>OU696572.1:6412953-6627953 GCA_916048095.2 Sacculina carcini
CATTGACGTTTTCGCGATGTCAGTGGAACTCGTTTGCACAAGTATCGAAAATGACCGATTTCGGTCAATTTTGACGATTTTTGGATGCCAGTGGAACTTGTGTGCACAAGTATCGAAAATGACCGATTTCGGTCAATTTTGACGATTTTTGGATGCCAGTGACATGCGTGTGCACAAGTATCGAAAATGACCGATTTCGGTCAATTTTGACGTTTTGGCGATGTCAGTGGAACTCGGTTTGCACAAGCATCGAAAATGACCGATTTCGGTCAATTTTGACGTTTTCGCCATGTCAGTGGAACTCGTGTGCACAAGTATCGAAAAGGACCAATTTCGGTCAATTTTGACGTTTTTTGGATGTCAGTGACATACGTGTGTACAAGTATCGAAAATGACCGATTTCGGTCAATTTTGACGTTTTTTGGATGTTAGTGACATACGTGTGCACAAGTATCGAAAATGACCGATTTCGGTCAATTTGGACGTTTTCGCGATGTCAGTGGAACTCGTTTGCACAAGTATCGAAAATGACCAATTTCGGTCAATTTTAACGATTTTTGGATGCCAGTGACATGCGTGTGCACAAGTATCGAAAATGACCGATTGCGGTAAATTTTGACGATTTTTGGATGCCAGTGACATACGTGTGTACAAGTATCAAAAATTCCGATTTCGGTCAATTTTGACGTTTTCGCCATGTCAGTGGAGCTCGTGTGCACAAGTATCGAAAATGACCGATTTCGGTCAATTTTGATGATTTTTGGATGTCAGTGGAACTTGTGTGCACAAGTATCGAAAATGACCGATTGTGGACAATTTTGACGTTTTTGGATGTCAGTGGAACTTGTGTGCACAAGTATCGAAAATAACCGATTGTGGTCAATTTTGACGTTTTTGCGATGTCAGTGGAACTTGTGTGCACAAGTATCGAAAAGGACCGATTTCGGTCAATTTTGACGTTTTCGGGATTTCAGTGAAACTCATGTGCATAAGTATCGAAAATGACCGATTGCGGTCAATTTTGACGATTTTTGGATGCCAGTGGAACTTGTGTGCACAAGTATCGAAAATGACCGATTGTGGTCAATTTTGACGTTTTTGGATGTCAGTGGAACTTGTGTGCACAAGTATCGAAATGATCGATTTCGGTCAATTTTGACGTTTTGGCGATGTCAGTGGAACTCGTTTGCACAAGTATCGAAAATGACCGATTTCGGTCAATTTTTACGTTTTCGCCATGTCAGTGGAACTCGTTTGCACAAGTATCGAAAATGACCAATTTCGGTCAATTTTATCGATTTTTGGATGCCAGTGACATGCGTGTGCACAAGTGTCGAAAATGACCGATTGCGGTAAATTTTGACGATTTTTGGATGCCAGTGACATACGTGTGTACAAGTATCGAAAATTTCCGATTTCGGTCAATTTTGACGTTTTCGCCATGTCAGTGGAACTCGTGTGCACAAGTATGGAAAATGACCGATTTCGGTCAATTTTGACGATTTTTGGATGTCAGTGGAACTTGTGTGCACAAGTATCGAAAATGACCGATTTCGGTCAATTTTGACGATTTTTGGATGTCAGTGGAACTTGTGTGCACAAATATTGAAAATGACCGATTGTGGTCAATTTTGACGTTTTTGCGATTTCAGTGGAACTCATGTGCACAAGTATCGAAATGATCGATTTGGGTCAATTTTGACGTTTTTATGGATGTCAGTGACATACGTGTGTACAAGTATCGAAAATGACCGATTTCGGTCAATTTTGCCGTTTTCGCGATGTCAGTGGAACTCGTTTGCACAAGTATCGAAAATGACCGATTTCGGTCAATTTTGACGATTTTTGGATGCCAGTGGAACTTGTGTGCACAAGTATCGAAAATGACCGATTTCGGTCAATTTTGACGATTTTTGGATATCAGTGGAACTCATGTGCACAAGTATTGAAAATAATCTATTTCGGTCAATTTTGCCGTTTTTATGGATGTCAGTGACATACGTGTGTACAAGTATCGAAAATGACCGATTGCGGTCAATTTTGACTTTTATGCGATTTCAGTGGAACTCATGTGCACAAGTATCGAAATTATCGATTTCGGTCAATTTTGACGTTTTTTGGATGTCAGTGACATACGTGTGCACAAGTATCGAAAATGACCGATTTCGGTCAATTTTGACGATTTTTGGATGCCAGTGACATGTGTGTGCACAAGTATCGAAAAGGACCGATGTCGGTCAATTTGGGCGTTTTCGGGATTTCAGTGGAACTCATGTGCACAAGTATCGAAATGATCGATTTCGGTCAATTTTGACGTTTTCGCCATGTCAGTGGAATTCGTGTGCACAAGTATCGAAAAGGACCAATTTCGGTCAATTTTGACGTTTTTTGGATGTCAGTGACATACGTGTGTACAAGTATCGAAAATGACCGATTTCGGTCAATTTTGACGTTTTTTGGATGTTAGTGACATACGTGTGTTCAAGTATCGAAAATTTCCGATTTCGGTCAATTTTGACGTTTTCGCGATGTCAGTGGAACTCGTTTGCACAAGTATCGAAAATGACCAATTTCGGTCAATTTTAACGATTTTTGGATGCCAGTGACATGCGTGTGCACAAGTATCGAAAATGACCGATTGCGGTAAATTTTGACGATTTTTGGATGCCAGTGACATACGTGTGTTCAAGTATCGAAAATTTCCGATTTCGGTCAATTTTGACGTTTTCGCCATGTCAGTGGAGCTCGTGTGCACAAGTATCGAAAATGACCGATTTCGGTCAATTTTGACGATTTTTGGATGTCAGTGGAACTTGTGTGCACAAGTATCGAAAATGACCGATTTCGGTCAATTTTGACGATTTTTGGATGTCAGTGGAACTTGTGTGCACAAATATCGAAAATGACCGATTGTGGTCAATTTTGACGTTTTTGCGATGTCAGTGGAACTTGTGTGCGCAAGTATCGAAAAGGACCGATTTCGGTCAATTTTGACGTTTTCGGGATTTCAGTGGAACTCATGTGCACAAGTATCGAAATGATCGATTTCGGTCAATTTTGACGTTTTTTGGATGTCAGTGAAATACGTGTGCACAAGTATCGAAAATGACCGATTTCGGTCAATTTTGACGATTTTTGGATGCCAGTGGAACTTGTGTGCACAATAATCGAAAATGACCGATTTCGGTCAATTTTGACGATTTTTGGATATCAGTGGAACTCATGTGCACAAGTATCGAAAATAATCGATTTCGGTCAATTTTGCCGTTTTTATGGATGTCAGTGACATACGTGTGTACAAGTATCGAAAATGACCGATTGCGGTCAATTTTGACGTTTTTGCGATGTCAGTGGAACTTGTGTGCACAAGTATCGAAAATGACCGATTTCGGTCAATTTTGACGATTTTTGGATGCCAGTGACATGCGTGTGCACAAGTATCGAAAATGACCGATTGTGGACAATTTTGACGTTTTTGGATGTCAGTGGAACTTGTGTGCACAAGTATCGAAAATAACCGATTGTGGTCAATTTTGACGTTTTTGCGATGTCAGTGGAACTTGTGTGCACAAGTATCGAAAAGGACCGATTTCGGTCAATTTTGACGTTTTCGGGATTTCAGTGGAACTCATGTGCATAAGTATCGAAAATGACCGATTGCGGTCAATTTTGACGATTTTTGGATGCCAGTGGAACTTGTGTGCACAAGTATCGAAAATGACCGATTGTGGTCAATTTTGACGTTTTTGGATGTCAGTGGAACTTGTGTGCACAAGTATCGTAAATGACCGACTTCGGTCAATTTTGACGATTTTTGGATGCCAGTGGAACTTGTGTGCACAAGTATCGAAAATGACCGATTTCGGTCAATTTTGACGATTTTTGGATATCAGTGGAACTCATGGGCACAAGTATCGAAAATAATCGATTTCGGTCAATTTTGCCGTTTTTATGGATGTCAGTGACATACGTGTGTACAAGCATCGAAAATGACCGATTGCGGTCAATTTTGACGTTTTTGCGATGTCAGTGGAACTTGTGTGCACAAGTATCGAAAAGGACCGATTTCGGTCAATTTTGACGTTTATGCGATTTCAGTGGAACTCATGTGCACAAGTATCGAAATGATCGATTTAGGTCAATTTTGACGTTATTTGGATGTCAGTGACATACGTGTGCACAAGTATCGAAAATGACCGATTTCGGTCAATTTTGACGTTTTCGCGATGTCAGTGGAACTCGTTTGCACAAGTATCGAAAATGACCGATTTCGGTCAATTTTGACGATTTTTGGATGCCAGTGACATGCGTGTGCACAAGTATCGAAAAGGACCGATGTCGGTCAATTTGGGCGTTTTCGGGATTTCAGTGGAACTCATGTGCACAAGTATCGAAATGATCGATTTCGGTCAATTTTGACGTTTTGGCGATGTCAGTGGAACTCGTTTGCACAAGTATCGAAAATGACCGATATCGGTCAATTTTGACGTTTTCGCCATGTCAGTGGAACTCGTGTGCACAAGTATCGAAAAGGACCAATTTCGGTCAATTTTGACGTTTTTTGGATGTCAGTGACATACGTGTGTACAAGTATCGAAAATGACCGATTTCGGTCAATTTTGACGTTTTTTGGATGTTAGTGACATACGTGTGCACAAGTATCGAAAATGACCGATTTCGGTCAATTTGGACGTTTTCGCGATGTCAGTGGAACTCGTTTGCACAAGTATCGAAAATGACCAATTTCGGTCAATTTTATCGATTTTTGGATGCCAGTGACATGCGTGTGCACAAGTGTCGAAAATGACCGATTGCGGTAAATTTTGACGATTTTTGGATGCCAGTGACATACGTGTGTACAAGTATCGAAAATTTCCGATTTCGGTCAATTTTGACGTTTTCGCCATGTCAGTGGAACTCGTGTGCACAAGTATGGAAAATGACCGATTTCGGTCAATTTTGACGATTTTTGGATGTCAGTGGAACTTGTGTGCACAAGTATCGAAAATGACCGATTTCGGTCAATTTTGACAATTTTTGGATGTCAGTGGAACTTGTGTGCACAAATATCGAAAATGACCGATTGTGGTCAATTTTGACGTTTTTGCGATTTCAGTGGAACTCATGTGCACAAGTATCGAAATGATCGATTTGGGTCAATTTTGACGTTTTTATGGATGTCAGTGACATACGTGTGTACATGTATCGAAAATGACCGATTTCGGTCAATTTTGCCGTTTTCGCGATGTCAGTGGAACTCGTTTGCACAAGTATCGAAAATGACCGATTTCGGTCAATTTTGACGATTTTTGGATGCCAGTGGAACTTGTGTGCACAAGTATCGAAAATGACCGATTTCGGTCAATTTTGACGATTTTTGGATATCAGTGGAACTCATGTGCACAAGTATTGAAAATAATATATTTCGGTCAATTTTGCCGTTTTTATGGATGTCAGTGACATACGTGTGTACAAGTATCGAAAATGACCGATTGCGGTCAATTTTGACTTTTATGCGATTTCAGTGGAACTCATGTGCACAAGTATCGAAATGATCGATTTCGGTCAATTTTGACGTTTTTTGGATGTCAGTGACATACGTGTGCACAAGTATCGAAAATGACCGATTTCGGTCAATTTTGACGATTTTTGGATGCCAGTGACATGCGTGTGCACAAGTATCGAAAAGGACCGATGTCGGTCAATTTGGGCGTTTTCGGGATTTCAGTGGAACTCTTTTGCACAAGTATCGAAAATGACCGATTTCGGTCAATTTTGACGATTTTTGGATGCCAGTGACATGCGTGTGCACAATTATCGAAAATGACCGATTTCGGTCAATTTTGACGTTTTGGCGATGTCAGTGGAACTCGGTTTGCACAAGCATCGAAAATGACCGATTTCGGTCAATTTTGACGTTTTCGCCATGTCAGTGGAACTCGTGTGCACAAGTATCGAAAAGGACCAATTTCGGTCAATTTTGACGTTTTTTGGATGTCAGTGACATACGTGTGTACAAGTATCGAAAATGACCGATTGCGGTCAATTTTGACGTTTTTGCGATGTCAGTGGAACTTGTGTGCACAAGTATCGAAAATGACCGATTTCGGTCAATTTTGACGATTTTTGGATGCCAGTGTGCACAAGTATCGAAAATGACCGATTTCGGTCAATTTTGACGTTTATGCGATTTCAGTGGAACTCATGTGCACAAGTATCGAAATGATCGATTTGGGTCAATTTTGACGTTTTTATGGATGTCAGTGACATACGTGTGTACATGTATCGAAAATGACCGATTTCGGTCAATTTTGCCGTTTTCGCGATGTCAGTGGAACTCGTTTGCACAAGTATCGAAAATGACCGATTTCGGTCAATTTTGACGATTTTTGGATGCCAGTGGAACTTGTGTGCACAAGTATCGAAAATGACCGATTTCGGTCAATTTTGACGATTTTTGGATATCAGTGGAACTCATGTGCACAAGTATTGAAAATAATATATTTCGGTCAATTTTGCCGTTTTTATGGATGTCAGTGACATACGTGTGTACAAGTATCGAAAATGACCGATTGCGGTCAATTTTGACTTTTATGCGATTTCAGTGGAACTCATGTGCACAAGTATCGAAATGATCGATTTCGGTCAATTTTGACGTTTTTTGGATGTCAGTGACATACGTGTGCACAAGTATCGAAAATGACCGATTTCGGTCAATTTTGACGATTTTTGGATGCCAGTGACATGCGTGTGCACAAGTATCGAAAAGGACCGATGTCGGTCAATTTGGGCGTTTTCGGGATTTCAGTGGAACTCTTTTGCACAAGTATCGAAAATGACCGATTTCGGTCAATTTTGACGATTTTTGGATGCCAGTGACATGCGTGTGCACAATTATCGAAAATGACCGATTTCGGTCAATTTTGACGTTTTGGCGATGTCAGTGGAACTCGGTTTGCACAAGCATCGAAAATGACCGATTTCGGTCAATTTTGACGTTTTCGCCATGTCAGTGGAACTCGTGTGCACAAGTATCGAAAAGGACCAATTTCGGTCAATTTTGACGTTTTTTGGATGTCAGTGACATACGTGTGTACAAGTATCGAAAATGACCGATTTCGGTCAATTTTGACGTTTTTTGGATGTTAGTGACATACGTGTGCACAAGTATCGAAAATGACCGATTTCGGTCAATTTGGACGTTTTCGCGATGTCAGTGGAACTCGTTTGCACAAGTATCGAAAATGACCAATTTCGGTCAATTTTAACGATTTTTGGATGCCAGTGACATGCGTGTGCACAAGTATCGAAAATGACCGATTGCGGTAAATTTTGACGATTTTTGGATGCCAGTGACATACGTGTGTACAAGTATCAAAAATTTCCGATTTCGGTCAATTTGGACGTTTTCGCCATGTCAGTGGAGCTCGTGTGCACAAGTATCGAAAATGACCGATTTCGGTCAATTTTGACGATTTTTGGATGCCAGTGACATGCGTGTGCACAAGTATCGAAAATGACCGATTTCGGTCAATTTTGACGTTTTGGCGATGTCAGTGGAACTCGGTTTGCACAAGCATCGAAAATGACCGATTTCGGTCAATTTTGACGTTTTCGCCATGTCAGTGGAACTCGTGTGCACAAGTATCGAAAAGGACCAATTTCGGTCAATTTTGACGTTTTTTGGATGTCAGTGACATACGTGTGTATAAGTATCGAAAATGACCGATTTCGGTCAATTTTGACGTTTTTTGGATGTTAGTGACATACGTGTGCACAAGTATCGAAAATGACCGATTTCGGTCAATTTGGACGTTTTCGCGATGTCAGTGGAACTCGTTTGCACAAGTATCGAAAATGACCAATTTCGGTCAATTTTAACGATTTTTGGATGCCAGTGACATGCGTGTGCACAAGTATCGAAAATGACCGATTGCGGTAAATTTTGACGATTTTTGGATGCCAGTGACATACGTGTGTACAAGTATCAAAAATTTCCGATTTCGGTCAATTTTGACGTTTTCGCCATGTCAGTGGAGCTCGTGTGCACAAGTATCGAAAATGACCGATTTCGGTCAATTTTGATGATTTTTGGATGTCAGTGGAACTTGTGTGCACAAGTATCGAAAATGACCGATTTCGGTCAATTTTGACGATTTTTGGATGTCAGTGGAACTTGTGTGCACAAATATCGAAAATGACCGATTGTGGTCAATTTTGACGTTTTTGCGATGTCAGTGGAACTTGTGTGCGCAAGTATCGAAAAGGACCGATTTCGGTCAATTTTGACGTTTTCGGGATTTCAGTGGAACTCATGTGCACAAGTATCGAAATGATCGATTTCGGTCAATTTTGACGTTTTTTGGATGTCAGTGACATACATGTGCACAAGTATCGAAAATGACCGATTTCGGTCAATTTTGACGTTTTGGCGATGTCAGTGGAACTCGGTTTGCACAAGCATCGAAAATGACCGATTTCGGTCAATTTTGACGTTTTCGCCATGTCAGTGGAACTCGTGTGCACAAGTATCGAAAAGGACCAATTTCGGTCAATTTTGACGTTTTTTGGATGTCAGTGACATACGTGTGTACAAGTATCGAAATGATCGATTTCGGTCAATTTTGACGTTTTTTGGATGTCAGTGACATACATGTGCACAAGTATCGAAAATGACCGATTTCGGTCAATTTTGACGATTTTTGGATGCCAGTGGAACTTGTGTGCACAAGTATCGAAAATGACCGATTTCGGTCAATTTTGACGATTTTTGGATATCAGTGGAACTCATGTGCACAAGTATCGAAAATAATCGATTTCGGTCAATTTTGCCGTTTTTATGGATGTCAGTGACATACGTGTGTACAAGTATCGAAAATGACCGCTTGCGGTCAATTTTGACGTTTTTGCGATGTCAGTGGAACTTGTGTGCACAAGTATCGTAAATGACCGACTTCGGTCAATTTTGACGTTTATGCGATTTCAGTGGAACTCATGTGCACAAGTATCGAAATGATCGATTTCGGTCAATTTTGACGTTTTTTGGATGTCATTGACATACGTGTGCACAAGTATCGAAAATGACCGATTTCGGTCAATTTGGACGTTTTCGCGATGTCAGTGGAACTCGTTTGCACAAGTATCGAAAATGACCGATTTCGGTCAATTTGACGATTTTTGGATGCCAGTGACATGCGTGTGCACAAGTATCGAAAAGGACCGATGTCGGTCAATTTAGGGCGTTTTCGGGATTTCAGTGGAGCTCATGTGCACAAGTATCGAAATGATCGATTTCGGTCAATTTTGACGTTTTCGCGATCTCAGTGGAACTCGTTTGCACAAGTATCGAAAATGACCGATTTGGGTCAATTTTGACGTTTTCGCCATGTCAGTGGAACTCGTGTGCACAAGTATCGAAAATGACCGATTTCGGTCAATTTGGACGATTTTTGGATGTCAGTGGAACTTGTGTGTACAAGTATCAAAAATGATCGATTTCGGTCAATTTTGACGTTTTCGCGATGTCAGTGGAAATCGTTTGCACAAGTATCGAAAAGGACCAATTTCGGTCAATTTTGACGTTTTTTGGATGTCAGTGACATGCGTGTGCACAAGTATCGAAAATGACCGATTGCGGTAAATTTTGACGATTTTCGGATGCCAGTGGAACTCATGTGCTCACATCCTCAGCACACTCACATTCTCAGCACACAAAAAGAGGCGGAGGAGGGACGAATAAGTCTAAATGCAGTCGATGTGGACACATTCACTCACCAGGCACCAGAGAATGTCTAGCTAGAGACAGTAAGTGAAACCATTGTGCAAAAATCGAACATTGGTCTAATGTGTGCAGGTCGAGGAAACCTGAGCATCGATCAACGGAGGTGAAAGCAGTAGAAATACTATCATGCAGCGCTGAAAAATTCATCAAAAAGAAACGGGTGTGCGGCATAAAGCTATCAACAAACGGTAAATCAGCTAGTGTACCTATGATGGTAGACACAGGGGCATCGGTGACTCTGATCAGTTTAGCTGCAGCAAGACGATGTTTCAAAGGAACACCTGTACAGAAGGGTGAGTCAAAATTGTTCGGAGTATCGGGAAAGTCACTTCCGGTGATGGATATCACCAAGGTCAAGGCCGAATTTCAAGGTCGATCCGCAACGAGTGATATCTTCATCATCAAATCATTATCATATGATGCATTGATGGGACTTGACCTCATGCAAGCGCTGGGTGTGTAGTGTGTGGCTACACCGCCAGAGGGCGCGAGTGTATTAGGCGTGGGTGACGCTAACGGCCGTCAGCCAGTGTGTGTTCAGCAGTCTTGGTGTGTGTGTCGCTTTTGTGTATTTGGGTATCGTGTTCCGTATTATTGTATTGTTGTGTTGTATAATATATCGTACATGGCGCAGCCGCTGCGAGACGACCAACAGCAGAAGCTGGACCAGCTCACAGAGTTGGTGACTCAACTCGCTCGCCAGCAGCTTGCAATGGCAGCCCCCGCCAGCTCGCATGCAGTCGCCCCACACACCATGGCTCATTGTCAGCCACCAGCCCGTCTGGCCTACGCCGCATCAGCAGCCGACTTTACCTCCTGGAAGGAGCGCGTGCTGGCACACACCACACTGCCAGGCAGTGAAAGCCTGAGCCCTGCGCAGCAGCAAGCGCTGCTCACGACACTGCTGGAAGACGAGTGGTGCCGCGTCACCCGCCACTCACTGACGTTGCCGGCGACGGCTGATTTGCCCGCCTGCATCTTCCTATTGGAGGAGCATCAGCAGTCGCAGCAGAATGTGCTGGTGGAACGCCGGCGCTTCTTCGCCCGTCGACAGCAGGACGGCGAAAATGTGGGCGAAGTCTTGCGCTCGCTGGGAGAAATCGCTGCCAGCTGCGATTTTTGCGCTGCCTGCCGCGACGAGCGTTTGCGTGACAAGCTTGTGATGGGGACGTCCGACTCTGCCGCTCTGCACCAGCTCCTGCAAGTCGCGCACAGGGACCTGTCGTTGGACAAGGCACTCAAAATATGCCAATCGGCTGAGTCGGCCCGCCTCAACGCTGCAGCTATGCGAAGCGCCTCGGCCGATGTGACTGGTTCCCCGGTTCCCCGCACAGAGGTCGCTGCTGTACGCCGTCAGTAGCCGCGCATGCGCAGTCAACTGAGCCGACAATCAGATCACGATAATGGCTCCGCCCCTTGTGTGCGGTGTGGGCAGCATCACCAGTCGGCCCCGTGCCGCGCCGCGGAGATTTTGTGTCGTCGTTGCGGAAAGCGCGGGCAATACGCGCGCGCTGCCGCTCATCACAGCCCCGTGCTGGCCGTCGTCTGGACAATTTTGTCAGATACGACGCCGATGACACTGATGATGATGTTGACGATGTTATGGAGGTCAATACACCTGCTTCGTGCTCATATATCGGCGATGTTATTGATGATGTTAAACACACGCGCGTAACCGCTATTAACATCACCGCTTCCGCAGAGGGCCGCGCGCCGCGCGAGGTCAAGTGGCGATGCGATTCCGGCGCCGATGTGTCGGTAATTGACTCTGGGGTTGCGCAGCAGCTCGGAGTGGCCGCCAGTAGCTTGCGCCCACCGTCGTCGCGCCTGCGTGTTGCCAACGGTCAGTTACTGCGGTGTCTGGGCACGTGCGAGGCAGTCTTGCGACTCGGTGATGCCTCCTGCCGTCAGTGCGCTGTGCTCTGCTCTGCTGGCGAGACGCAGTGGAGCTGCGTCTACTGCACCGGGCATTCACTCGGCAGATGTCTCACGAACAGCATCTGCAGCAGGTGACCGCTAGACTGGCAGCCACGCCTCGGCAATGCCCGCGCTGGATCAACACAGCTCAGCCAACAGCGGCGGACCGTCGTGCGCACAGCGAGAAGCTTATAGCGGCCTTCCCTCGTGTGTTCGCCTCGGACGGTCCTCTGCGGGAGATGAAAGGCGGGGCAATGCGGATCGATCTGCGCGATGACGCGGTGCCGTCCAACGTGACGGCTCCCCGCTCCGTGCCGTTCTGTCATCGCGCCCAGGCACAACAGCAGCTGGAGCAACTTCAGCAGCAGGGCGTCATCGAGCCTGTCTCCCAGCCAACAGAGTGGTGCTCACCCATCGTCGTTGTCGGCAAGCGCAAGGCAGACGGAACGTCAAACGGCTGCCGACTCACGGTAGACTTCACACGCCTCAACCGCTTCGTTCGCCGGCCTACGCATCCGGTTCGCTCGCCTGTGGAGGCTGTGAGCAGTATGGGTCTCGGCAATCGGTGGTTCACCCAGGTGGATGCATTACAAGGGTACTTTCAGGTGCCCTTGCGGCGCGAGGACCGGGACCTCACCACCTTCATAACCCCGTGGGGCCGATTCAGGTTCTGTCGCGCGCAGATGGGCCTGGTCTCCAGCGGCGACAAAGTCAACCGACGCGGCGACGTCGCCTTGGCTGGCCTACCCGACTCCTGCAAGATCGTGTACGACGTGCTGGTATATACCGCCAACTACGACGAGCATCTGCAGCGAGTTTGGCAGCTACTACAACGCTGCGACGACACCGGCGTCACGTTGAACCTGCAAAAATATATGTTCACCGCCACGTCCGCCAATTTCTGTGGATTCCACATCAACGCATCTGGATTCACCGTCGACAAAAAAAATTAGGGTCCTGGCTGACTTCCCTACACCGACGGACCTGACCTCACTGCGGTCGTTCTTGGGCTTGGCAAATCAGTTTGGCGACTTCTCTGACGCCATCGCTTCTGCTGCAGAGCCCCTGCGTCAGCTGCTCCGCAAAGGCGTCGAGTGGCAGTGGTCGTCACAACACGACGCTGCTTTCACGGCCGTAAAACGCACGTGGGCCAGCCCGCCCGTGCTTGGCCACTTCGACCCGACCAGGCCCACCATGTTGGAGATGGACGCGGCACAACAGAAAGGTCTCGGGTTTGTGCTCCGCCAGCGGGACGACCAGGGCCGCTGGCAGCTCATCCAGTGTGGATCGCAATTCGTCTCCGACACGGAGCGCCGTTATGCCGTCTGCGAGCTGGAGATGTTGGCCGTGGTGTGGGCCTGCCAGAAATGCCACCAATATCTGGCTGGCCTGCCCACCTTCAATGTGGTCACCGACCACAAGCCGCTGGTGACCATCCTGAACGAAAAGGCGCTAGGAGACATCTGCAATCCTCGTCTGCAGCGCATGCGTCAGCGTCTACTGCACCTGACCTTTGTCGCCAGCTGGAGGCCACGAGCACAGCACAACATCGCCGACGCCCTGTCACACGCACCTTCCCAGCCTGCTGATGCTGACGCGGACGTTGACGAGTGCTCGTCTGGATTCTTCATCCAGACGTTCGACGCATTCACAGACGCAGACGACTTGGGTCATCGCACGTCACCGATTGACACCACCCTGGAGGCGGTGCGAGCTGCGTCTCTGGCCGACGATGAGTGTCGCCAATTGATGACGTACGTGCTGGGCGGTTTCCCTCAGCACAAACATCTGCTGCCCGCCAGTCTCCACCCATTCTGGGGCGTGCGCGACCAGCTCACTGCCGACCATCGCCTGATCCTGGTCGGCTGACGCCTGCTTGTGCCTAGGTGTTTGCGGAAGGACACTCTCCGTCGGCTTCACGACAGTCACCAGGGGCAGGCCAGGACTGTGCAAAGCGCACGGCAAACTGTCTTCTGGCCGGGCTTGAACAATGAGATCGCCACTGCCGTAGCATCATGTTCGAGATGTCTAGAATACAAAGACAGCCAGAAAAAGGAGCCGTACCTGACGGAACCGCACCCGACACGTCCCTTTGAATCGGTGTCCGCGGATTTCTTCCAGCACGCAGGGAAGACCTACCTCGTGTACGCGGACCGGTTCTCCAACTGGCCACTGTTGTTCGACTGTGGCCGTGACACCTCCTCTCACCAGCTGGTGAAGCTGCTCCGGCAGGTGTTTGCAATGACGGGGGTCCCGACTGTACTGTCGTCAGACGGCGGCCCACAGTTCACGGCGCGCCACACCGCCGGATTTCTGCGTCTTTGGCACATACGCCATCGTGTCTCCAGTCCGCACTTTCCGTCTTCTAATGGGCACGCTGAGTCTGCCGTGAAACGGGTGAAGCGGCTCATTCAGAAGGCGGCGCACGACGGGGATATCGACACAGACGCCTTTGTCGCCGGTATGTTGGAGCTGTGTAACGCGCCGGGTGCCGACGGTCGCTCTCCCGCGCAGCTTTTTCACGGGCGCCCCGTATCGTCCGCCGTTCCCGCGCATCCACGCTCGTTCCTGCCGGAGTGGCAGCCGCCCACCGCTGAGTGCGACCGGCGAGCGGCGAGCTTGCGCAACAAACAGGTCGCCCAATACAACCGGTCGGCTAAGGTGTTGCCGCCATTGCGGCCCGGCACTACGGTGGCTCTCC
Source organism: Sacculina carcini (assembly GCA_916048095.2). Taxonomy (NCBI): domain Eukaryota; kingdom Metazoa; phylum Arthropoda; class Thecostraca; family Sacculinidae; genus Sacculina; species Sacculina carcini. The sequence continues at coordinate 6,427,353 of OU696572.1, forward strand.
AGGACCCGACATCCGGTCGTGGGGACCGGACTGGCGAGGTCGCCATGACTGGCCGCCAGTACGCTGTGCGCCTGCCACACGGCGGTCTCTACTGGCGCAACCGTAGACACCTGCTACCCGCAGCCAGCACACCCTCGCCCGTGGTACAGCAGCCGCTCGAAGTGCAGCCGCCGCCATCCGTTGGTACAGCGCCGCTACCGTCGCAGGAGACCAGAAGCAGCCCCGCATCACCGCCGCCGCCGCCGGGGGAGAATGTGGGCGGCACATCGGAGGCCTCACGAACTCCGCAGCTCCGCCGTAGCGCCCGACCACGCAGACCACCGTCGCATCTGAGCGATTACGTCTGCAGAGCCGACAGCGCCCCCTCCACCACTTGAAGGGGTGATGTAGTGTGTGGCTACACCGCCAGAGGGCGCGAGTGTATTAGGCGTGGGTGACGCTAACGGCCGTCAGCCAGTGTGTGTTCAGCAGTCTTGGTGTGTGTGTCGTTCCTGTGTATTTGGGTATCGTGTTCCGTATTATTGTATTGTTGTGTTGTATAATATATCGTAAAGGGTGTCAAAACTGACTCAGCAGCAGGAGATATATTCTCAGTTCAAGAAGGTGGGGACGCGGACAAATTGCTGCCGCCTATAGAGGGATTTCAACACCGAATAGTGCTACGTGCAGATGCTGTTCCGGTCCTTCGTCCGTTACGCAGACTAGTACTCTCGGTTCGTTAAGAGGTGACAGCCGAGTTAGCAGAGCTACAGATAGCCGGAGTGATCGAACCCGTTGACACAGCCGAGTGGATCAGCCCTCTGGTCGTCGCCAGACGGAAAAATGGACGAATCAGACCGTGTGTTGACTTAAGGAGTCTCAACCAGCAGATCGTTCCCGATGTTCATCCTCTTCCGACTATAACTGAACTACAGACCAGACTGCAAGAATCAGTCTTCTCAAAGATTGACCTACAGTCCGCCTATCACCAGCTGATGTTGGAACCATCATCGAAATATCTGACGGCGTTCATCACGCCAGACGGTCTCTATCAATTCAACAGAGTACCGTTTGGTAATTCATCGGCGGGATCAGCATTCCAAAAATTGCTGGATCGTGTACTTCGAGGTATACCTGGTGTACATCACTATCTAGATGACATTGTGTGTTCGGGACGCACACGGGCAGAACACGACGAACGTCTTCAGCGCGTGTTATCTGCACTTCGTCAGGTGAAAGTCACCATAAACGACACAAAATCCAAATTTTCAGTGCGTGAAATAGATTATTGTGGGTTCCAAATCAGTGCCAACGGCATGACTCCTCTTCGAAGTCATGTGCAATCCAATCAACAAGCTCCAACACCACATAATGCTGCTGAACTGAGAAGCTTTCTTGGGCTATGAGGGTGGGTGTCACACCTTGTGCCAAACTACGCCACCATCACAGGTCCTCTGTTCGCGATGCTCAAAAGAGACGTCGTTTTTGACTGGAACGAGGCAGCCAACCAGAGTTTCCAAACGGTGAAGAAAGTCATCTGTTCTGATAGAGTGCTTCACAAATTCGATCCTTCGAGATCAACGTTCGTCACAATCGACGCGAGTGATAAAAGAGCAGGCGCGCTCTTATCACAGATGGACAACCGAGGCCAAGAATACGCAATATAATTCTGGAGTCAGCGATTTTCAGCCGCTGAAAGTAAATACTCCGTCACATAGAAAGAGATTCCAGTCGCTGTGCGAGCGGTATAGCGCTGGAGATTGCTTCTGGGGGGTCGCCACTTCACTCTGCGGACGGTCCATGCCGCTCTTAAATCCGTGCTGTCGTCGAAATCGAGCGGTCGCGCAGGAGCACGTGTGTGACGCTGGCAAGCACGACTAATGGTGTTTTCGTTCTCAATCCAGCACGTTCCAGGTGCTAAGTGACTCTGTGCTGACGCACTATCGCGGTTGCCGGTCGGAGAGCCAGACGAGAACGACGATCCACAAAAACTCATCGCCACGGTGGTAGCTGGTGAGACCACCATCAGTTTGGATGAGGTGAAAGCGGCCACGCGTGAAGACACTCAGCTATGTACATTATGTGAAGCGATCGAACGTGGATTCCCGACCAGCGCGAAGCAATGTGACGCTGCAATACAGCCATTCTTCTACTTGCGTCACGAATTGAGCATTATCGATGGACTCGTGCTACGAGAAGGGTACCAGGTCATTGTACTGGAGCGACTTCGGGATCAATATGTTCAGGCAGCGCATGAGGGTCATTCAGGCATTGTAAAGACCAAACAAATAATACGAAGTGTTGCTTGATTTCCTGGAATTGATCATGGTCGAGAAGTTTGTTCAAGAGTGTCCAACCTGTCAGAATTCCGACAGGGTCTTGTGTGGTAATGCTCGAATAGCTCAACTGCAGGAAGTGCCGCTACCCGAAAAGGCATGGGAAAAAGTGGGTATTGACGTGGTAGGCCCACGCAGCTCAACGCAGCTCCGCAGTCAAACCGCTACGCAATAACTATAGTTGACTACAGAACAAAGTGGGCAGAGGTTGCGTTGACGTTTACGGTAACTTCCACCATCGTGATTGATTTCATCAAGAAAGTCGCCGCTAGAGAAAGCTTCCCTGATGTGATAGTTTCCGACAATGGAACGCCATTCGTGAGCACGGAATTCGAGGACTATCTCACCCGACGTGCTGTCAAACATCACAAATCAGCAGTATACTGGCCCAGAGGAAATTCAGTCGTTGAAAGATTCAACCGCACGCTGAAGCAATGGTTGCTGAATTGGGACAAGTCCATCAGTCTCAGTGATCACGTGAGGCAACGGCTCGCCCTCTACCGCTCAGCACCACACAGTGCTACGGGATCTTCCCCATCAGAGCTGCTGCACGGTAGGACTATGAGGCTCAACCTTCCAGTGGTCGAAAAAAAACCACCACGAGTTACGCCGGAGGAGGTTAACCGTATGCAATCCAAGAGAAACAAAACGGCTTACGACTCAAGGTTCGGCGTTAAACCGTCACAGATCACCGAAGGGCAATGTGTTCATGTCAAGAAGCCGGGTCATGTTCTCAAGTGTTCCAGTCGCTTCATAGGTCCTCTGAACGTCAGACAGAGAGTCGGAAAGTGGACGTTCAAGTTGTCCGACGGGAGTGTTCGTAACGCCGCACATCTGGCACCAGCCGGCGCGTCGTGCACTGACCGAGAAGATACAGCTGATCGCTCGGCTAGGCCACAGACATATGACAACGGCGCCCTGCCGATTAACGGCGGAGGTGTTACAGAACGCGAGAATCAATCGATCGGAGATCAGTAGGCGGACGTCAACGTGGACGAGAGAGGAGACGTCGATACCTCTTCGCAGAAACCACACGATCGCGGGTTAGTGCAGCTGCCGCCATCGCGTGGAGGACGTTGTGGTTGGCTACCCCGACGACTTGATTAACGCGAGGAGGATATAGCGAAGCTGTAGTTACATATTACTCCAAGAGATGGCGGGTGTGTACCTTTGGGATATGTTGGCTATCGCGATGACGATCAAGGTAGTCATTCATCGTAGGGACTTGATAGTGTGCGTTGGCGTTGTGATGCGGTAAATTGAGTGAGTTAATTTCAGTTTCATGTTGTGTTATAATAAAGATTGTGCGTTGTGATCGAGTGAGTTATTCATGCGTGATAAGTGGAATTATTAACGCGACCGACACTACAGTACTCCTATTGGATTGCTTCAGTCCCTTGTTATAATATTATGTAGTCAGAATTCGAGTGTAGCTATTAATGTTCGCCATGCCCCATAACGTTTTCCTTAGCCACTCTGAGCCCCTTACCGTAAAAATTCTGGCGCCGCCAAAGTTTGAAGCCATTACCGACATCTCCATAGGTATTTGTAATAGGTATTCGTATTGTGTATGTACAGTGTGATGAAATCGTGTAACCGCGTAGGTGTCTTTGTATGTCTGTATGTATGTGTATGTTCAAGTGCGCGAATGGTGTGCCTGCTCTTTTCGATGAATGCGAGTTACCGTGTATGTGCGTGTATATGTTCAAGTGTGTGAGTGGTTCATGTGACTTGGCTTGTCACGTGACTCGAGTACTGTGTGCTGATTGGTCGGTGTACTTTGACATTGTGACGTGTGACGCCTGTGCGTGTGGCTGAAGCGAGCTACAAGCAGTCTGGTTTTGAGCGTTGTGAGTGCTGGTGGTGTTCGTGTGCTGGTGCTGTATTTGTAATTGTGGTTGGTGCTAGGCCACAAAGTGTTTATTGTTTATTATAAGTTTTGTTTTCAAGAGTGCATTTCAGTGCTATCATTTCATTGTCGTCATCATCTTCATTGAATACATCTCTATTTACTCTACAAGCTATTTCGGCAATAATCATCGCAATGTCTATCGAAGAATCGAAGGCTCATCTGCATGTCCAGTCGTCTTTCGACGTGAAGTTGATTCCGGAATTTCGTGGTGACGTCGGTGAAAACGTATCAGAGTGGCTAAGTCGTCTCAAGTAGACCTGTAGTCTGCATGGAGTGCGGGACCTGGTTTCAATTGTACCACTGAGACTATTCGGTCACGCATACAAAGTGTATGATCAGATTCCCGAGAACGACAAGTTTGACATCGAAACAGTGGAGAAGACATTGCGCGACGCTTTTGATGTCGATTCGTTCACAGCGTACGAGCTGCTGCAGCGTCGTCGTTTGCAGCCGTGCGAACCAGTGGATACATATCTGGCAGACATAAAAAGGCTTGCTCAAATTGCGGGAGGCCTGAGCGAAAAAACTATATCAGGAGCGTTTCTTTTTGGGTTACCTGAGCACTTGAGGTCATCTCTGAGAAACAGTGCAGGGATAGAGACTCTCAGCTTGCATCAGTTGTTGGAGAGAGCAAGAATGCTTGTTGCAGATAATTGCCGCACAAGCAATGTAGCAGCTGTCACCGTTGGCAAAGCATCAACCGGTAGCCGTACGAATCGCCGAAGTCGAGATGTCATCTGCTTCAAGTGCGGAGAATCAGGCCATTTTGCCAGGGGATGCGCCGGATCTTTTCACAGAGACAATTTGATCAAAGATGGTAACACCCGTGTAGTGCGATGTTACCGATGTGGCGAGACCGGTCATGTAAGCCCAAGATGTCCGGGAAACGACAACGGAGAAGCAGCGAATGCGCCGGCTCCTTCTCCGCAGCATCACTGAGCGTTTCCGCTCCTACGGTGCACATGCGTGTCAATGGTGTGTATTGTGATGTTTTGGTTGATACTGGCTGCAGTAAATGTTTGATATACGCTGCACTATGCGGAGAGCAATCAAAGGCATATACTGATCTAGTTCTGATCAACGGGTCAAGACAAGCATGTGAAGGTGTGACGAGTGTGCGACTGCGGGACGCATTTGGTCGTGTAGTTATTGTTGAAGCTATTGTTGTGAATTTTCGTCCCTTGAATTACAATTTTGTTCTTGGTATGAATGGTGTAAGATCTTTTGGTGGTGTCACAGTGAGTGGAGATGGGCAGGCCAAGTTTGGACCCACCGATTCACACCGACAGTGTACAAGCCAGTCTCTGATAGAGCCAGCTGCAGGATTGGTGATTACGGCACCCAGAAGTGTATTGCTGGAGCAGAAGGATTTTACAGTTTATTTTGACGAACAACATCTCACATGGAAAGCTGCATGGAAATGGCGGTCCACTAAGCCTGACTACCTTCATAACAGAGTAGCTACGTACAATGTGAAGCAGTGTGCTCGTCGTGAGTATGAAGACGAAATTCAGAAGTGGATAAACAATGGCTGGCTAAGAGAGTATGATGAGCAGGAGATGGGTCCTCCAAAAGGCTTAATCCCCCTCATGGCGGTTATTCAGCCCAATAAGAACAAAGTCCGGCCCGTGTGTGATTTCAGGGAGCTGAACAACCACATTACATCGTACACAGGGTCCGCTGATGTGTGTGCAAATAAGCTGCGCCAGTGGCGGCGTCGTGGCAGTAATGCAGCAGTGCTGGACTTGGAAAAAGCATATCTGCAAATTCACGTCGAAAAGGAGTTGTGGCCATATCAGACAGTGATATTTGACGGCAAGCGATACTGCTTAACGAGGATGGGTTTCGGTCTGAGTGTGGCACCCGCCGTTCTGCAGACAATACTTGATTATGTGTTGAAGCAGGATGAGTGTGTGAGCGCAGGGACTTCCGCATATCTGGATGATATCTTTGTTGATCTCAATGTAGTCAGCGCGGAAAAGGTGCGTGGTCATCTTGGAAAATATGGTTTGGTGAGCAAGAAACCGGACAACCTGAGAGATGGTGCTCGTGTGCTGGGTCTGAGAGTGTCGAGAAAGAATGGAGATATGGTTTGGAGTAGAGACAACAAAATCGACCCACCACCGGCAGATCTAACGCGCCGAAACGTATTTTCGTGGTGCGGTAAGCTGGTAGGCCACATGCCGGTCTGTGGCTCGCTAAGAATTTTGACAGCGTTTGCTAAACGGCGAGCCAATCAGCTTACAAAAGGCTGGGACGACCGAATTGACGACGATAACCCAATTCGCGATATGTTAGCCTTCATCGACAAACAAGTGCGGCAAGTACATCCTGTGGGAGTCCACTGGAGTGTCAACTCAAAAAAGGCAACAATATGGACCGACGCGAGCTCTTTGGCACTCGGAGTTATGCTCGAAGTCGACGGAGATATTGTTGAAGACGCCTCGTGGTTGAGATCAGACAAGCCAGCTCACATAAATATGGCGGAATTGGACGCTGCAATTCGCGGGATCAATATGGCGGTGAGCTGGAATATGACCGACCTCTTGATCAAATCCGACTCTGTCACAGTGTGTCGATGGATTAGCGACCTTTTGAGCGGTAGGACGCGGGTGCGCACCAAGGCACAGAACGAGCTGTTGATTCGTCGCAGATTAAACATAGTAAAACAATTAGCCGACGAACTTGAATTGTTAATTGATGTGGAGCTGGTACCATCAAAGAAAAACCGCGCCGATTTGCTGACTCGTGTGCCGCAGAAATGGTTGATTGAAAGTGCTTCTGCCGCTGCAACCGTTGTACCACGTGATGACACGGTGAACATACGCAAAATTCACGAGCGTGCCGGACACCCTGGCGTGCGGAGAACACTATTTTTTGCGCGGAGGGAGTGTTCTTCTCCGGTGTCCAGAAGACAAGTGAAAAACGTGGTGGCGAGTTGTAACACTTGCCAATCAATCGATCCTGCCCCGCGAAAATGGCCAAGAGGTGAGTTATCAGTTGGAGAGATGTGGCACAGACTCGCTATAGACGTCACACACTTTCAAGGTCAAGAATATCTGTCCGTGATTGACTGTGGACCATCAAGATTTTCTTTGTGGCGATTGTTGAGGCGATCCGACTCTGATAATATCACGAGACACCTTGAAGAGATGTTCCTTGAGCGAGGTTTCCCCACTCAGCTATTGTGTGACAATGCGACTATATTCAGAAGTCAGCAGTTTCTAGCATTTGCAGCAAAGTGGAGTATAGAGGTGCGATTTCGAGCGGCGTACAGACCCAGTGGCAATGGTATTATAGAAAGGAATCACCGCACTGTGAAGGTGATTGCTGCTCGCAAGAACTGTTCCATCGGTGAAGCTGTACATCTGTATAATACGAGTCCTTTCAGTGACCGCAAGGGAACGCCTGCACACGTACTGTACAACTATCGATGGCGTGATATTGTGGGCGAACAGGGAGCGTGTATGACGCCGCTTCAGACAACTAATGCATTTGACACCGGTGATCCAGTTTGGGTGCGTAACAGTGGTACGAGGTGCACTCAACCGTCTGTCGAGGGTCGTGTTACGGCGGTGGCGTCTGACCAGGTGGTCGAGGTGGACGGCATGTTGCGTCACGTGCGCGACCTCAGACCTCGTAGCGGCGACGACGGTGATGCTGTGTCGGCAGAAGCCAGTGAATCGGTGAGTCACAGCCGCCCTACACGACAGAGAAGAGCTCCTGCCTGGCACCGTGACTATGTTATGCACTAGTTTTAATTATTGATTGCCTGTATCATGTGAAGGTCTTTGTTGCCGCTGTATTGGTTCGATTATGTATTGTATTTGATTGGTGTGAACACCATGGGGACATGTAATAGGTATTCGTATGTAGGCTGAACAAAGGAACGAAAAAAATGTATTCGCCAGCAACAACTCTATCACACCGTATTCACCGTACCATCTATCACATATCCAACACCCCAAGCTCCACTGACCCACGTCATTTTCCACATTGCAAAAGCGTCCTGCAAATTCTATTCCAAGCGATCCGATTGCACATACGCATACGCGCACAGGCTCGCACATACACACACACACACACGCGCACACACACATGCACACAACAACGCGCAGACATTTGCAGAACCATTCATTCTAATTATATGCAACACTGAATGCAACTGAATGACGAAATCGGTCAACTATACACATCAAACTACACACCCTTGTGATTTAATAATCATTATCATTTCGAATTGAACACGAAACTTGACACACCCTAATAGAAACGACTTAAAAACAATTATATCCCTATAAACTACACTAGCTACTCACATAGTCATTCATCTATATTGGCTGTCTCACCTCTCTCCTCGGTCGCTCTATGGTAGGTGCAGATTCTGAATGTGTGCTCTCGTTTTCACCGTTCGGAGGCGGACGAATCTCCTCGGGCCCTGGATCAATAACGGGCCGCAGGTCCAGCACATGCCTAGGCATACCGTCAACTGAGATGTTGTTGTTGGAGTTCACTCTCGTAACGACGCCCTTGCTCCAATGAGAAGTGCAGTGCGCGTTGGGAGGCTTCACCCACACTTCGTCCCCCAACTTGACTGTCGACCCCGATACCCGGTCTTCATCTACGCTTTGAGAAATATCTCTGTGGCATCTCCAGTCGTAAGTGTGCACTGATCGTTGCGGTACGCTGTCGTCTTTTTGACCATTCCGCGGAGTACAATTATACCAGAACACGGCTTCAGTAGGGCAAATCTCCCCTCTCTCAGCAATAGCTTTTGTAGCATCTGTGTTTTCCTGCACATTTTGTTCTGCGTATGGCGTTGCGGTTTTATATAATTTGTTTGTGAAATGTGACAGAAATATTGGTTCGCGCTTTATGAAAACTCTTGAGTTAGCTTCGCCTGACGCACATGAACTTTATGCTGCGTCGTGCGCAGCTTTCATTTTATAGTGTTTTTAATGGTTTTTTTGTGTGAAAAATATGTTCTTATCGGAAATGAAACCTCTCTTTTTACTTTGTTTGGGTAATGTTTATTTTTGCCATATTTTATAATTTCTAAGAATGTTCTTGTTTTTCGCGGTGCGCGTAAGCCGCGAGGCTGATTTCCTGTGGGTATATGAGCTGTCGTTTTACCGCCAGAGCTCTCTTTCGTTGTCTCGGCGTCCTTCAGTGTGCTTGTCTCCGTTTCTGGGTGCCGACGCAAATATACGCACGTGCTCTCACATCCGTGCTCTCGTGCTCTGTTCTTGAACTCACGCTACAAACTGGTGCCCCGAGTGAGGAGCGACTGTTCGTCGTTTATCACAATGACTGAATCAGGTGAGAGCATTTTTGCTGTTCAGATTCGTGCGCCGCAATTCATGGACGCTTCCGCTGATGCTTGGTTTGCTATAGTTGAAGCCCAATTTCACATCAACCGGGTATCGAGTAGCGCGTCCAAATTCTTTCACGCACTGGCCAACCTCCCTCCAGAAGTAGTGACTAAGCTCCCGAGAGATGTTATGAGCTTGCAAGATTACGAGGCGTTAAAGGCCGCTGTTATCGCCATCAACGAGAGATCGAAACCCGAGCTTTTTGAGCAGCTCATCTCTCACACTCAGATGGTCGGTCGTCCGACTGCATTTTTGCAAGAGCTAATGAGTGTAGCCGCTAAAGTTGGGGTTGGTGAAGACCTAGTTAGACACAAATTTGTGCAAGCTCTACCATCAACTGCCGGCGTGGTGTTGGCGGCCCAACAGGACATTTCCCTCACCAAGTTGGGTAAATTGGCAGATGATTTAGTACCGCTGCTAAACAAGTGTGAGCGTGAGTCGCAGTGTTTTTCAGTGCGGGCATCTCGGGAAGTACCGTCGTCGACTGCCAGGACGTTGCAGTATGGTGCTGGTCCAGATGCTCCGCCAGCTGCGCCAAGTGACCGCCGGCGATATAACTCTGGTTCAAACACGCGCCCTGAAGGTGACACTGGAGTACCGCGAGGTGTGCGACCGTTCAACAGAAATCAGCGACCATTGGTGTGTCGGGCGCACATATATTTTGGACCGAATGCTCGCACCTGCCGACATTGGTGCACGTGGCCTGATAAAAACCGAGCGCGTGTGCAGCCAGATTCTCGTCCTTCATCTCCGCAGCCGGCGGAAAACTGACGAGGCAGGTCGGAGTCGCTGCGGCCTCCGGTCTGCCACTCATACGAGTCGCAGTCGAGGCCGACAAGTTAAAAAAGAATTTCATTGTCGACACAGGTGCAGGATTGTCTGTCGTTCCTCCATCGTGTGTGAGTCATACTACCGTGCAGCCGACTGCAGTTCGCCTGTCATCCGCTTCTGGTCAACATATCCGAGTTCACGGTGAGACTTACATGACCATTATTATACCGCATTTGAGAAGAAAGTTTTATTGGACGTTTGTGGTGGCTGACGTTGTCTTCCCCCTGTTGGGGCAGGATTTTTTGGCTTACCATGGGTAGACTGTCGAGCCGGTAAGCTACGTGATGGTACCACAAACTGTTGTACACCCATAACATTAACGAAGGGAAATGCCTGTAGTCTGGTGGTGAAAAACATCGATGATAACCCGCGTCGCTTACGTCAGCTACTCGATGTTCATCCATCACTCACGGCGCCGCGTCAAATGCTAGACGAACCAGCTGAGCACGGGTTAAAACACGTGATTGACACCGGTAATTCTTGCCCAGTTTTCTCTTCACCACGGCGTCTCACTCCAGAACGCGAAGAAGCTGCCCGAAGGGAGTTCGATAAATTACTTCAGCAGGGTATCATACGGCCATCAAGCAGTCCGTGGTCATCACCGTTGCATTTGGTGGCTAAAAATACTCCAGGCGAATTCAGAGTGACAGGAGATTACCGCGCGCTCAATGTGAAAACTGTACCGGACCGCTACCCATTGCCGCATATACACGACCTGTCCAACAAGCTGAGAGGTAAGCGTGTATATTCCAAACTGGACTTACTCAAGGCCTTCTATTTCATCCCGATGGCCCCTGAAGACACAAAAAAGACAGCCGTAACAACACCTTTTGGCTTATTCGAGTACATGTACATGCCACTGGGGCTTAGAAATGCCTCCGCTACGTTTCAACGCTTCATGGATACGATCTTTCGCGATATTTCCTGTGTGTTCGTGTACTTGGATGATCTACTCGTGTATTCAGAGACAGAGGACCAACATTATAAAGATCTACATGCAGTGTTCAGCATCTTGGAGAGATACCAGCTACGCTTGTCGGTGGAGAAATGTCGATTCTGCGTCAGCTCTGTCACCTTCCTCGGCCATCATGTATCACCTGATGGTGTCTCACCGCCGCCAGAACGAGTCGACACTATCATCCAAATGGATCGACCGGCGGACTCCCAGGGTCTTCGGCGGTATCTTGGCATGCTGGGGTACTATCGACGAATGATGCCGAACTTCGCCGATACTGTGTTTCCGTTGTCTGAGCTGATGCGAACACAGCCCAAATCAAAACAATTGGATTGGAATGAGACTGCTGACAACGCGTTCGAGGCCAGTAAAGTCATGCTGAGCAATGCTTGCCAGCTTCCTCATCCATGTCCGCAGTCACAGGATTTCATCCTAGTGACTGATGCATCGAGTCGAGCGGTTGGGGCCGCACTCCACCAGATGGTGGACGGCGAGGCGAAACCGATCTCGTTTTTCTCTCGCAAATTGTCTGCCACAGAACAGCGCTACTCCACCTACGACAGAGAGTTGTTGGCGGCGTATCTGGCCGTTGTACATTTCCGCCATTGCATTGAAGGCAGGTCAGTCACACTCATGACAGACCACAAGCCCATGATCACAGCTTTCCGTAGTCAGCGACCGGCTAAGCTGGATCGCCAGCAGCGCCACTGGGGACTTATCACTGAGTATGTAGCCGACGTGCAGTACATTCTTGGCTGTGAAAATGTGGTCGCGGATTGTCTGTCACGATCTATCAACAGTGTCCACGTCGATGTTTTTGATTTACCTGCAATTGCAGCAGCACAGGCATCTGACGAGGAAACCATCGTCGCCACTGACAGACTGAAGGCCATCAAAATCTCGGGAGATCAAGTGTTGTGGTGTGACGTGTCGACGCCCCATCCTCGACCGTATGTACCAAAGACATGCCGCCGTGGTGTATTCGATCTCCTTCATCAGCCGTCACATCCCGGTCGACTGTCAACATGTAAGCTCATCAAGCAGCGTTACATCTGGCCTCACATGGACAGAGACATCCAGCAGTGGGTAAAAGACTGTCAGAACTGTCAACAAGCGAAGATTCACCGACATACAAAAACCACACTGAGCGAATTCACACCAGCCGCCGCACGATTTGAAATCGTGCACATTGATTTAGTAGGTCCTCTGCCGCCACAGCTGCCACCTGGTCAGCCGTTCGCACGCCCGTATCGGTACATACTGACGTGCATTGATCGTGCTACCCGGTGGCTCGAAGCAGCTCCTCTCTGTGAAATCACTGCAGCATCAGTCGTCAGGGCATTCATGAGCACGTGGATATCTCGCTTCGGTGTCCCAGTTTATCTGGTGACGATCGAGGATCCCAATTCGAGTCTGAGTTGTTCCGGGAATTGTCTTCGCTCGTCGGATTTCACCGTCTTCGCACGACAGCTTATCATCCACAGGGCAACGGTCTGGTGGAGCGGAGTCACCGAGTGCTGAAAACTGCCATCACTGCGCGTCGTCAAGACTGGTTGTCTGCTCTGCCTGTTGTGCTGCTGGGAATGAGGATGGTTCCTGCTCGTGACGGTGTCGCACCTTTCACAGCTGTAACGGGCAGTCAGTTACTGTGTCCCAAACCGCTTGTGGAGCCAGACGCGCCATCACGCGATCAGCAAGAGTTCGTGAAGGAGCTGGCGACACGGATGACCGAGATCGACTTCTTCCATCTTTCTGAAGGCTCTCACCATGGTCCACTCAAGACTCATGTGCCTAAAGACCTGGCAAAGTGCACGCATGTATGGGTGCGTGTGGATCGTGTGCGGCGCCCGTTACAGGCCCCGTATCGCGGACCATGTAAAGTCTTGAAGCGCTCACCTAAAGCTTTTGTGATAGAGACGCTAACCGGTGTTGAGGAGTGTGTTTCTGTTGACAGGGTGAAGCCGGCATATCTGGCGGAGAACCTGCTGGCTGGTGAGAAAGGTGATAGTAGCGGTCGTCTAACTTCTGGACAGCAGCCGTCTGCATCATCTTATTCACCAACATCGTCATCTATCACCTCACCGTCGCCATCTATTGAACCAGTGGCGCCGTCTATGACTACACCACGACACTTCAGTGATATACCTGTTACTACACCACCGCCATCTAAAGACACACTGACACCACCTGTCGATGCATCACAACCAAGTGCAAGAGTGTCGGCACGAACCAGATCCGGGAGGGTAGTTACATTCCGTGGTCGCCCTGAGTATCATTATTATTGAGTGTGTCGTGTTCAATTTTGTGTTTTGCTTCTATGACGGCATATTGCACACGATTTCTTATGTCTTGTTATTGTCATCTTCTTGTTCATGTATGCTGCCAGTGTCTTGCTTCGTTGTTTGTATGCTCCGCATCTGGTAGGGGAGTATCTGTAGCATCTGTGTTTCCCTGCACATTTTGTTCTGCGTATGGCGTTGCGGTTTTATATAATTTGTTTGTGAAATGTGACAGAAATATTGGTTCGCGCTTTATGAAAACTCTTGAGTTAGCTTCGCCTGACGCACATGAACCTTATGATGCGCCGTGCGCAGCTTTCATTTTATAGTGTTTTTAATGTTTTTTTTGTGTGAAAAATATGTTCTTATCGGAAATGAAACCTCTCTTTTTACTTTGTTTGGGTAATGTTTATTTTTGCCATATTTTATAATTTCTAAGAATGTTCTTGTTTTTCGCGGTGCGCGTAAGCCGCGAGGCTGATTTCCTGTGGGTATATGAGCTGTCGTTTTACTGCCAGAGCTCTCTTTCGTTGTCTCGGCGTCCATCAGTGTGCTTGTCTCCGTTTCTGGGTGCCGACGCAAATATACGCACGTGCTCTCACATCCGCTGTTCTTGAACTCACGCTACACTTTAACAGTTCGGTGGTTTCTTTCAATTATGCCATTGCCTCCTGGCCGATACGCTGCACGAAATAACCTCCGAACTTTCCACCGTGTCAACATGTTTCCCAAATGCTGAGACCGGAATGCAGCACCGTTATCTAGAAGAAGTTCTTCTACCGGTCCCCGCTCAAGAAATATGCTGTTCAACACCTCGGTCACCTCCTGTGCGTCTTCTCTTCTCAGCTTTCTCCAGAGGGCGAAACGGCCTGGTCCACAATCGATGATGGTCCGAAACGGTACTTGTCTATAGTGGGTGACATCAACAGCTAGTCGACTCCAAGTATGTTCCACACTTAATTCACCGCCTTGATGTACGACAGGTGCGGGATCGATCGACTGACATCGAGTACAGTTACGTACGACTTTTTTCACGGTTTCTCTCGACACTGTGGGATCAACTTTTCCTGCACCATAGTTGCCCACTTGATTTTTCACCTCAACTGGCGTGTCATTCTTCCACCGCCACTTCACGGTCCACCTCTCACCATCAAAATCAGCACTGAAGTCAGCGTCATCTATAGTGAATCGTGCCGAGCTGCTGACATCTTCACGACTCATACACGACTCGCGTTGGCTACCACCGGCCACTGCAACTTTACACCCGGAAAAATTAACACCTTGTTGAGTGATCGTAACGCCCCCCATCAAATTGATGACATCAAGCCCGACAATGACATCCACACCTTCAATCAGCCGATCAGCAACAACGACTCTCAGTCGGATACACCTTCCGTTCACAACTAGTGCCACATCATCAGCATATGTACACCTAATTTGACTCCCATCAAAAGCTTGCACGAACACCGTACCATCTGTCTGTGACACGTATTTCTCATGAATAATGCTTGTAATGTGTGCATGAGGCGCCTGACGGTAAGAAGGGCGGTTGCTGGCGCACGCACCGCCCCCTAGGAGTTTTCCGAATTCTGGTTGGGACACTCACCTGAAATATGACCGCTCTGGCCACATTTAAAGCACACCACCGTCTTCTCAGTACAGTCCCGGATGAAGTGCGCGCCACCACATCGAAAGCACCCACCCACCTTCGGTCTTGACGGAATTCGGCTCCCTTTTCCACGTCCGCTACTTTGTGCACTCCTTCCGGCTTTCAGAGCAACAGCAGCATGTCCACCATGAGAGGTATGTCCATTCGTAGTCAGTACTCTTGCGTGCCCTATCAGCACACTCATCGAGAGGCTCATGACATCATCGATGCGGCGCAAGATCGAACTGACGTGGTCGGTAAACCCATTAACAAAACAGAGCTTCACAATATGCTCCAGCGCAGCTTTGTCGAAGCGAGCCAGTCCAGCCAGACGCCGCAGCTCATTGGCATAGGCGTCAACTGACTCGCCACCCCACTTCCTCTCGGATAGCTTCCCGAACGCCACGAACGCATCATCGCTGAACGCCTCCTTCAATCGCGTTTGAATCGCATCGACGTCATTCTGAGCTTCTTCATCCATCTCCAGATAGACCGCCAGAGCATCATCCTCCAGATAGAGAGGCAAGAAGCTTGCCAAATCAGTGACCTTCGTTAGCTTGGCTACCAAATTTACTTTTTTTAACCAAGCCACCACGTTGCCCTCGCCTGTGAAAGGCTTCACCATATCGCTTTTCACAATTCCAGCCATAGTCGAGTGCAAAATAGCCGAAATAGCTTGTAGGCTGAACAAAGGAACGAAAAAAATGTATTCGCCAGCAACAACTCTATCACACCGTATTCACCGTACCATCTCTCACATATCCAACACCCCAAGCTCCACTGACCCACGTCATTTTCCACATTGCAAAAGCGTCCTGCAAATTCTATTCCAAGCGATCCGATTGCACATACGCATACGCGCACAGGCTCGCACATACACACACACACGCGCACACACACATGCACACAACAACGCGCAGACATTTGCAGAACCATTCATTCTAATTATATACAACACTGAATGCAACTGAATGACGAAATCGGTCAACTATACACATCAAACTACATCGTATTGTGTATGTACAGTGTGATGAAATCGTGTAACCGCGTAGGTGTGTTTGTATGTCTGTATGTATGTGTATGTTCAAGTGCGCGAATGGTGTGCCTGCTCTTTTCGATGAATGCGAGTTACCGTGTATGTGCGTGTATATGTTCAAGTGTGTGAGTGGTTCATGTGACTTGGCTTGTCACGTGACTCGAGTACTGTGTGCTGATTGGTCGGTGTACTTTGACATTGTGACGTGTGACGCCTGTGCGTGTGGCTGAAGCGAGCTACAAGCAGTCTGGTTTTGAGCGTTGTGAGTGTTGGTGGTGTTCGTGTGTTGGTGGTGTATTTGTAATTGTGGTTGGTGCTAGGCCACAAAGTGTTTATTGTTTATTATAAGTTTTGTTTTCAAGAGTGCATTTCAGTGCTATCATTTCATTGTCGTCATCATCTTCATTGAATACATCTCTATTTACTCTACAGTATTGTTTTTGGTTACAGAATAATTAATTATTGACTCCAACAAACAATAACCAATAACAATATGGCAATAATCTCCAATGATAAAAAGGCCAAATTATGTTTGGCCTTTTGACGGAAGTTCGGCGAGGCCAACCACGATCGAAAAAGGCCAAATTGGCCTTAAAAGGCCAAACATGGCAGCCCTGCTGCGCAGTAGACACATGTACGCGCATGATTTAAAAAAAATTATTTTTTCTATTTATTGTGGTCATAATTTTAACCTTTTCACAATTCGTCCTTCCCATGAAAGATCAGTTCCATATTTCATTTATTTCATATAAGTTTTGATGAAATTGTGAGCGGCGTGAAATAGTCAACGTTGGCCGAAACGCCAAGCCCAAATAAACAACAACAACACCACTACAAAGTGCATGAGTGGATTTTGCTCCATTGTTTTAATTGATACTTTTGTTGCTATTAGTCTACATAATGGCGTCTTTGTTATTTGGCTGTCATAACCGTCTTATACACGTGGGCTCGTGTTTTTTTGGGCGGAATTCATTTTCTCCGGTGTCATCTAAGCAGGCTAGCAGGTTTATGGAGAAGGCGCTGAATAAGCACAAATGCGGAGTCATGTTAGTAGATTGATTTGATCGAAGTTACTGTGCGTACCTAAGACCACTATAGGTTGTCACTTAAATGTATGTATATGTCCTATTGTCGTTTGTTTGTAACCGTTTTCCCATTATTGCTTGGGATATTCCATTTGATTTCCTATCCATAAATTCAACTCTGGTTTTTCCTTACTCAAGTATTATGTGCTCGGTCGTTTTTTGGTTTTCCTATTGTATTGTACACATTTTCTCTTTCTCATTTGTGCTATCTCCTGGTATTGTCGTGGTTTTCGTGGTCACTGAGAAATCTGCCTCGAGCTCACCGGTAAATTACGACATACACATTTTTCGTATGATCACGCATTAACGATTGTCACTGTGTCTAAATTTGAACGATTGCCTAATCTGGTTTCAGTGTTGGCCTGGAGTATGACACACGGCTTGCTCGCCTGGTAGACAATGATGAGGCAGGCTCGGTGGCAGCTCGTTCCAAGTGCGCCGCCAGCACCGCTCGCGTACGAGCGCTGCGCTCATCCAGCACGCGCCATCGACAGCGAGTGAGTTCTCTCAGTCGCATCTACCTTCAGCGCATCGTTGAGCTGCTTTCGGACAGTGCCGCTGAACTGCTCTCCGATCGGCTGGTTGAAGCTCGGCTACATATCACCAAGGTCAGTGTTGTTTGTAAGTTTCACGGTGCATTTGTCTCTACTACCTCAGTGTACCCCGGATATAAGGCAACTCCAGATAGACGAGCCTTTGTTTGAGTGTACAAATTAACCCCAGGTATAAAAGACCAGATAAAAGAGAGCCCGGATATAAGACAACTTTTCTTATGTTCGGATTAGGGGTTCGGATCGGATCGGGTCGATTCTTTGATTCGAATCTGGGCGGAGTCGAGTCTGGCCAGAGTAGATTTTGAGCGAAGTGCAATCTGGACGATTTCTTTTTAAGCCGTGGTCACACGAGGCCAATTTTTGGCCAAGCCAAATGTTGGCTTTCAGCGGAGAATCGTTGGCTAGGCCAACAGTTGGCTTGGCCAACAATTGGCTTGCCCAACAATTGGCTCGCGAGTGGTCACACGCTGCCAGTAATTGTCCAAGCCAATAGATGTGGTGCAGAGTACGTCGTTGTGGCTTATTTAGCTCTGCTGACTATACCATTTGAATGTTGATTTAATCCAGGTGAATTCTTGAATGTACAGATCATAAATATAGTGGTCGTATAATATACATATGTTAAATACATGTGTATTTTTTTCGCGCTTGTGTTCTACCGGCGCTATATCAAATACACGTTGTTGTTGTTGTTGTTGTTGTTGTTGTTGTTCCTCAAGTTGCCTGGCCGAGCAACCTCGAGCTCCTGAGGAAAGACACGGCACCGACCGGGTTGTTCCACAGGTCTCTGACTGAATTTATTTTGTGTTGGCATCTGAGTTGTGTGTGTGCTGTGCAGTGTTGCATGATGTGTGTGATGGTGTGTGGTGCTGAATTGCAATCTGGACAGGTGTCATCGATTGAGTCATTCAACCTTTTCTGATATGACAGAAGGGCAGGATGATGACCGCATCTCAACCTGGCCAGATGCACCTTGTATTCGCGTGTGAGTGTGTTTTCTGATTTGTGTATGTCCGGTGGGTGTCTTTGTAGGAGTGTATTGTGTTGTAGTGATTGTATGGCTTTCCGTGCGATCTCTGTGTGTATGTTTCTCGATTGATGTGCGTGGGGGAGCTGGTGGAAGTGATTTGAAAATTTGTCTGTGGTAAAGTGTGCTTGGTGTTGTTTTTATGTTTCTGTCTGTGTTGTCTTGTGTTGTGAGGTGATGTAGTGGATGTGCTGTGTTAGTGACTGCTGCTGCGAGTGTTTGTGTGCCTCTCATGTCTAGGTGGTGTGTCAGTTTGAGTATTTTGGTTTCGTGATGAAGGTGGTCTGCTGGTGTGGTAGCTGTGCATCCTGTGATTGTTCTGAGTGCGGTGTTTTGAAGTGTTTGAAGTGTGTTTGTGTGGCGTGTTGCGAGATTGCTAGCCCATACGGGGCTAGCATATTCTATCACGGGTCGGATGTACTGTTTGTATATGGTGGTTGTGGTGTATTTGTTGTGTCCGAAAGTTGTGTGTGAGAGTGCTTTCAGTGTGTTGAGGCGTGGAGTGACTTTAGTTTTAATGTTGGTGATGTGTTGTTTGAATGAGAGTTGTGTGTCGTATGTGACGCCTAGTATTTTTGGAGTATTTAATTTAGTATTTGATACACGTTGTTGTTGTTGTTGTTGTTGTTCCTCAAGTTGCCTGGCCGAGCAACCTCGAGCGCCTGAGGAAAGACACGGCACCGACCGGGTTGTTCCACAGGTCCCTGACTGAATTGATTTTGTGTTGGCGTCTGAGTTGTGTGTGTGCTGTGCGGTGTTCCATGATGTATGTGATGGTGTGTGGTGCTGAATTGCAATCTGGACACGTTGTTGTTGTACACGTACACGTTGTTGTTGTACACGTACACGTTGTTGTACACGGACACGTTGTTGTTGTACACAATACACGTTGTTGTTGTTGTTGTTAAACATTATACAGCTTTTATATATTTTACCTATATATCTATTTATTAAGTTTTAATCTAGTAATGTATCAAACATCAACATAGATTATACACAAATAGTATATTACAGATTCCATGTCATCATGATATAATTGCCACAATAAAACCAACACAAGAACACAACACATCACAGGCTCTCAAACTGAGTTGAATTCACAGCACGCGTTGCTTCGGCGCCATGTGGTAAAAAACGAAGGATCGAATATTTGCCTTGTGCGATAATTCTATCATTTTCAGCGTGACAGTGCGCGTTTATTGCACGGCAACGTAGCGCCCTCTTGAGGGAAGCGGCTGAAATGCAGGCCAATTGGCTTAAAAAGTTGAACATGTTCAACTTCGGTTTTCGGGACAATTGTTGGCCAAGTCAAAAATTGGCCTCGTGTGGCCACTCGACCAAGCCAACAATTGGCCTCGTGTGACCACGGCTATACATACTGTTATCCACAAATGGACTTTATTCCTTATTGAAAAATATTTTATTCATTGTTGATTGTTTCCTGTTGAATTGTTTATATTGAATTTTCGATTGTTCTGCTGTTGTTTGTATTCTTGGTTGCTGTTATGTATTAAATCATGTTTTTATTAATCTGTTGATTGTTATTTATTTACTTATTTATTTATTTCAGCGCTAATGAAGAACCTGCTGGTGGTGTCGGCCACCAACGAAGAAAAACGTTGAAAGTAAAAAACTGTAGATGATTGCAGCGCTAAAAAATGTCCCGGTGAAGCAAACCAAGTTTACGAACAAAGGAAAAATGGTGATGAACTTTGAGAGAAAGGAAGAGAGAGATGCTGCCGCAACCAACTTGAAGAATGTCTCAGACATTTCGACTAAAACGGTGAGAAATTTGCAACCAAAAATATTGATATGCAATGCCAATGCGGAAGAGAGCGAAGGTATTGTAGAGAAACTTATAGAAAAAATGATGCACTCAATAAGATTGAAAACATCGGAAAACGCATGAGTGTGGTACGTACAAAAAAGGCTGCTGCGGGAACTCGTCATTTTATTATTGGATGCGATGCCGAGGTACGAAGTGCGATTGAGAAATGTAATGACTCATTGAGACTGGAATAGGGCTAGTACAATATTGTGGACAGCTTCCATGCAGTTGTGTGCTGCCTCTGCCAGAGATATGGGCACGTGGCGGGAAATTGCACATGGAGAGCTGCTGGAAATGGCCCGTGTTGTCATATATGTGCAGGCAACCACACGGCGAAACAGTGCACAGCTGAAGAAAAGAAGTACATCAACTGTATGCGACATAGAAAAACGGAGTGCAATAATTGTGCAAACGATAGATGCTGCCCCGTTCTCGCCAAACAGCTGGAAGAAATCAAAACAAAAACCGAATATGCATGTTGAACGCGCTGACGGTATATTTGCTCCAAGTAGGGTTTCCCCTCATTCATAATACTCATTGTATAGACGAATTCATTCCCCATAATTTACACGATAATTTACATCATGTTGAGAAAAACCTAACACATTTAGAATTTTCCAATATTGTAAGCAAAACATATGGACTTTATATCGTGCATATTAATGCTGGGAGCCTCAAGTCTAATTAGGATAATTTTGCATATTTCATAAAAAATAGCTCAAGTGTAGATATTAGGGCTGGGCAGGAACCGGTTCCGGAACCGGTTCTGACGATTCTGCTACGCGGATATTGGAACCGGGTTCACACGGATCCGAGTTCAAACGGTTCTGATTCTCGGACCCGAGTCCGCGCGGATCCGATTCCACAAGGTTCCGATTATCGGACCCGGGTCCACACAGATCCGAGTCCACACGGTTCCGATTCTCGGACCCGGGTCCGCACGGATGCGAGTCCACACGGTTCCGATTCTTGGACCCGGGTCCGCACGGATCCGAGTCCACACGGTTCCGATTGTTGGACCCAGGTCCACACGGATCTTAGTATCAGGACTGACAGGAAAAAGTATGCACATTGCGCACACACTACATGAACAATACAGTGCGTCGGTTTTAGAATGAATGCTAGTATGAAATTGCGGTGAATGCAGTTTTCACGTGTATTTAAAAATGTGTATTATATTGTCTTTTTTATAAATGCATGTGCATTTTTGCAAGTCTGTGCACGCAGAGGCACATTACACGAGGTATAATAATAAACTAAATACATGTTATTTATTACACTTATTTTAATAGATATATTATTAATATATTGTTTTTTTGGCGTATGATTACCCGAATTCAATTAAATAACCGCATTTTCAGCAAATTGGAGCGAAAATGTATCGCATGAATGTTGATACAACATTTTCTAAATCTGCGTGAAAACTGCATCCTTTACATGGTGACTTCAATTACGATTCAACAATCGAACAAACAAAACAAGAATAATTTTTAAATCCAGGCAGCCAATTATACGCTACACGATCGCAATTTTACGGCAAAATGGATGTTTCAACTTAACTTCCGGGAAAGCTTTTCTCATTTAATCCAATAAAATATATATTTTCGGAATCAGCATGAAAAAATGTATCTACCGCAACATGGTACTAGTTCAATTTTTGAAAAAGTAAAGAATCCACCCATTCTTAGCATACATGACCAAGTCTGTGATCACGGTACATCGATCACATTTGACGTGTCGCCCACAAAGAATGTGAAAACCCATACAGGTGTGAACCAGGCGAGAAATATGCCTCCTAAGTTTGTTTGTATCGAACGAAATGTACGTGAAAATCCTGGATGGAAGTCAGATTGTGTGGAAATTTATGAATCTTGTCATATTTGTGCGCAAACCGTGTTTTCACTCAGAGTCTGTTATGACTAAAATCAACAAGCTGATATGGTTGTACGCGGCTAAGGACAAATAATTTGTCAGTTACGAGGGTTGATCAGAAAGTAATGGGAGGGGTGCGCTGGGCAGAAAGTGTCAGCAAGTGTTGCCTGTTGCGACATGTTTGAACCTGTAGCCGTTTGCCTGGGTCGCACTTCCTCGTTTCGCTGTGCGATTACGTTAATATTTGATTCCGGAGCAACAACTGCCCGTGCGCGAGCCACCTTTGACGAGGATCCAACAGTCACTCTTCGGTTTTTATCCTTGGAGCTTGACGTCAGTTATGGGAGTGCACATGACATCATGCATCAGCACTTAGGGCTGAGGAAGAAGTGTGTCCGATGAATACCTCATTTGCTAACGGAAGAGCAGAAATGCGAAAGGGATTTGTCGTTATTGGATGTTTGAGTTCTAGCCAAATGGTCCAAAACGGTTCTCAGATGTTGCTACTGGAGACGAATGTTGGATTTGTTTCTTCACCAACAGAGACAAAGAATCTAACATGGTGTGGTTAAGTAATGAAGGGGCTCGAGCTCAGATTTTGAAGGAAGGATTTCGCAGCAGGAAGCGCCTTTTCACCATCTTCTTCAATTATCAGGGACTAATGTGTGTGTATGTAATTTCTCAACGATTGTAGTGTAGATGTGAATTTGTATTGAGTGAGAGCGTGTGAGAGAGCGAGAGAGCAAATGTGTGTGCTTGCTATGTTTAACTGGGCCGTTTACACCTGCTATCAATGTATGTCTGTATGTATGTGCGTATGCGCGGTGAAGTGAGGTCTTGGTATGTTCTGATTGGTCACTGGATTGGCCTTGTGTTTGAGTGTCTGAACTGTGTGTGTGTGTGTGTATGTGGTGTGTGCGCGTGTACGTGTATTGAAATGTGTGCGCAGTCCGTGTGCGCGTGTACGTGTATTGAAATGTGTGCGCAGTCCGTGTGCAGGGGTGATTGACGCAGGATAGTGCTGAGAGCGTCGAGTTGGTGGAGACTGGTTGTATTGTGAATACGTGTGTATATATATCTTTGTTGTTTTTCATTTAATATACCTCAAATATTGCTACAAGTTATTTCGGCTATGTCTACTGAGGCTGGAAAGGCACTCTCATATACGCAGCTCAGCATGACAAGTGAAATGGAGCAGAACTGTTCAGCTTCCGGGATCGCCTTGCCGGCTAGTGCACAAACGCCGCAGCCAATGTTCGATGCGCGACTGATTGCAGAATACGACGGGACCGGCGACGTTGCTGAATGGCTCGCACGAGCTGAAACATTGTGTTCCTTACGAGGTGTGGATGTAGCCGGTGTAATCCCACTGAGATTGACAGGCGGAGCATTTGCTGTTTGGTCTCAGCTGCCAGCGGCAAGTCGATGTTCGTTTCCAGCGGTGAAGCAGGCTCTGCAGGCGGCTTTCGCATTAGATGAGTATGCCGCGTATGAGGAGTTCACGAGGCGTCTTTGCGTGAAGGTGAATCACCGGATGTATTTTTAGCAGATCTGCAGCGACTTTCTTCACTGTTTGGCGGGTACCTGAACGAGCGTTGATATGCTCTTTTGTCGCGGGGCTGCCTGATGAAGTCAAACGGACAATTCGTGCGGGTGCCAGAGCAGACAGTATAGATTTGCCAACTCTACTGTTGCGGACTCGGGCCATGCTGCGCGATGACAGAAGCTATGCTGCTGGAGCCTCTCCGTATGCACGTAACCATTCCATTCACAGACAACGAGCCTCGGTGAATATTGGGAACAGGCGAAGAGCTCCCAGAAAGTGCTGGAACTGCGGAGAAATTGGTCACTTCGCCGCTGCTTCCCCGTGCAAAGAAGTGAACACTCAGTGCAGTAGACATTCACCGATGGGCATTGCTGGTTCTGAACGCCCGGAAAACGACGAAGGGAGATGCACATAGGCACCAGTGCAGTCTCCCGCAGAAATATAGTTTCCTCCGGTGCTCTTTCTGTTGTTAATCTGGTCATTAACGGTCAACGCCGGTGGGTGCTGGTGGATACCGGGTGTACCGATACCATCATTCATACTGCAATCTGCAGGAAGTGGGTCCCTTGCAAGACTAGGTTGACCACCATGAGCAGTGAACCACTGGCGTGCTGCGGCACTAGTTTTATTAGAATTGAAGGTCCGTCCGGACACGTGATGCACGTTGAGTCGCTGGTTGTAATGAAGAAACCTCTTGGATTCGACGTTGTTCTCGGCATGTCCGGTATTACGGCTCTTGGAGGAGTGGCTGTTATGTCCCCGCTGCGAGTGTCGTTTGGCGAGCCAGACGGAACAGGACGTGTGGCACTGGGTACGGCACGTAACGCCAGCGAAGGTGAGGAACATAAATTATACATAGACATCAAAGATTTCAGTGTAGCGTATGACGTACGTAACAAAAAGTGGACAGTGACCTGGAAGTGGAAGCGAGGTGCCGGCCCAGATTTCTTACGTAATAAGGTAGCCAATTACGGAGTTGCAACTGAAATGAAAACCGAGTTTGACAATGAGGTTCAAGAATGGATAAACCAGGGGTGGCTAGTACCGCACTGTAAAAACGTTAACGGAGTGCCACGGGGTCTAATTCCACTAATGGCTGTTAAACAGAAAAGTCGGTCGAAGGTTAGATCAGTGCTTGACTATCTTGAGCTTAATGAGCATCTTTTGTGCCACACGGCCGATGCGGATGTGTGCGATGAGCAGTTGCGTAAATGGCGTCGGCACGGAGGGCAAATTGCTGTGGTTGACTTGAAGAAAGCGTATCTGCAATTACACGTTGATGAACAATTATGGGTATATCAAACTGTTGAGGTAAACGGTAGATTATAGTGTTTGACACGACTGGGTTCTGTATTATGTATTGCGCCCCAAGTGATGAAGGAGGTTGTAAAAGTTGTCTTGAAACAAGATAAAAGGATCAACGACGCTGTCATTCCGTATGTTGATGATTTGCTCGTTAATGAGGAGCTCATGAGTGCTGAGGCCGTGGCCCGCCATTTCAGCCCTTATGGTTTGTCATGCAAACCACCTGAGTATGTGGATAATGGTGCTCGGTTACTGGGCATGCGAGTCTCGCGCGTATCAGGTGAGCTCTGCTGGAGGCGAGATGTAGCGGTAGACCAGCCTCCTACTCGGTTGACCAGACGATCAGTCTTCTCATGGTGCGGGCAGCTGGTGGCTCACTTACCTGTATGTGGGTGGCTTCGACCGGCTGCTGCATGGCTGAAACGACGTGCAAACATGCTATCGGAAGGCTGGGATGATCCAATTCACGATCCTTCGTTTCACCAGCATCTGACTGCAGTGTACAAACGAGTAGTAGATGCAGATCCAGCGCACGGTTGTTGGTGCGTTCCAGATCATTCTGCTGTGGTATGGACCGATGCAAGCTCGCTAGCTATAGGCGTCGTGGTTGAGTCACCACAGGGAAAAATCATCGAAGATGCATGCTGGCTGCGACGCGACGATTGCAGCCACATTTACATGACAGAATTGGACGCGGCAGTTCGAGGGATGAATATTGCCATTACATGGGTAATGGTGCGATTGGACTTACGCACAAACTCACTGACTGTATTTAGGTGGTTAAATGACGCGATAAGCGTCCGAGCTCGCCTACGTAAAAAGCTAGCGGTGAAATGCTTATACGTCGCAGAGTGGAAATTGTTCGCACACTGGCTGAAGAAACCGGTATTAGGTTGAATGTGACATTGGTGCGTTCGGAAGAGAATCGAGATGATACGTTGACTAGAGTGCCGAAGCAATGACTAAAGGATTACGGGAAAACATGTGCGGTTGGAGTGCGTGCTGAACCCCCTAGATACGAGAGCACCGAGGCAGCCATTAACGAAATTCATGCTAACGCAGGTCATCCTGGTATACGCCGCACTTTGTATTTTGCTCGCCGTGAATTACCAGGATTCATTTCAAGATCTGTAGTAAGAAACGTTATAGAATCTTGTGATGTATGCCAAGCAATCGATCCCGCTCCAGTAAAATGGTGTCATGGCACTTTGGGAGTCGATGAGACGTGGTGGCGTCTTGCAATAGATGTTACGCATGTTCGTGACAAATCATATTTAAGCGTGATCGACTGCGGACAGTCAAGGTTTTGCTTGTGGAGATATCTGCCGAGAGTTAATGTAGAGAGTGTCACGGGACAGCTAGAAGAGATTTTCCTAGAGCGCGGCGCCCCGGTCGAACTTCTTTCAGATAACGACAGTGTGTTTCGTAGTAGAGGGATGGCTGCTTTTGCGTCGCGGTGGAAAGTCAGACTGAGGCTCAGAGCGGCGCATGCTCCTCACGGTAATGACATCATTGAACGGAATCACCGATCAATAAAGGTGATAATGGCTCGAAAGGGATGTCGAGTGAGTGAGGCAGTCTATCTGTATAACAACACACCACGAGATGGAGACTCTGGATACTCGGCCCCAGTCGCTGGTGTCTATTCATACCGAATACGTGATCTGTTACGGTAAGTGCGGAGAGTGTTCTCCAAACGACGTTGAGGAAACAGGGTGTCGTTTCTCTCCAGGTGATCGTGTATGGGTGCGACGAGAAGGGACTCGCTGTGATAAGAGATCACAAACGGGTTTGGTAACAGGTGTGGTTTCTCCTACAGTCGTGGAAGTGAATGGCATGCCGAGACATGTGAAGGATCTGAGAAAGCGGAACTCGAGCCTTGGTGACAACGGCGTACCCACAACTGTTGCAGACAGTAACGAGGACCCGATACTTGTGCCCGCCACTGCACAGTAAGCTACTTAGACCGCGCCGATACGCCATTAACCTGCTGAAGAAGAAGCCGCCGACAACAATTCGGTAGTTGGTCCGGTGCAGCTGACCAGCGCATCAGAAGTGGTCGATGTAACGGCATCAACTAATGAACCAGCGATGATGCCACTACAGTTACGAAGAAGCACTCGACAACGCCGTGCAAAAATGTGCTCCTGTTGTTCTCAGGAGCAGGGGAGAGTGTAGTGTACATGTGAATTTGTATTGAGTGAGAGCGTGTGAGAGAGCGAGAGAGCAAATGTGTGTGCTTGCTATGTTTAACTGGGCCGTTTATACTTGCTATTAATGTATGTCTGTATGTATGTGCGTATGCGCGGTGAAGTGAGGTCTTGGTATGTTCTGATTGGTCACTGGATTGGCCTTGTGTTTGAGTGTCTGAACTGTGTGTGTGTGTGTGTGTGTGTGTGTGTGTGTGTGTGTGTGTGTGTGTGTGTGTGTGTGTGTGTGTGTATGTAGTGTGAGCGCATGTACGTGTATTGAAATGTGTGCGCAGTCCGTGTGCAGGGGTGATTGACGCAGGATAGTGCTGAGAGCGTCGAGTTGGTGAAGACTGGTTGTATTGTGAATACGTGTGTATAGATATCTTTGTTGTTTTTCATTTAATATACCTCAAATATTGCTACAACAATATAATATCACAGCCCAGTACAACATTGACCAAGTCCTTCCTCAAGTCCTGGATCATCAGGCCGAGTCTGCACCAAGCCGCCGCCGATCGCAAATTTTGCTGCACCACGACAATGCTGCACCCCACTAAGCTCGCCTTACTCAGCAGTTCCCGGAGGAACAGGGGATCACGCTTCTCCCCCATCCACCCTACTCACATGACCTTGCTCCCTGTGATTTTTGGTTATTTCCAAAGATCAGGGGTGCGATTGCAGGGAAGCTGTTTCACCGCATTCAAGACCTGGCACGAGCAGTCAATACTAGCCCAGACTGCCAATTCCAAACCAGAATCGTGTAAAGCAAATACACACCAGTCATTCAAGCTAAATCACACAACCATTGATATACGCACAATGTGCGCATTAGGGTGGATCAATTTGTAACTTTTTTGAATTTTACAAATGTCAAGGTGGAGATAGGTGCAGTTTTTCTTATGATTCTATTTAGCACA
Organism: Sacculina carcini; assembly: GCA_916048095.2. Taxonomy (NCBI): domain Eukaryota; kingdom Metazoa; phylum Arthropoda; class Thecostraca; family Sacculinidae; genus Sacculina; species Sacculina carcini. The sequence goes on from OU696572.1 coordinate 6,456,027, forward strand.
TGAATATTCAGCACAGCGTTTTTTCATCAGAATTGCATGCTCTTTTATGTTGAGATGATAATGCTAGATGATAAATATAGAGAGGATAATGTTTTGTATATTGTGGCGTCGTGAAGCCACATTGAAAACGAGGAAGACACGGCGAGAAAAGTCTATTGCAGGCGAGATCACAATACAAGATAATACCAGCGAATCCGAGCGAATGGCTCTTTGACCGGCAGTGTGCCGTGTTATATAAGCTCGGTCATGTGACCTTTCACACGGTCACATGACCATTCACACGGTCACATTCCCACACACACGCCTAACCGCGTTCACCAATACAGAAGGATACACACAGACATACACTTGACATACATACACACCAGACACGCATACAAACGAGCGAAACGCACACACAAAGGATACACTTGGATACACACAGACATACAAACGCCCAACCACGCAACTTGCACGCCTCCACAGTACTCCGCCGCCTGAGAACGGAGTTCATAACACGTCAAGGTCGGTCATAACATATCACAAATCATACATACACATGTGCACACACTCATACGTAGTCACACACACACCCACAAGATAGACACAATATACTCACACATTCGAACATCCAAATGTGCAAATGACAGTTACCACGACGGGTCCAAGTGATACATGTCAAGATAAGCACACACAATATATATATAGCAGCAACATGACTCGTTTCATGGACAAGTCCTGAATAAAAAACACGATAAATCAGTAATACAAAATCATCAAAAATAGTGAAAATCCGGTGTTGTCTTGAATCTAACCGTACGACCGCATCTGGTAGTGATTGTCTTTGGTAGCGATGCACGAGGAGCAGGTACAGGAACAGGCCGTATCGTAGTGGTGCTGGCGGGCGTAATACGTGCACGTGGAACCGGACGAGGCTGCGACGAAGGGGCCTTGACCGGTGACGCAGCAGTGACGATGGCTGACTTCAGACGATCTATCGAGACGGACTCTGACCCGCCGGTTGGCAGAGCGATGGTGAAAACCTTCGGCGTTCTGGATACAACGCGAAAAGGGCCCCGATAAGGTGCCTCGAGTGGACGGCGGACACGATCGACACGCAACCACACATGCTCACATGTCATCAGCTGCGCTGGCACGTAGGATGTCGGAGTATATATAAATTATATAAATTTACGCATTTGAACACAGCAGTGGAAAGGCTAATGTTCGCGTGAATTTATGCATGGGCAAAGCCTCACGGCCCCGGTTGGCACACCGCAGGTCCGGCCGCACGGGTTTTGCAGTCACCGCCAGCACAGAAACTGCACGACTGCGCGCACACAAAACCCGCATTGCGACAATTGGGCTATCCTTTCAGAAACGAACCCAAACGTTTCACCTCGCCAGGGAATTGAACCCTGGACCTCTCGTGCACGGAGCGTGCGTCTTAGCCACTCGGCTATGAGGCGGATGTCGGAGTGCTGTGTGACGTTCCGGCTGACAAGCTGTGAAAGTCGATCTCCTGCATTCTCTTGTTGAGTTCGCCCACGAAGTCGTGCTGTGCTTTAATGGACACGTTGTCACGTGTTGGCACCCGAGGACACAGCAGATATCCGCCCGTAACGGCCGTGAATGGCGAAAAACCGGACTCCGCGGGCAGCAATCGGATCCCCAACATGACGACCGGAAGAGCCGAAAGCCAGCATTCTTTACGGGCTATGATAGCTGTTTTAATTACGCGATGAAGACGCTCTACCATGCCGTTAGATTGGGGGTGATAGGCGGTCGTCCGAACACGATGAAAACCTACCAGTTTGGATAATTCCTCGAACAGTTCAGATTCAAACTGGGTTCCGCGATCCGTTACCACATGGAGTGGGACACTGAAACGCGAAATCCAGCCAGTGAAGAAGGCGTTGGCAACAGATGCTGCAGTGATGTCAGTGAGTGGCATCGCCTCGGGCCATCGGCTTGCACGATCGACGCATGTCAGTATGTATCTGAACGGCGTGGAAAATGAGTGACCAGCTGTAACCGCCGGCGGCAGAGGCCCGACGAGATCTAAGTGAACCACCTCGAATCGTGCGCTAGGAAGATCAAACTGCGAAAGTGGCGACTTTGTGTGGCGCGTGATCTTTGATTGTTGGCAGGCAGTACAACTACGTACCCAATCTTTAATATCTTTGTCCATGTGAGGCCATACATACCTGGATTTTATCACGCGTGTGCTGGCGCGAACTCCAGGATGTGCAATATTGTGCAGTTGCTGGAACACGTGAAACCGGCATCTCTGCGGTAGAAACGGCCTAGGATGAGGCGTTGTTGTATCACACAGTAGTACGGTATCATCGGACAAGTTGAACTTCTTCAGGCTGTCGGCGTGATTCATAACATCGCGATCATCCAGCTGAGCACGCGCAATGGCGGGCAGATCAAATGCTTCCAATTGGAGGACGTTCACATCTCTCGAAAGGCAATCTGCGACCACGTTCTCGGCGCCGCGAACATGCTGAACATCGGCCACATATTCGGTAATATATGACCAATGCCGATGCTGTCTGTCTGAGTTAGCCATGCGAGGACTGCGAAAAGCCGAGACGAGCGGTTTGTGATCGGTTAGCAGCGTTACCGCTCGCCCCTCCAGGAAATGACGGAAATGTCCCACGGCGTAATAAGCGGCCAACAACTCGCGGTCGTAGACAGAGTACTTCTGCTGCGCGGCAGAAAGCTTCTTCGAAAAAAACGAGATGGACCTAGGCACCCCGTCCACCATCTGGTGAAGTGCAGCGCCAGCAGCCGTCGATGAACAGTCGGTGACTAGCTGAAGTTGATCACAGTTAGCTTTGGGATGAGGTAGCGTGCATGCGTCACTCAAGGCTCGCTTGACGCCTTCAAACGCAGCTATCTCGTCTGCAGTGAGCGAAAGGCTTTTTGAATTTGGCTTTATTCTACTGCCTTCAGACAAAGGGTGAACAAGGGTCGCGAAACCAGGAATCATACGGCGGTAAAAACCTACCATGCCCAGAAATCTACGCAGTGAAGCAGAATCAGAAGGTGGAGGAAAATCGTTAATGACACTCACTTTGGAATCCGGCGGGCAGACACCGTCGGCAGTGATCTTGTGACCAAGGAAGTCAATCTCGGATCTATAAAAACAACACTTGTCCAGAGATAATCGGAGACCATGCTTTTCAAAAACGTCAAATACTGCTGCCAGGTCGCGCGTGTGCTGCTGCTCGTCAACCGAGAACACGAGAACATCGTCTAGATAAACGAATGTGCACGACAGGTGGGCAAGTATACTCATCATGCGCTGAAAGGTTGCTTCGGCGTTTTTGAGACCCAACGGCATAAACAAATATTCAAATAAACCGAAAGGAGTCACTACAGCGGTTTTCGGTATTTCGGCTTCACTCATCGGAACCTGATGATATGCCTGTAGTAGGTCCAATTTGGAAAATACTGTCATGCCGTCTAAATGTGCTGACAGATCCTGGATATGTGGGATCGGAAATCTGTCATGCACAGTCTTGACATTGAGCGCCCGATAATCTCCCGTGATGCGCCACTCGCCGGGTGCTTTCTTAGCAACCATATGAAGCGGAGAAGCCCACGGCGAGTTGGAGCGACGGACGACACCGGACGCTAAGATATCTTCGAAAGCAGATCGAGCGGCATTATCTTTATCGGGCGTCAGTCGGCGAGGACGAGCAAAGACCGGTGCGGCACTGCCCGTGTCAATGCTGTGCTGAACAGGCATAGAAATCATATTGTTTGACCGTGGTGCAAGTAGCGATGGATGATCAGACATCAACGTGCGCACAGTATGAGGAAAATTACTTAAGTCGTTGACGACAAGGCCAACTGGTTGTGCACCACTTACCTTAGCCGGGGCTCGCAGCGAGGTTGTGGTGTCACGAATGCAGTTGTGATGACAATCGACTATGAGTTTAAAGTGGCGCAAAAAATCGTGGCCCAGCAATGGAGACACTGCGTCGGATACTACAAATGTCCATGTGAACTTCCGACGCAGCTTCTGCAGCACAATGTCGACACGAACCTCACCGTGTACTGTCATAGGCTGGCCATTGGCTGCGGATAACCGCACTGATGTTGGCAGGAGCGATAGTTTGCTTACCTCGGTCCGCGGAAGGACGGAGACGCCTGCTCCGGTGTCAACAATGAAGGACAACCATTTGGTGCCGACACGAGCTGCTACTGTGAGGAGCGGCAGGCCACCTGATGCAGCTACCATGGCCTGCCGATCTAGTTTTCCGGGGTCGACGGACGGGAACGATCGGCTGGCACCGGCGAGGAGCCCCTGGATGATGGTTGCATCGCTAGATTTGCTGGTTTCCGTGGCCACTGACACCATGGCTTGCACCATGACCAGCGGCGCCAAAAAATATATGACCACGACACACTTTCGGGCGTTGGTCTGAATGAAAAGGCTGCAGTCCTATGCCGTATCTGGCGTTTGATACTCTCTCCTGCTGTCGTCCGCGGCGATGAGTGGTCGCTGCTTGGGTAAACATACCGGGCGCGGCCAAACACTGCGACGGCACCAGCGGCATCAACTCGTCTGCCAGCTTGCCGAGCTGATCCAGCGGCGTCTGCTGTTGTGCAGCCAAGACCTGGCCGAGTGCTGGGGTAACGCCTGAGTAAACTTGTGACGAACTAAATCTTCCGTCACTTTTACTTTGCGTGCACGCGCCATCAGCTCACTAAGATAAACAGATGGTCGACCAGTCATGACAGTGCTAGAAATGAGCTCCTCAAACAGCTCCGTTTTGGATTTCTCGAGAGTCTGAAGAACCTCGGATTTGAGGTGTGAGTATGACTCTTGCTCCATTGTAGCAGGACTGACTTTGCACACCACGTTCGGGGGCAGAGCTGCGATGACGTGGTAGAATTTTGTTGAATCTACCGACACTTGCTGGAGGCGAAATTGTGCCTCCATGATTGCGAACCAGCCTTCCATGCAATTATCCATGAAAGGCGGTGCGTTAATAGTCACGCCATGCACAGGAGAAGCGGAAACGTCGACCACTGGTGTACTTTCGGCCCCGTTTTAGTGGGAAATGGAGCGGCGTTATCGCTGGCCATAATGAAAGTTAAATTTGTGAACAAATTGAACAGAAAAGAATGAAATGGTAAATTAAATGAAGAAAGAAATTTAAAGGAAAAAGATGAAATGAAGAAATCAAAACTCTCAGAAGATGTGAACCTCGTAGGCGTCAGAAGACGTGAAAACGTAGGCGTCAGAAGACGTGAAAACGTAGGCGTCAGAAGACGTGAAAACGTAGGCGTCAGAAGACGTGAAAACGTAGGCGTCAGAAGACGATCACGTCGGGGTCACCAGTATGTGGCGTCGTGAAGCCACATTGAAAACGAGGAAGACACGGCGAGAAAAGTCAATTGCAGGCGAGATCACAACACAAGATAATACCAGCGAATGCGAGCGAATCCGAGCGAATGACTCTTTGACCGGCAGTGTGCCGTGTTATATATACTCGGTCATGTGACCTTTCACACGGTCACATGACCATTCACACGGTCACATTCCCACACACACGCCTAACCGCGTTCACCAATACAGAAGGATACACACAGACATACACTTGACATGCATACACACCAGACACGCATACAAACGATCGAAACGCACACACAAAGGATACACTTGGATACACACAGACATACAAACGCCCAAACACGCAACAAACAAGCACGCCTCCACAATATGTCTTCATTGAATACTAAAGCAGTTTTCCTAGTTACATGGCCGTAGTAAGGAGTTATATGCTTCACTCACCTAAAAACCAATGTGAGGAGCCCCCACAAAATTTAAATTGATGAAATATTGATTTTATAATATAATTTATATTTATAAATACATTTGATAACATTTTCTCAGCCACATGTTCATCTATGCCAGCTATATTTAGTGTCTTCTCCCCTTGGGTGCCTTCTAAACACTGAGGGGTCTCGACCCATGCACACAGAAAGTATCACTTTTCCCCCAGCGGAACCGGTTCCAACGGTTCCACCGACCTACAGATCCGCAACCGTAGGTATCAATTCTTACGGTTCCTGCCCAGCCCTAGTAGATATAATATCAGTTTGTGAGGCATGGTTTGATTCTAGTACTCATTTCGATTTATATAATATAGAATCACATAAATTATTTACATTAAATCGAAATAATATAAGATCAGGTGAGGTTGCTTTAGGAGAGGTGAAAAACAAACACTAATAGAAAAACCAATGTTAATTACAGTTACAATATTGGTAAGCTACACGCACACTCGAAGAACGCTTCTAGAACAGGCACATACACGATGTACTTAATTACACGCTCCGTTTTTGCTACGCACTGTGTGCATTTGCAAACACTGCTGAGCTCCGCAAACGCTCGCTGCAATGTATACATGCTCAACACACATACATAGACACCAATGTGCCGTTGGTGACACACATACTCACATACCCACACACACGTACGTTGAGCTTTATTAGTATAGATAGATACGTGTGTGTGGGTGGGTATGTCTGTGTTTTTTGCAGGTCCAATTGTCGGGTAATATGAGTCGACTTTATGTTTTCTGGACTGTGACTCCACCGCAACAATCACCACTGTCATCACAGTGTGACACTGGCACATCGCCGTCATCATCATCGTCCAGCTGCCACTGGTCACCTCCAACCGACCAGCGTCTTGAGCTACTGCAGCGCGATCTGTCTGCATTTGCCAGTCAGCTGCGACAACTCCTCGGCCAACAGCACGTGACATCGCTGGTGCCTAGTGTGACGTTTATGCACGACGCGTCGGCGTGGCGCTACGAGCAGATTCAGCGGCTGCTGGCTACGACCGACTATGGCGTCGATTACATGCCGTCCGATCCACTGCACCAGTTGCGCCGGCAGCTAGCGCGCAATCAGCCAATCACGCAGCAGCTGCGGGTTAGTGACTTGCGCACAGACACACGCATGTACAGTTGTTAGACAGTAATTGGTTTGCCGTACGCTTAAACTGTAGTGTAGTCTTTTCGACACTGATGACAGTGATAGTTTGTTTTAGTTGCTCTTGTTGTTGTGCCGCGATAACTCCAAAATACTGGTTTCTAAGATGAATATATTGTTGACCACACAGGCAATCCGAACAACTAATAGTGAAGAGGTATCAAAATGCTTACAAGCCACTATACTTGTTTCGCAAAGTCCTAGTCAGTTACAGTTCCTAACGTCCTATGTTTACAGCTCGGATGTCTATGTTCTAATCCCCCACACCTAACGCCCTACTACTACTACTACTATTACTACGCTTTTATGTTTACATCTCGAATGTATCTGTTCTAATAATCCCCCATGCCTAGTCGACACCGTCTTTTATACGGACCCTCGGGCTTGTGCACGCACGCACGCAGTGCACGCAGTGCACGCAGTGTGGGCTGGCTCTACAGACAACACATTCAACATTGTCAGCCACCTGGGTCCAAGGCTACCTCAATCAGTAATTTACGATAGACTAGTGGTGTTTTTACTTCTGAGGATACTTCTGAGGGTTGGCTCTACAGACAACACATTACACAATGCCAGCCACCTGGGTCCGAGGCTACCTCAATCAGTAATTTACGATAGACCCTAGTTGTGTTTTTACTTCTGAGAATACGCAGGTCTACGCCCTGTTTCAACACTTACTCAGGTAGTAGCAAGCGCTCGGAGCATGCTTGCTAGTACATATGTGCACCTATTCCGACATCAGCTCGACACAAGTCGATTAATGATACGACCTTGCAAATACACAACCTTTAAATCAGTCAAGCTCAAATGTACTTCACGTTTCCGTACATTGTAACACGCACATACGCATATGTACGCACACCTAACTACGAACTAAATACACCTATTGTTAATTTACACACTACCTTTGATGCAACACGCGCGTGGGAATATTTAGTATAATTGCTAAACTAGCCTAATAGAAACACAACACAAAGCAAATAAAGAAACATAAAATATGGTCCGGATGAAACTTTGCTACACTGAGTACTACTGGAGAATCCATCGGGATCCGTACTGGGCGACCCTGCTTCTTGTCCTGATACAAAGATGAAGCGTAGATGTTTCCGTCGTAGGCGCACAAGGACCATAACTTGTATCCGAATCGAATGGGTTTTCCTCGAATGAACTGCTTCAGGTCATGATGATCGATACTTTATGACCATCTCAATGATTGAAAGCCTTCGAAAATCCCCCAATGTCAACCTCAACCTAGAAGAATGTCAGCCTCAACATAATCGAGATCTAGGCCAAGGTCGTCCAGGAGGAGCTAGTACAACTACACCTACGAACAATTACCTCTACACCAGTCCCAGCTCTCATACTCTTTCTATGTGCCTGGGCGTAACTGCAACCGAGACGCAATGGTCTCAACACAGACAGAGCGAGGAGAAACCCTAGTTGTAACCGTCATAGCCGAATTTTCCCGTACTCTGTCTCTCTCGCATGGGTCGTTCAATAATCTTAGGCGCGCCTAGTGACGAATAATAGTGGTACAAGCAGAACATTTTTTTCCTAGCATAAAGCTTCAGAACAGATTTGGACTAATTAGAATGTGCTAAATACAAATATGTTCTTATATTTTTCCATCACATCACGTTTTTTCACGGTTTTTCCGATATTGGATATTTTCACCAATTTCACAAATTCACTGGGGAGTACTACAATATTGCCCTATGAACATATTAGCCACAAATGCCCGAGTACTCCCATACTCTGCAATAGGGCAATATGTTCACCTCGGCCAGTGTAGTGTCAAAGGCGTACCAAGTGAGGTGAGTGCGACTGTGGCTTGTGGCCAATATGTTCACTTTTTGACCATAGCGAAATTTCAGTGGTTTTCAACACAACGCACGAGTTCGTATACAACAGGTAGCTAGCAAATAGCGTAATGTGTAGTTATTGATTAGGTTAGGTTAGGTTGGTCAGGTTAGGTCAGTTACTGAGCCAAGCCAATAACCACACACAGTGCGTTAGGTGCTAGTCATCTGTTGCATACGAACTCGTGCGTTGTTTTGAAAACCACTGAAATTACTCTATGGTAAAAAGTTAACATATTGGCCACAAGCCGCATTCGCACTCACCGCACTTGGTACGCCTTCGACTCTACACTGGCCGAAGTGAACATATTGCCCTATTCCAAAGTATGGGAGTATACAAGCGGTTGTGGCTAATATGCTCATAGGGCAATATTGTACTAGATCCATTCACTGGGACAGTAGATTTACAGCGAAGCATTGGGTGGAAAACAAATGACCTCTAAGACAGAATCTGGAATCTGGGAATGTCATCAATGGTCCTCTAGTGCAGTGGTTCTTAACCTGTGGGGAATGGAAGAGTTGCCAAGTGGGAAGCTAAAGGTCGGACAGAAGGACAAATGTGTGTATTTAGTTTATTTTTGTTTCTAAGAGTTGACTTATTTCGGAAGTGGGGAATCATAGAAAAATGGTTACGACTCATTGGTCTAGTGGATAGGAAGATTATATTGAAGAAAACATTGTGGAAGAGCTACTAATGAGCCTGCGAAATCTTGGATGTATGAATAATATCAAGGTTCACTATTTACAGGCTTCCATGCCGTAACACTTTCAACAAATGTTGAATGTATGCACTCACTATTTGCAGTTACCGCATTCGGTTTAACACGCATGTGTAACAATGTTTATATTTCATGCGGTGTTGTATATAACTTTTATTCTTATTTTAGTAATCGTTTGTTTTGAACATTGTATATTGCATGTTGTGCATTACATATGGCATAGGATAGGATAAAAGTTAGGATAGAAAGTGGAGCATAAACACATACATCACTGTCAACACAGAAGGTTAGGCAAAGAGAAGCATAGCAGTGGTCGCACGCTCACACACACATAAACATATACATCACTGTCAATACAATAGGTTAGAATACAGAACACAGCATGGCAGAATAAGAGACAGCAGGGCAGCACGTGCACACGCATATATTACACACACCAGTGTGTAAGACTATTGTGGTGACCTTGTGGTTCGTAACTAATGAGGTCGTGTACAACTTCGAGCTGCAGAATGAAGTAGGCGGCGCTAGCTAGCACTATATAAGCACAGTGCTTTCACCATTCGAGGGATATAGGAATAGAAGAGCAGCGGCAGTAGAGATATGGAATAGATAGATAGAAGCGGCAGCGGGAGGAGATAGATTGAGCAGCAGCAGCAGTAGAGGAGATTCAGTAGAGAAGTGGAGTGGTTCAGAGGGAGAATGGAACGGAACGGAGTATAGCAACACCAGAGGATAGAACGGGAGACCAGATAGGATAGAAAACTGGATATAACGTTAGGACAGATAGATTTAGGAACAGCAACATTAGTTATAATATCACGACGCAATACATTGCTTCTTCAACAATCAACTGTGTTGGGAATCGGCAATAAGAGTTATCGCGGCGCACAACGAAAAGAGGCCTGCTCCACTTGAACTATCACTGAAAACCAAAACTGTTACAGCATGTCATCATGCGAAATACTCTTTCTCGCCTAATTATTATCGAACAATAACTGTTTAGAGGATTGATCCCCAATTACATATTCTATTGATAGCAAAAACGTCGCCGTCATTTCAGTACTTGTTCTCCAAGGCCACAACCTCATAGTTAGATCAAAGTGTGCAGGCATCCTATTAAACAATCAAATACATTTGAAAGACCCTCACTATACGCGTTGTACCCTATGGCGTTCTCCGGCAGTGATCTATTTTAGATCACTCGAACATCCTAGAAAATATCAGCACTCTGTCCGCCACTGTGCATTTGCAAACGCTTCTGAGCTTTGCAAACGCTCGCTGCAATGCATGTATGTTCAGCACACATACACGCGCACCAATATACACCAATGTGCCGTTGTGGACACACACACATACATACAACATAGACGCACACATAGCCTACGCACAATTTACCTACACACATAACCTACGCATACTGCACGCGCAGAATCACCCATAAATGCATACACACGCACACATACATACCCACAAACATACTCTACACTTTCTCATATAATTCCTCCTATATTACTGAAATTTACCGCAGATACCATAAGTGCTCCTCTGTTTCATATTATTTACCTATCATTTTCCATCAGACATTATCCTAATCAACTTACATGTGCAAAAGTTATTCCAATTTTTACATCAGGAGATAGGAGGGATGCCAATAATTATGGACCTATATCTATTTTTAATTCGTTTAATAAGGTATTCGAAAAAGTAATGTCCTATAGACTGATGTCATACCTTGAAAAAAATGAACTTTTAAACAAACAACAATTTGGGTTCAGAACTGGTTGCTCAACTGAGTCTGCCATCTTAGATTTTGTCAATGGTGTTTATAAATGCTTAGAGAAAAAACACCTCGCGGCTGTCATATTCGTAGAGTTTTCAAAAACATTTGATAAAATTAAACATTCAAAATTATTATACAAATTGGAGCATGCGGGTATTGCCTACAAGATATTTGAAAATTATCTGATAAATCGAACACAGAGAGTGTACTGTAACAAGTGTTACTCATCTGTGAAGAAAATAAATAATGGGGTACCACAGGGCTCTGTTCTGGGGTTCATACTTTTTCTAGTTACATAAATGATATTGTTAACTCTAGCTCCAAAATTCACTTCACAATATATGCAGATGAAACAACTTTATTATTAAAAGAAGATAATGCTGCTGATTTGCATCATACTATAAATATAGAACTCAAAATATATATAACTGGGCTCAAGCCGATGATCTTATGATAAATTTGAAAGAACGTCCTATATAATATTTCAAAATCGGTCCGTTAAACACGACTTCCCCGGAATTGTATTGGATGGTGTTTACTTGAGACAGAGTCATTCCACCAAATTCTTGGGTGTTATCATTGATGAGAACCTGAACTGGAGTGTTCACATCAGTGAACTTTTTCAAAACTTGCAAAAGTAACGGAGATTTTAATCGGGTTCGACACAGTTGAACACAAGAAGCAAAAATGAATGTATATTATGCACTCTTCTACCCTCACTTAATCCCCTGCGGTAGGGGGGTTAGAATTCTGCCGCCGTAGCTGCGGCGTGTCGTAAAAGGCGACTAAAGGCAGACATGTCTGGTCAGGTTTCGGCCTGCTACTGGTAACATGTAACCCGGTACAACCAGCCGCATGGTCGGAATGTCGGCGACTAATCCGGCCCCCCACTGGCCTATGCCAGTTAGGAGGGTGTCCAGACACCCAGCAGGAAGAAAAATAAGACCTGTCAAAGGGCGGATGAGCTGTTTAGCAGCCAACGGCCATCTGGAAACCCTCCCCCGTAGGATCGTCAAACAGGATCCTGGCCGCTGAGGGTCACGTCGCCCGTGGTATAGTGGTGGCGTGACGCAACACTCGTCTTTGACCTGCGCGTCGAACCCCGACGGGGCCACTGTTTGGCTCCTCGACAGTGGAGAGAATGGTCCGACGCCGGCACGGGTGGCCGGATAGGGCTCAAGAGGGTCAAGGGTGAGGTGCCTGGTGCTCGAGGGGGGTGCCGCCCGGTGCAGTGTCCGCCGTTTGCAGTGGGGCTGCAGCTGCCGGGTCCAGATGGACCGGTGGGGGTCACTGGCCCGGGCCCGGCGCTGTAGCTCCCGCGGACTCGTACCGGGCGGAGCTCGCAGCGAGCTCAGGGGTATTCGGTGCCCGTACAGCGCGCACCACCACTGACGTGGCATCTGATGCTGGCTCTGTCCATCCCCCCAGTAGGGCCCCGTGCAGAGGTGGGTGGTCGTGCGTGCAGAGACAATGCAAATATCTATGGCCTCCAAAACTTCAACCACCCCACCTGCTGGTCGTCCATCGGGCGATCGGCTACGGCCGCCGAAAGGTGGTCGTACTGTGAGCCACTTGCACGACGATAGTCGTGCTGCACCTTTGCCGATGGTGCTGGTTTTTACCAGCACCAATTAACACGTGAAATTGTCCTCGCTGAACCCATTCCGTCGTCTGGATGGGTTCAAGAACATCGGAGACGCGCCTGTCGAGGCCAGCCGACAGAGAGACGGTTCTCTGCTGGTTAAATACGGCAATGAGACGGCAGCAGCCCGCGCGATGAAGGCCGACAAATTCCGGTATCGCGTGGGATCGGGCAGTGACAAGCGTTGGGTGAGCACCCCCATCTCGGTGTGTGCGCATTCGACACTCGACCATGCCAGAGGTGTTATGTTTTGTCGTGCGCTAGAGGGTGTTGATAACGAAGAAATATGCGACGGTTTGTCATCCCATGGTGTCATCCGTGTGGAGCGCATCGTCAGACGGCATGGGGATAGCGAGTTGCCAACACACTCGCTTTCCCTCACGTTCGACGGTGTTGTTCTGCCGGATGATATCAAAGTCGGTGACATCCATCAGCGTATCCGTGTCCGCCCCTACGTACCCAACCCAATGCGATGTTACATGTGCCAACGTTTCGGGCATACGAGCTCCCGCTGCAACCGTGCTGAGATCTGCGGACGCTGCTCATCCGAACGGCACACCGCTGCTGATTGCGACAATGAGTATTTCTGCGTCAATTGCAGGAGCAGCGGTCATGCGTCCTCGTCGCGTGATTGCCCTGAATGGCTCAAAGAAAAGGAGATTCTTGACATTCGCGCTGCCCATCGCTGCAGTTTCGGTGAGGCGCGTGCTGTATATCGCAGCTCGCATCCATCAGGCCCGTCCTATGTCGGCGTAGTCACGAAGTCGGCTCAGCCTCCACAATCTGTCGACTCGTTTCTGGAGAAGCTTACTGTTGGAGACTTCTTGAAACTGGCGGGACGAATGGGCTTGCTAGCGCACCGCCTTCCGCACACGACGGAGCGACTCCCACCACTGCCATGGAGGTGGAGAGTTCCTCTAAGCGGAAGCTCTCGGCCTCTCCAAGTGGGTCCCCACCTGACGCGGAGAGAGGACGATCGGCCAAGCGATGCGATTAGGTACCTGTGCTACCTGGTTTTTAGTGTATAGGTGCCTTTTTAACGGGAATACTTATTTGTATTTTATTATATTACTAGCATTAAAACCCGCCCGTTGTGCGGAACAATTCATAAAAATATTGCAAATTAAAAATAAATAAGGCAAACTCATGAAAACCTTAATCAATTAAAAAGTCTAAATTTCATTATTTTTAATTTTATTTTGACAAAATATTTTCACTCAACCCGCCTCATATTTAAACCCGCCCGACGTGAGGAATAATTCAGAACTCGAACACCATCCGTTCTGGTTCTTGAAGTCAAATCCATTAGTTTTGTATATGAATTCATTCTATACGGTGAAATTGAACGTTTTATTGCTGCCCGCGGGACATTTTTATTTCATAAAAATGAGCCATCCCTTCGTTTGCGTTTCAAGCCCCTGATCATTGAACCAGCGAACCATGAACCAGCGCAATTATGTCACCTATTCAAGCATACATACACAGACAGACATATAATTTCTTCTTTATGTATATATATAGCATTAAAATCCGCCCGTTGTGCGGAGCAATTCATAACATGAAATTCATATTGAATTCATAAAAAAATATGGAAAAATAAAAATGAAATAGGGTACACTCATAAAAATATTTATCAATTGAAAATTATAAGTTTAATTGTTTTTAGTTCGACAAAATATTTCCCCTCAGTCCGCCTGAGTCATTTTTAAACCCGCCCGTCGTGCTGAATAATTCAGAACTCGAACACGATCCGTTCTGCATCTTGAAGTCAAATCTATTGGTTTTGTGTATGGATTAATTCTACAGGGTAAATTGAACGTTCTATTGTCTATAGTTGCTGCCCGCGGAGCATTTTTATTTAAAAAAAAATACTTTTTTTTAAATGAACCATTTGAAAAAAATGAACTAAAAAATGGAAACACTTTTTTTAACCCGCCCGTCGTGCGGAACAATTCATACAATAAAATTCATATTTGAAGTCAAATCCATTGGTTTTGTGTATGGATTAATTCTACAGGGAAAATTGAACGTTCTATTGTCTATAGTTGCTGCCCGCGGAACATTTTTATTTTTAAAAAAAATTACCTTCTTTTAAATGAACCATTTGAAAAAATGATCTAAAAACACTTTTTTAAACCCACCCGTCGTGCGGAACAATTCATACAATAAAATTCATATCAAATCCATAAAATATAATGAATACAAATTGAAAACCAAAAAATGTAACCTATAAATATCTTAACCAATAGAAAGGTCTAAATGTGAATATTTTTGTTCTTATTTTGACAAATATTATCCCTCAACCCGCCTGATATATAAATCTGCCCGTCGTGTGGTATAATTCAGAACACAAACACGAAACAAACAATGAAAGATGATGAAATCATTTCATCAGAATGTTTCCAAACTATATTTATTACTTAACATCATTCCCCAATATCATTTGCTTAAGTACTATTTCACTTTTACCGCTATAATATTTATTGCTAAAATTTATATATTTTCCGCTATCTTTAAAACCCAATATAACCTGAGTCAAACCTACCCAACCCAACCATTCAATCTTGACCGCTCTCAGCCTAGTCTGAGGTGATTTAACTTATTAGTTTGTGATCACAAAATATACTGATGCGATCATAATTTGTAATCAGAAGATTGAGATTATCTACCCCAGGGGTCCCAAACACGCGGCCCACCAATACTTTTCTCTCAACCCGCCAATATAGTATCGGCACCAAACTGTAAGGCAGCTAAATTCACATTTGTTGCATAATGCGATATAATTATACACCATTATCATATTATCTCATAATTCCCGGTTAATGCTTCCACTAATGCATCATATTCATACAGTTGTTATTTTTTGGATTACACCGATATTACAGCCCTTGATATTACAGCCGATATTATATTTTGCAATCTATATTCTGCTACGTATTATTCCTAATACATATATCATCAGATCGCAAAATATATTCAAAGGTTCACATCATTCTCCAAAATCATTTGCTTAAGAGCTACTTTTATCGCTAGAATATTTACTGCTAGCAAAATATCATATACCTCGCTATCATTTAAACCCACTCTTTATAGATACATTTAATTCGCCCGTCGTGCGGAACAGTTCATAAAATATAATTAATATTCAATTCATAAAAAATTAGTGCAAATTGAAAAAGAAAAACAAACCCACAGGAAAGTTTTAGCTAATATAAAAGTCTAAATGTAAAATTTATGTTTCAATTTATAAAACATTTTTTTCCACAACCCGCCTCATTTTTAAAGCTGCCCGTCGTGCGGAATAATTCAGAACTCAAACACGAAACAAACACAAAGAAAATTGATGAAAAACGGCCAATAGAAAAGTCAAATTTGTAAATTCTTGTTTTAATTATTGACGATGTTTTTCCCTCAACACTACTCAAATTCACACCCGTCCTTCGTGTGTAGTAATTCAGAGGTGTAACACTATCAAAACAATGAAACATCTCTATAATTCCAGATTAATGCTTCCTCTAATACAGCATATGCATATACTTGGCATTGCATGATATTACAACCCGTATCCTTATGCAACTTAAGCGTATGCAACTTGAAATTAAACCAATTAAATTACACAGTAAAATTCAGTGGCTTACTTTGTTCCAAGTAGCATTTTACCCGCCCGTCGTGCGGAACATTTCATGTGTAAATATTGAGGACAATAAAGACTTTCTATTCAGTATAGTGTAGCATTAATTAAACTGTACGCAAAAAAACCACACCATCCATGCTTGGAGATAATATGATGCATTCTTAATTGTGATTGGGCTTCAGTGAAATGTAATCGGTGTATATTCCTGTGTAATCGCAAGTGCGCATAATAGCTGTCAAATTGGCAATATGTCCTTTTGACTTTACACCGCCGTAACTTCCTTCAGATACCCTTTGGAAAATTACAAATTATACCGTATTGTAGAAAACAAGATTTCTAGCACGATGGTATAATTTATTTTTATGTATAATAAATAGTTACTGGGAAATAGTAGAAAAATAAATTAATTTTAGTCGCCCGGTGTTCAAGTGTAATTTTGGATGTATTTGAGAATTTTGCCAATTTTACACGTTTTTTGTACCATTTGTGGGTATAAATTATAGCTTATATTGTAGAACACAAAATTCTCTACACAGTAGTATATTCCTGTGTAATGGCAAGTGCGTAAATTGTGATTGGACTTCAGTGAAATTAAATCAGTGTATATTCATGTGTAATCGCAAGTGCGCATAATAGCTGTCAAATTGGCAACATGACATTTTGACTTTACACCGGCGTAACTTCCTTCAGATACACTTTGGAAAATTAATAATTATACCGTACTGTAGGAAACAAAATTTCTAGCACGATGGTATAATTAATTTTAATGTATGACAAATAGTTCCTGAGAAATGGGTATAAAAATGAATAAATTGTAGTCACCCGGTGTTCAAGTGTAATTTTGGATGTATTTGAGAATTTTGCCAATTTTACACGTTTTTTGTATCATTTGTGGGTATAAATTACACCTTTTCTTGTAGAACACAAAATTCTCTACACAGTAGTATATTCCTGTGTAATCGCAAGTGCGCATAATAGCTGTCAAATTGGCAATATGTCCTTTTGACTTTACACCGCCGTCACTTCCTTCAGATACACTTTGGAAAATTAAGAATTATACCGCATTTTAAAAAATACAATTTCCAGCACGATGATATAATTTATTTTAATGTGTGACAAATAGTTCCTGAGAAATAGGTAGAAAAATGAATTAATTTAGGCGCCCGGTGATCAAGTGTAATTTTGGATGTATTTGACAATTTTGCCAATTTTACACATTTTTTGTATCATTTGTGGGTATAAATTATAACTTTTCTTGTAGAACACAAAATTATCTACACAATAGTATAATTTTTATAGCTGTACCATTGCTGGTTTATGAGGAATAGATAGGGGAATATTTACCAAAACATTCACGGTTTCCAGTGCTAATTTTGCATTTTTGACTTTGTCATTTTGACTTCACACCGCCGTAACTTTTTTTTAATACACTTTGGAAAATTAAAAATTATACCGTGTTGTAGCAAACAAAATTCCCAGCATGATGGTATTATTTATTTAGTTGTGTGATAATTAGTTTTTGATACATAGAGAAAAAAGTATAGAAAATCGGACGCGTGGAGTATAAATACAATTTTGAATATAGATTGAAATTTTGTCATGTTTACATCTTTTATGTTCTATTTTTGGATATGAATTATAACCTATCTTGTAGAACAGAAAATTCTCTACACAGTGGTATAATCTGTTTGGCTGTACCATTTCTGGTTTATGAGGAGTAGATGGCAGAGCATTGACCAAAATTTTTGCATTTTTCAGGGTTCATTTTGTCTTTTCACCGCTATAACTTTTTTTGCTTCAATTTTTAAAATTTAAAATTTACTTTAAAGTGTAGACAAGACAATTTCCAACGTGATGGTATATATTGTTAGCAAGTACGCTGAGTGGTGGCCGAGTATTAGCTGATAGAAAATGGACCAAGGACGGTGGGACACACAAACAGACACACACACACACAGACACACAGAGGATCTCTTTTATATATATATATATATATATATATATATATATATATATATATATATATATATATATATATATATATATATATATATATGTATATGTAGTGCCATATATGTATACCACGTGTGTGTGTGCAAGTGTATGTTTGTTTTTCGTTGTGTGCATCATTTTGGGATTATTATTCTCATTATCATTCTACGTATTTCTTGTATTTAACAGCGACTTTCTTTGGAAAGAGTGACTGAGCAGAGAAATATCAAATTTCCGCCATCTGCCGATGTATCTGATGATGACGAGAATGACGATGACAGCGAATCCACATTCCACTCTGTCGATGTTGGCGGCCTCAATCGCCAAGTCATTCTGTTAGAGGTCGGTGATATGTTTGCCGCAGGGCAAATTGTACCTTTTGCTCACCGTTTGCTCGTAGGATTAACACCGTTAGACACTTCAACAACAACTATGTGTATTTGCCTGAGATATGAAATATGTACATGACCGTGTAAAATTTCGTGAGGAAAAACGAGAATGGATAGCATCTAAGAATACAGCGAAGCTTAACACTGGAAAGACCGTAAAATTGAACTACCTAGAAGTACCCGTCACGTCAATTGACGACTGTCAATTCAGACTGCTCGTTTCTTGGCGACTTACCCTAGATGTATGCACAGTTTGCTTTTCAATTGGATTCGACAACGCTGAATCCAATGTTGCTAAAATAATTAATATCAACAAACTTTTAAGAGTAGTATATTTTATTTGAAACTCCCAACTCTAGCGAGGAATGATGAATTTCGTACATTTGTTGTAATGTATTGAAGATGATCAATATTGCAGAACCGACAACACACCAACGCAGAAACATTATGTAGCACTGGGCAGCGTCCCACACCATCGCACACGAGTAGCCTACGCAGGCACGAAACGTAAAGCACTACGACCTCTCAACACCACTGAGCTCAGTACCCTAACTAGTGTGTCCGCCGCTAACCAGCAGCGGACACCGGCGCCAAAACACCCAATATTCAAACCAAAACTCGTCTAATATGTGGGAGTATAATGTAATACACGTTCGAGATCTGTAGCAAGACATGAAAATTAGCACACGCAATTGAACATACTATAACTAAACAATGATGCAAAACAAACAGCTAGCCAGATATATACGATATATTCCTGAAAGGATGATAGCTGTATGTTCTTGACGCAAATAACGACTACAATTAGTCCGATAACTAGAGAAATGAACCTGTAAACAATAGAGCAACCAACGACAAGCAATCTAAACACAAACATCCGTTGACATAAATGAAGCCGATGCGCAATCATTGTATATCTCCCCCTCCACGGACAAGTAATATGCACATATTGCGTCAGTTTGGGGAAAACATCACGTAGTCGTCAAATCCACGATTCCGCTTAATGATGCGCGTCGAGCGGCGAACACCTTGTTCGGCGACCTATGGTGAACTACGGAGGGCGACACTTGGAGTTCCGCCTGTGCTGTGGTCGGTACTAGAGGAGGATGCCGTCAAAAGCCCATTTGATGAAGGCGTAACGGGCGGCCGATGCGAAGCCGGTGACATGTCGGTGATCGATTGGGTCGAACCCTTTGAGGCAGATGATGTTGCGCTGCTGGTAGTAGCGGTGTCGCTTGGCGGGACAGCGCTTCGCTCTGCCGATGAGACGTCATTGTATGAAGGGTTTGGTAGATGAGACTCTGCGGCTTGTAAGATGCGAAGGTTCGGAGGTGGACAGCCTGGAGCGTACGGAGTGAAATGGCGGAGAAATTTCCGATTCCTGTACGACAAACGACGAGAGCCGTCCATGCAGACGCCGTACTGATCGTGTTGTCTCACTTCCACAATAACGCCAGATCGATCCCAACGACGGGGGTGGTTGCCGATTTGGTTTTGAATGTATACATGGTCCCCGACTTTCAAAGGCGGCAACCTGACAGTGTGCTCTGATAGACGCTCATGCTGACGAATGTGGCGTTGTGCTAGAGCTGATTCGCGCTGGTCAGCACTCAAACGCCAAATAGTCTCTGGCAGATATGAGTCCGGATAAACCGGCTGAAAATCCCGAGTTTGGCGCCCGAAAACGATTTGTGCTGGTGAGAGACGTGCATCTGGATCCGGGGTGTTGTACTGCAATATGGCGCGACGAAACCTGTCAGTGTCCAATTGTCCGAGAGGGCCGATATTGCCAGTGATGAGACGTTTGATAGTTTTTACCGTGAGATCGGCTCGACAGTTGCTGTGAGGATAGCCCATTGATGACTGACGGTGACGAATACCCCATTCACGCATGAAGCGCTGGGTGATAGCAGACACATACGTTGAGCCACCATCTGACGAGAGGTCTTCTGGGATACCATAAGTGGCACAGTATGCTTTCAGAGCCTCCACTATTTCGTGGGAGCCGTCGCCCGGTTTGACTTGAACTACCGAAGGCCAGTTAGAATAACGATCGACAATCACCAGATATTCGGAACCTTGACAGTGAAAGTAATCCGAGCAAACCGATTGGAACGGATACAGTGGTGTCATAGGTCTTATGGGAGGTTGTTAAGGCTGGGACGGGGCCATGACAATGCAGGCAGCACAGCGCTCGCGTGTGTGTTTTGTGTCAGCGCTGATGCCAGGCGAGAACACTGAGGTCACAGCCCTAGACGTCATTGACGTCACACCCTGATGGGCGGCATGTAGATTATATTGAACTTCCTTGCGTAAAACTGCAGGGACGACGCGCTGTTTATAGAGGATGGCGGAGTCAACTGTGGACAGGCGGTGTCTGAGAGGATAATATTTGTGTAACTCTGGGCATTCGTGTGTGTGTTGTGAGCATGCCATCTTGGATGTAATTGAGAAGTTCACGCATCACCGGATCGCTCATAGTTGCATTACGAACTCGCTCAAGTGTGAAAGCCTGTAAGTCGTCAATTGCGGACAGTGAGCCATAGGCAATACCTTCAATGTACTGATCAACTGATGGATCCAATAGTTGTGAGGCCGAAGTTGAATCGCTTATATCTGACAAAGATATGGATGATACTGATAAATCGCATGCACTAGGGTATCTGGAGACGGCATCAGCACCGCTGTTGTTTTTGCCGGGGATATGAACGATGTCAAATGAGAAACGGAGCGTCCGTTCCTTGAGTTTCAATAGTCTTGGATTGTCGATGTCCTCCATTATTCGATCTCCGAGAATTTTCAGAAGAGGCTTATGATCCGTGGTTACTAGCAAACGTCGGCATCCCAGTGTGAAATATTTTGATTTTTCGAGAGCTTTAACCACGGCAAGACATTCACCTTCAACTGGGGAGTAATTCGACTCAGCGAATGTGTTGAACTGACTGCCGGCGAAGACCAGTTTCCGGCCGACGGGGCAACACCGCTGGTGTATTGCAGCAGAGTTACAATGTTTCTGGTTTAGAAGAAAGCCAGTGCCTGTATTGGACCAGTCAGCGCTTACACATGTGACTCGATCAGTGTCGAAAATGCGTACACCTTCAGTAACAGCGTCAATAATTTGCTGTTTCGTGATGTCGAAAAGGTGCTGCATTTCACCATTCCATTGGAAAGGAGAAGATGGTTTCAACAGCTCACGAAATGGGGCCATCTGTTCAGTTTTGGCAAATGCATGAGTCGCTTGATTGACCAAACCAAACCAGGCCCGTGATATTTTAAGGCGTATCCGTGATATTTTTAGGCGCTGGGAAACTTCGCACCGCTTGAAGAAACGTCTCGCTTGGTTTCACGTTGGACGACGTTAGAGTAAATCCAGCAAAGTCAACAGTGTCCTGAGAAAGTTGAATTTTTTTAGGATTCAAGACAATTCCGTTGTTGCCACATGAGGTCAAAAATTTGCACGTATCAAAGAAACAGGTGTGGACATCTTTGGACCAAAGTAATGTGTCGTCAATACACTTGGTTTTGTTCGGTATATCTGCTATAATTTCGTCAAAACGTCGAGTGTAGGCTTCACCTGCTGCAATGTATCCTTGAGGCATGCAACTGTAGCGGTAGAGGCCCCAAGGCGTGATAAAGTTGGTCAAGTGGCGATCCTGCTTCACAATGGGAACGCTATGATAGCCGTTCCATGCATCACAGACAGTTTTTTCGTGTTTCGTTGTACCATGCCAACATGATGGAAAGGAGGTTGTGTGTGATGTGTTTGTCTTACCGAATCAGCATTCAATGCCTGCAGATCTACTGTGCGACAAGGGCTGCCGTCTTCCTTCGCCACTGTAACCATGCGGGCACACCATGTCACAGGGGAGCCCATCAGGACAGGTTCAATTACTCCGAGGCGGACATCTCTGTCGATAGCGGCTTTCACGTCTACTCGCCAGTGCACCGGAACAGGAATCGGAGTATGTACCGCGTGTGGTTTCGCATGTTGGTCGACGTGAATGTGCAATGGCGGGCACGTGAATGTGCAATGAATGTGCAATTGGCACGTGAATGTGCAATGAAGGGACTGTCGATCTGCTCCATACCGCAAGCGGGTAACAGTCTTCAGCACATTCAGTTCCTTTAGACATGTGGTTCTCAGCTGTGAAATATGGTCGGTGTAGGTCAAGCGCGAGTCCAACGTGACCCATAAAAACCGAACCGTGCGTTGGAATGAGACAGCACTGCCGTACAATTCCACTTCCATGTTAGGGCAGGCACCTCGACGGCGGCAGAAGTGTACATCGAGCGTTTTGGACGTCGAGAAGCGGAAGCCGTTACGCGTTCCCCAAGTCTCTATTTTATTCACCGCCAGCTGCAGTTGACGCTAGACAGCAACAGTGCTGCGGGAAGAACACCATACGGCGAAGTCGTCCACAAATAGAGACCGTCCAATCAAGGGAGGCAAATGATTGTCAATGTGGTTGATCATTATGGCAGAAAGGGCCACGCTGAGCACACTACCCTGTGGAACGCCTTCTGCTTGATCGAACGGACGAGTTCCCCACACGCACACAGAATGTGCGGTGCAAAAGGAAATTGTGTACGAACCTCCCCATGTTGCCTCTGACACCACAGCGATGCAGTTTGCGAAGAATTCCATGTCGCCATGTGGTGTCATATGCCTTTTCAATGTCAAAGAATATCGCCCCGACGTGGTGACTTCGCGTGAAACTTTCACGTACGCGAGAGTCGATGGTCACCAAGTGGTCTAACGTTGAGCGACCCTGGCGAAATCCGCACTGAGCATCATTGAACAGCCGACCGCGTTCCAGAAACCATAACAGCCTTCTGCAAACCATTTTCTCAAACAGTTTGCAGAGACTGGAGGTCAGCGATATCGGGCGATAGTCAGACGGGTGATCGCCCGATTTGCCCTGTTTCGTGATGGGGATCACGATTGCCCGTCGCCAGGAGGCTGGAAACTGCCCACCATTCCACAGATCATTGAAGACGTGTAGCAAGGTGGACAGCACTGCGGGCGACAGACGTTTCAGCATGAGGTTGTGAACCTCATTAGGGCCTTCAGCCACATCGCGAAGCGATCGCAAGGCTTTTCTCAGCTCAGATGCAGAAAAATCGCTGTTGATTGACAGCTGACAGTTGGTGTAGAAATCAACGGGTGATCTCTCGCAATGCTGTTTGATCGCTGCAAAATCAGGGTCGTCTACGTTTGCACGGCAGCGCTCCGCTAAATATCGGCCAATTTCGTCAGCAACATGCTCCGGATTTATCACGTCCACGCCACTGATCTTCAGAGAAGGCAGTGGAGTGGGACGGTACTTCCCAGGGATGCGCTTTATACGGTCCCATATGGTGGATATAGGACAATGCCGATTAATGCTGGACACATAGGACACCCACGAGGCCCGCTTCGCCTCGCGAAAGGTCCATCGAGCTTGTGCGCGAGCGTGGCGAAAGCAAAACATGTTTGCCACCGTGCTGTTTCGCTGGAAGCGACCCGAGCAACGACGTCGCTCTCGCAACGCCGCATAACACTCGTCTGTCCACCAAGGAACAGGACGCCGCCGGGGACGCGATGCCGTACGCGGAATGCTCTGTTTGGCACAGGTTACAATGGCCTCAGTAAAATCTTCGACGCTGGGTCGAAGTGTGGGGATGCCCATGGCTTCCAGTGTCAATCAATCATAGCGGACCCAATCAGCTCGTTTGAAATTCCATCTCGGTGGTCGTGTTTCCAACCTAGGTACCTCATTGAGACAGATCCATATAGGAAAGTGGTCACTCCCATGCGGACTGTTCTCAACGGTCCAGCTCGTGGATGCCTGCAGACTGGGACTGCACAGACTGAGGTCCAGAGCGGACATGCTTCTCGATGGCATGGCTCAATGCGTATATGTGCCTGTGTTTAAAATACCTATGTCTAAAACAGTTAAAATATCCTCCATAATAAAACCACGGCTACAATATGCATCACAACCCCAAAATGGGCTGTGAGCATTAAAATCGCCTAAAACATAAAAAGGGGGTGAAAGTGAATTGATTAAAAACTCGACGTCAGCCCTTGGGAACGGGCGACCAGGCGGCAGTTACAATGAGCACACACTCACCTCCCTACCACTGAGCCAGCACCGAACCGCAACCACCTGCAAATCTGACTGAATATGCAGGCGGCGACAGGGTACACTGGTGCGAACAGCCAGCATAACCCCGCCATGGGCTATAGTCGAGCTGGGATTATCATATCTAAAAACATTATAATCCTGAATAATAAAATACGAAGAAGTCAAAAGCTTAGTCTCCTGTATGGCTAAAATCGATGGTTGTCGTGAGTGTAATATATGCAGTAAATCATTAAAATTCGGTCTAATACCTCTAATATTCCATTGTAAAATGGACATAAAAATATATATAATACAATAATATACAAATAAATACTCCGTTTGGGTCCTTGGGGTTCTTCAGCACGACGATAGGGATCTCCGATTGGATGCGAGGAAGCGATGTGGCAATCTCTTTGATGTCCTGGAAGAAGCTGACGACATGCCCCTTGGCTGCCGTCCCGTGCCCCTTCTTGTAGACTGCGATCGAAGGGCAGATGATGGAGATGCAGCTCTTTTCGATCGGGCTCAGTCGTGTGAGGACCTCTATCGCTGGTGACGGAGTCAGGTCGTTCTTGGCTGCAAAAATATTGGCCCTCTCCACGGCAGCTGCTGCAGACTCCCTTCTTGTTGATCTCCAGGCCAATGAACTCCTCCTGGCAGTTGTTGCAGCGGCTCCACTCGATGGCCTCTAGCTTGCTGAACATCTGCTTGCCTGCCTCTATCAGGGGGTTGTTGTCGAACTGGTTGAAGCTGAAGTCATCCCTGCTGAGGTGCTCCAGATTCATAGTGTGGAGACGGAGGAGGGTCTCTGCAGGATCCTCGTTGTCGTTGAGGTTGAGGAGCTGCTCGAGATCCTCGCCGAGGAGGCTCTGATCTGTTCGGCGTCGCTTCTTGGAGGTTCCCTCGTGCTCCTTCTGGCGCTTTTTGGCCTTGGTAATGCGACCCCTTTCCTGCTCCTGGGCTCGCAGGCTTGAATTGAGGTGTCTTTGTTGCATTGCAACCTGACTTTTCTGCACCTCTAGAAGCCAATGGCTGGGCATCTTCTTTACATTGTAGCGCCTCTGGTTCTTTGCTATCCTGTCCCTTTCTCTTTCTGCATCAGCCTTGTCTTTGTCTTGGCGCCCTGCGCGGTTTGAGTCCGCATTCTTTCCCCACTCGAGTTGCTTTTACTGCTGATCCTTCCTCCTGTGTTTTGGTGAGCGGGTCTTGGCCAATGTCCTGCCAAGAGATGATTTCCCCTTATTGGGCATGATGAAGGATCAGTTGTAGGGCCTTCTCTTCGTCGTCGTCTGCAAGATGAGGTCAGGTCGCGGAGGGCAGGCGATATTCCTAGAAAAAGATTGATAATTGTATTTCCTCTGTTGAATGAATGAACGGAAGTTATTCGATACTCACTTGGTCGTTGACGGCTCCCACGGGATTGAGGGTTGATGCTGAATCCGAATCACTGGCCTTCTCGCCCTTGTCGATCACGATCGGGATGAGGCCGAATCCGCGGGATGAGGCTAAATCCGCGGGATGAGGCCGAATTCGCGGGATGAGGCCGGCGGGGGAGATGACTTTCTCTTTTTAATTTTTTTTGGTTCTTCCTTCTTTGAAGATTTCTTTTGAAGATTATTGTGAATGCGAGCTGCCGCCGACAAAACAAAAATCGACGGCGGCAGCGTTTGGCGGAAAACGGGAACGACGAAAAATCCATCCACAAACAAACCAAAAAAGTCCTCAAACAGACACAAATGACCTCAATGATCTTCAAAATGACATCGGAGGTCAACAAAACCTAGCCTATGACCTTCTTGCATCCATTTTACCTCTAGGGACCAAGTTTCATCAAAATCGGTCCAGTGTTTTAGGAGGAGATAGGGTAAACAGACACAAATGACCTTGAAAATGACCTCAGAGGTCAACAAAACCTAGTCTATGACCTTCTTGCATCCATTTTACCCCTAGGGACCAGGTTTCATCAATATCGGTCCAGTGGCTTAGGAGGAGATAGGGTAAACACACACAAATGACCTCAATGACCTTGAAAATGACCTCTGAGGTCAACAAAACCTAGCCTATGACCTTCTTGCATCCATTTTACCTCTAGGGACCAAGTTTCATCAAAATCGGTCCAGTGGTTTAGGAGGAGATAGGGTACAAACAGACATTTAGACAATTTGCAATCAGTGTTTTCGATTACTTACGATGATTTTTACCATCAATTAGGCCCTTCGGGCCGAATTGGATAAACAACAATAAATAATAAACCATCATCCGATAACACTCCATAATGTCACTCCTCCCACGTTCCTCAATATATATTAACAATCAACAATAAATATGTGATTCAGTAGATAACAACCATAAATAAATCAGAATAAATATTAATAAATAACAATCAAGAACAATAAATATGATTCAATAAGAAACATCCAACAATAAATAAAAATATGATTCAATAAGTAACAACAACACAAATAAATATGATTCAATAAACAACTTGCTTACGCATGAATTAAACGTGTTATTCATGTGATATAATGTACATGTGAAGGCTTATATATACAAAATCATCATTAATTTACACTGCACTCAAAATTCGTATATGCTTTATTAGTTTAAAGCGGCCCATGCACGCTCAATAATATTGTGCAATGTGGATTGCACAATATTTTGACGTTCGGCCCTAGACATTCAATAATAATGTACAAATTTTTTTTCCCCAAAATATTGTGCCGTGTGGAGACGATATTGAAGGTTGTACAATATATTGCACAACACTGAGCACAGACGGACAACTTTATTGTGCAAACAGAGGATTGTGTTCGATAATTGTTGCTGTGGCAGCAAGTCGTGAGAAAGCGAAGACACTTTTCGGCATCACGAATCCTTTTGAATTCTTTTGTTAAATTGGTCCGCAGAGAATGTATTTTTCTCACGACGTCCTGCTTTGCCGCGTCTGAGTATTTTTCTCGGGAATTTTCTATCACCACATCATACTGCTCAGCTTTTTGACACGATTTGTGTAATCGTGGCACTTGACGTTCTACAGAGCAGGGAGATTATGATAAACCCCCATAAATTCAGCGATAAAATCCCGTTCGGCTGTATTATCACTAGGGCTGTCAAAAAAGTAACCTAATAATCAGAAAAAAGTAACTTTATTTTCTAGAAAAAGTAACCTAAAAAGTAATATGTGATAACCGGAAAAAGTAACCTAAAAATAACCTAACCTGCATAAAAATATCCTCCAAATAAGGTCAATTTCTTTTTGCAGTTCTGAAGTAAGAAAATACACCAGTCTCTCTTTTCTATCCTCTTTCCGATTTGGTACTATTTTTCCACCCTCTTTCCGATCTAGTACCATTTTTACAACAAACCACCAAAAGTGACTCAACATAATTTGGCTAACATCGCCAAACGGAGCATATTCATCAAAATGTAATCACACTGCATGTGTGAATGCTCCCGTCCTTATGTAAGCAACCTGTCATCACAGTTTTATATGGGGCACTGTTTCATCGCTTGAGTTCAAACGTGGAAAATTGGCGCTATCTCACGCCCTGAAATTCACGTGCTACATCATGTCCTAGTGAATGCGTACTGTCAAGTGCTACAGTGCAGTATCTGGTATAGAGAGCTCACACACTTCAAACATCTCACGACACCTTCCGGTTCGTGGGCATTTCATAAAATGGAATCGCACTATGGTTCAAAATTGGGAAATCCTTTTTGAACCCCCCCTCTTTTTCAGCTTCGGCATTTTCTTATTTTCTTTCATCCAAGATCTAATCCCTACTCAGCTCTATTGTCAAACCTTCTGGCTCCCTTCCCTCGTGCATTTCTCATTCCGATTCTCCTTTCAATTCTTTTGCACAAATCTCACTTCTCGATTCTATTTGATTTTTACGAAAGACTAAACCTTCCTCCTGTCCGCTTAATCCGATTTGATTCAAGAAAATATCCCCTAGCATTCACCTTTTTGCTCCTTTTTACACCCACCTCGTTAATGCGTCTTTCCTTCATGGTGTTTTCATTGCTTTCATTGCTTCGGGATATATTGCTAATAGATCCACTGAAACGGTCCTGTTATGAGTACAAAACGATATTCTACAACAATTTTTCTCGAAAACTCCTGTCATATTGACCATTGACCTCTCATCCGCGTTTGACTTGGTGGATCATAGTATTCTTTTATATCACCTCCACGGACTTGGCTTTTCTGATTCTGCTCTTGCTCTTCTTGAATCATATTTGTCTGACCGCACATTCTCCGTGCTATTGAAATCCGAAGAGTCTCTTTCGAAACCACTCTCATCTGGTGTCCCTCAAGGCTCTGTCCTCGGTCCTGTCCTTTTCAATACTTACATGATCTCTCTCTGCTCCATTTCTCGCTCCCTGTCTTTGCAGTACCACATTTTCGCCGACGACATCCAGATCTACCTTCCTCTATCTCGACAAAATGACCTTCCTCTCATACTTAATTCCATTGATTCATGCTCCTCATCAGTCAATCCCTCCAAAACACAAACTATTTTATTCCAACCACCCTCTTTGGACGCCAAATCATGCTAACTCAAAACCCTATTCCACACCCGAAATATTGGTGTCACATTTGACTCCAGTCTTAGCTTTTCTTACTGTAGGGTTATTTAATGTAATTGCGTGTAAATGCGTGAATGCTCGTATGTATGTCTGTGTGCTAGTGTGTGTGAGTACGCGTACGTATGTATGTGTGCTAGTGTGTGTGAATGAATGTTTGACCTTATAACTCCCGCGTGTGACCGCGCGTGTGACCTTATAACTCCCGCGTATAACTCCCGTGTGTCTGATGCAAGGAGGCATTGTAGAGCCCAGTAACTCACCGTGGCTTTCGCAAGTTCTCGTCGTGTCTTCCGAGGGGACTGGTAAGAAAAGAATGGTCGTCGACTATTCGCAAACTATCAATAGATTCACCTACCGAGATGCGTACCCGCTTCCTCGCATTGACAGACTAGTTAATGACATTGCTAACCATACTTTTACCATATTTTTTCAGTGTTGTTGATCTATCAAGCGCGTATCATCAAGTACCGATTCCAGAGAAGGACAGACCCTATACGGCCTTCCAAGTAAATGGGCAATTACTCCAATTCACAAGAATATCTTTTGGCGTAACAAACGGTGTGGCTGCTTTTCAGAGAGTTATTGACAAATTCATTGCTGAGAATGTTCTAGAAAGTACATATGCGTACCTTGATGATGTTACAATATGACGTCATGGGCGGACCAAGTATGAGCCCCTGGTTGAGTCTGTTGAGCTGCTTGAGGTCAACCCCAGCTATGCTCTCATTCGTTTCGGGAACGGCCGTGAAGATACTGTGTCGACCAGGGACCTAGCACCGTATGGAGGAGAATACATTCCTGTCGCTGCTGATAAGCTCACATTGGTTCATCCAGCTTCTCCGGTTAGCCTTCCGCCTGAGACTGCTAAAAACGCCTGGCAAAATTTGGTGGCAACCGATGAACAAGCGTTGGGGCAAGAAAATCCCAAGAATCAAATTCAAAGCAGTTGTCCGCCGGGAGATCAAATGACTGATCGCTCTCCTGTCGCCTTGAGGCGCTCTGCTCGAGTTAGCAAGCCTTCCGATCGGTTGACGTATTATCATTGTAACTTTTCGATGTAAAATTTTCCACAGGGGGGAAGAGATGTAGTGTTATTTAATGTAATTGCGTGTAAATGTGTGGATGCTCGTACGTATGTCTGTGTTCTAGTGTGTGTGAATGCGCGTACGTATGTCTGTGTGCTAGTGTGTGTGAATGAATGCTTGACCTTGTAACTCCCGCGTGTGTGCATGCGTTTGTGTGTAGGTATGTGCGCGTAAGGAATTCAGTGATATCAGTGTTCAGTCGTGTTTGTATATTGAGTGTTCTGGTCGTGTGCTCTAGTAAAAGTATAAGTAATATGAAGCCACGGAATTACCCGCTTTTGGCATCACACGTACCATATTGCTCAAACTGTACGCAAATGTAGATTCATCCTCGCAGCCTTTATATCGTTAGAAAACATATTAACCAACGTACTTCAATCACAACAACAACATGTATTTGACATAGCTCACTTTCGAGGGCAAAGGCGCAAGCAGAAATACAAGTATACACACATGTGGGCACATGGAGAAAGGTATGGAGCACAAATCGGCGAAAAGTGCATGGGTGCTTGCAAATTTGAATACATACATACACACAAACACATGCACACGTACACATACACACGAACGTACATTCACATACATATACAGATATACACATAAACATGTGAATAATGTAAGGGAATGGAGAATATAATGGGAATAGAGAAAAGAATGCAAAGTGAAAATTAAACAAAATGATAAGACAAAAAGCATAGGATATAACAGAATAAAAATAAAAATAAATACTAGAAGGCCGTTGGCTAGCGAGTAGCTCTTCCGCCCTTGGACAGGTTCTTTTTATAGTCCTGCTGGGTGTCTAGCCACCCTCCTCACCGGTGGGAACCAGAAGGGGAGCCGGTTTAGTCGCCGACCACTCGACTATGAGACTGGTTGTACTGGACTACACAGTACCAGTAGCAGGAATTCTCCTGACCAGACAATTTACCAGACCCAAGTGAATCAACCAGCCAATCACAGTAAATCACAATGAGGATAAGAGTTGAAAGATAACGGAAACAGATTACAGGGTAGGTTAGATCAATCAGATTCAAGTAGGTGTTTGTGCAAGGCGACAGAAAAAGACTTGATAGACGTTTTTTCAAGGATGTGTGAGGGAAGCGAGTTATATATACGAGGAGCATACAAAAATGTACAATGTAAAAGATTTGGACGACCAGGGAGATAAATTGATAGCGGGAGGACTAACTAAAGGCTTACGATGGCGACTATCAGAACGAACGCTGGGTATGAGAAGAGAACGAAGATACAAGGGTGAAGATGGAGAATGAATCAATTTGAATGTCAAACAGCAAATTTTGAATCGAATTCGTGAAAGAGCAGGAAGCCAACCAAGCTGCCGAAGGTGGGATGATGTAGGAGTTTCATGAGCGAAATCTTGACTTACGATGGAGTGGTCTACAAGGTCGAAAGCTGAAGAGAAGTCTAGCGAAATGAGAATAACAGACTTGCCACATGAGAAATGTGAGAAATTGTCGGTGACAAGTGAGAGTAGCAGGGCTTCAGTGGAGTGGTTTGAAACGAAGCCAGATTGATCAGCATCAAGAGTAGATTGTATGACTGGCCGGAGTTGATCCAAGATGGCTGACTCAAGGAGTTTCGAAGGGAGAGATAAGATCGAAATGGGTCGATAGTTACATGGCAGTGTAGGATCAAGACAAGATTTCTTAAGAATAGGCGTTATAGATGCATGCTTGGAGGCTAGAAAAATACCGTGGAGAAACGAGGAGTTAATTATATGAGTGAAGAAGGGAGCCAGTAGAAGAATTGAATCATAAAGTGCAGAAAAGTTTATTGAATCGGTAGGGCAGCGAAATTTCTGGAGTGCTCTGAGATAGCGCGCGGTCTTTGATATAGGAATGAAAGAGAATGACGACAATGATTCGATTGACGATGAAAAGGATAAAGGAGAGGGAGAAGGTTGAATGCTGGAATGCAGAACGGCGATTTTCTCAGCAAAGAAATTAGCAAAATCAGAGGCGGTGGCTGCATGGCTGCATGAGCATGCATTGAACATGATGGCTGATGAGCTCGACCGGAAAGAGCTTTCAAGGTGGACCAGCGTAGCACAGATATGCAGGTGAAGATCAATTGCTAAATCCTAAAAGCAGACATTTTGACATTTCTTAATCGTCAGACCTGATATTCCATCTCTTTTTCTATTTCATCCTCATTTATATCGTTTTTGTGCCTCTTATCTGCAAAAAGTTACCAAACTCCGTGGTAAAGTTACCCAATAACAAGAAATATATCAAAAGTTAACCTGACGATAAAAAAGTAACCTAAAAAGCCAAAAGTAACCTAACGATGAAAAAGTAACTTTTGGTAACCTAATAACTTTTTAATAATGATCGTACACAACTTTTTCATTCAGTTTTAAGTAGCTTATGAAAAGGTGACCTTTAGGTCGAAAAATAACTTTATTAACTTTTGACAGCCCTAAATATCACCCATAATGCGCGATGTAGCAGCGACAACCTCACATGACCGCTGGCTAGAGACTGACGGGATTTTGCGCAATACAGTCCACAGACGACAAAATATTCTCCAGTTTGCACGATATATTTTCAAGTTTCTGAAAATCGTGCAATATATTGCGCTCGCTTTCAATAGCGCCCACACGTCATCAATATTATTACGCAACCTGAAATATGGCGCAATAATATTGATCATCTATGGTCCGCTTAAGAACCAATGCTTTGCTGCCCCTGCCTTAGGATCCCCTTATAAGCCTACCTCTGGTTTCACACATATTGTTTGATCAGATGAAGGAGAGTATTCGTCGCTCGTCCGCGGCGTATCGGTGCTACCAAGAGGCCGTCGAAGCGGCGGGAACCGGTAATGACAACGATGGTGACGCCGGAAAAGTCGGCGTCGACACACAGGAGTCTGCGGTATCCGTTCACCCGGAGGCAATCACTCCGTGGAATAAACAGTATCCTCAGTATCGCCGGCTGGGACAGATGCGGTCGCGTGTCATCAAATATGAATCCAAGGGTATTGTCACATTATCTGCTTTTCTCAGCACATCATCTCTTCATTCGAATTTGGAGAATATGGTTTATATTTGTACGTTGCAGTGAGGTGAAACAGTTTGTTGGGGTTCACCGATACTGTTTATTTTTGCGTGAAAAGCGAACAGAGCTCAGTAGAAGGATATAGGTTATTTATCAGCGTTTTCAAGAATAAGTGGTCCGATGCGGCCTGCACGTTGGGTGACGGCGCCAAGAAGGGATTGGGGAGGGCTGGCTGAAGCCCCCCCCCAAAAAAAATATACCAAGCCACCCCTAAACCCCCCGAAAATCATAATCATGGACATTAAAATGTCTTACCACTGTAAATGAAGTGTTATTGTCCTAAATACGTGCCGTTTCATTTATATATAATGGTGGTTCCATATTCATTACAGTGTACCCCGCATATATGGGAACCGCGGTTATAAGAGAGTATTTATTCGGGCCCGTCTTCTAAGCTCAATGTGTACTTCTCCCCGAATATAATAGAACCCCTAATATAACGGACTTTTTCTGAGTCCTGACCACTCTTATATCCGGGTGCATTGTACTCCTATATGATTATTTAGTTTAATACAATTTATTTCAATTTTGAAGTGTTTTACCTTATGTTTTGTTTAAACGTTAACGTTGTTTAAACGTATCATCGTATTTGATATTGAACTTTCAGTCGGCTTTGTACTCGGGTGAATCGTGAGGCGTGTGCGGTTGATGAGGCGTGTGCGGCGCATACTATATTCTTTCTTTTGATAGCACCATTATCAAAAGGAAAAACTACTTTGCTATCATAGATAAAATTATCAGTGAGTTGACGAGACAATTTTCTCCAGCTTCTTGAAGTATTTTGGTAGGTGCGACTGCTTTGTATCCGAAGCACAGCCAACGCCACCCAGATACATGTATCTAGGTGACGTTGGCACAACATATTCCTCGGTAAAAGCGGTTTTGGCGGGAATGACAACCAATTATGGTGTAACAGAGGACGATCTTTATGTGAATACTCACCAGTTGAAAATACATATAGCCAGAAAAGGGTCAAGGGTCAGAATGTTTCAACACCATTACAAGGTCATTTTCATTGACATTTACACACTTGTATGTATTGAACTTACTCTACATGTCACATTAGCGTGTTGCGAAATAAGTTGTCATGTCTGAAGCTCTTGAAAACATATCTGAGAAACAGCAGTGAACAAAACCGCACCAGCAGCGTCGCTGTATTATGCTTGAATTATATATGAGCGAAACAACTGGGCGTTTATTGTATTATCGACGCATTCGTTACCAATCATTAAAACAGGCGCTTTGTTCTGAAGTAACATGCTTTATGTTATCGTTACATTTCATATTACCGAATTTCAAATCATTGGTGTTCTACTCAAAATGTTTGTTATTGTATTGTCGATTGTGGTATGTGAGTGTGTGCATGTGTGTGCAATGGTGTTGGTGCCTATTTGAGCGGTACTGTTCAATGTATATATATATATATATATATATATATATATATATATATCAAACAAACGAGATTAAAATCGATTGCGCATTCGCAGTTGACTAGTTTTTTCCGCGTTGTCTCGATATTTCTTGCGAGTTGCTGGTTTCTTTTGTCAAGTCTGTTCAGCAATTGGCCGATGTTTTGTTGGCGTAACATTTCGGAGTTAACTATCTCCATTCTCACACACTGGTAGACATTGGTGGTATTTATTTCTCGAGACGTCTTTCGGCTAACATTAGTCATCTTCAGGAGTTACACTGACCAGAAATTCAAATTACAGTGCTAAGATACAATGCAAAACATATATATATATATATATATATATATATATATATATATATATATATATATATATATATATATATATATATATATATATATATATATAAAAGAGATCCTCTGTCTGTGTGTCTGTCTGTGTGTCCCACCCTCCTTGGTCCATATTCTATCAGCTGCTACTCGGCCATCACTTGGCGTACCCGCTAACAATTTATACCATCATGTTGGAAATTTTCTTGTCTACACTGTAGGTGAAATTTTTAATTTTAAAAATTCAACCAAAAAAAGTTATAGCGGTGAAAAGTCAAAATGAACCCTGAAAAATGCGAAAATTTTGGTCAATTTTCTGAAGACTACTCCTCCTAAACCAGCAATGGTACAACTATACAAATTATACCACTGTGTAGAAAATGTTCTGTTCTACTCAACGAACTATAATTTATACCCAAAAATTGAATATAAAACATGTAAAATGGAAAAAATTCAATATACATTCAAAATTTTATTTAAACTCCACGCGTCCGATTTTCTATACTTTTTTCTCTATTTCTCAAAAATTAATTATCACACATCTAAATAAATAATACCATCATGCTGGGAATTTTGTTTTCTACAACACGGTATAATTTTTAATTTTCCAAAGTGTATTGAAAAAAAGTTACGGCGGTGTGAAGTGTAAATGACAAAGTCAAAAAGGCAAAATTAGCACAAAAAACGTGAATATTTTGGTCAATATTTCGCTATCTATTCCTCATAAACCAGCAATGGTACAGCTATGAAAATTATACTATTGTGTAGATAATTTTGTGTTCTACAAGAAAAGTTATAATTTGTACCCACAAATGATACAAAAAACGTGTAAAATTAGCAAAATTCTCAAATACATCCAAAATTACACTTGAACACCGGGTGACTAAAATTTATTCATTTTTCTATCTATTTCTCAGGAACTGTTTGTCACACATTAAAATATATTATACCATCGTGCTCGAAATTTTTTTTCTACAAAACGGTATAATTTTTAATTTTTCAAAGTGTATCTGAAGGAAGTTACAGCGGTGTACATTCAAAATGTCATGTTGCCAATTTAACAGCTATTATGCGCACTTGCGATTACACAGGAATATACTACTGTGTAGAAAATTTTGTGTTCTACAAGATAAGCTATAATTTATACCCACAAATGATACAAAAAACGTGTAAAATTGGCAAAATTCTCAAATACATCCAAAATTACACTTGAACACCGGGTGACTAAAATTAATTCATTTGTCTACCTATTTCTCAGGAACTGTTTGTCACACATTAAAATAAATTATAACATCGTGCTAGAAATTTTGTTTTCTACAATACGGTATAATTTTTAATTTTCCAAAGTGTATCTGAAGGAAGTTACGACTGTGTAAAGTCAAAATGGCATGTTGCCAATTTGACAGCTATTATGCGCAGTTGCGATTACACATGAATATACACTGATATAATTTCGCTGAAGTCCAGTCACAATTTATGCACTTGCGATTACACAGGAATATACTACTGTGTCGAGAATTTTGTTTTCTACAAGATAAGCTATAATTTATACCCACAAATGATACAAAAAACGTGTAAAATTGGCAAAATTCTCAAATACATCCAAAATTACACTTGAACACCGGGCGACTAAAATTTATTCATTTTCCTACTATTTCTCAGTAACTATTTGTTACACATAAAAATAAATTATACCATCGTGCTCGAATTTTTGTTTTCTACAAAACGGTATAATTTTTAATTTTTCAAAGTGTATCTGAAGGACGTTACGGCGGTGTAAAGTCAAAAGGACATATTGCCAATTTGACAGCTATTATGCGCACTTGCGATTACACAGGAATATACTACTGTGTAGATAATGTTGTGTTCTACAAGATAAGCTATAATTTTTACCCACAAATGATACAAAAAAACGTGTAAAATTGGCAAAATTCTCAAATACATCCAAAATTAGACTTGAACACCGGTTGACTAAAATTAATTCATTTTCTATTATTTTTCTGTAACTATTTGTTACACATATAAATAAATTATAACATCGTGCTGGAAATTTTGTGTTCTACAATGCGGTATAATTTTTTATTTCCCAAAGTGTATCTGAAGGAAGTTACGGCGGTGTAAAGTCAAAAGGACATATTACCAATTTGACAGCTATTATGCCAACTTGCAATTACACAGGAATGTACACTGATTAAATTTCACTGAAGCCCAATCACAATTCAGAATGCATCATATTAGCTCCAAGCATGGATGGTGTGGTTTTATTGCGTACAGTTTAATTAATGCTACACTATACCGAATAGAAAGTCTTTATTGTCCTCAATATTTCCACATTAATTGTTCCGCAAGACGGGCGGATAAAATGCTACTGGGAACAAAGTAAACTACTGAATTTTACTGTGTAATTTAATTGGTTTAATTTCAAGCTGCATACGCCTAAGTTGCATAAGGATACGGGTTGTAATATCATGCAATGCCAACTATATGCATATGCTGTTTTAGCGGAAGCATTAATCTGGAATTATAGAGTTGACAGAAAGTTTCATTGTTTTGATAGTGTTACACTTCTGAATTACTACACATGAAGGACGGGTGTGAATTTGAGCAGTGTTGAGGGAAAAACATCGTCAATAATTAAAACAAGAATTTACAAATTTGACTTTTTCTGTTGGTCGTTTTACATCAATTTTCTTTGTGTTTGTTTCGTGTTTGAGTTCTGAATTATTCCGCACGACGGGCAGCTTTAAATATGAGGCGGGTTGTGGAAAAACATGTTTTCTAAATTGAAACATAATTTTCACATTTAGACTTTTATAATGGCTAAAACTTTCCTATGGGTTTGATTTTCTTTTTCAGTTTTCACTAATTTTTTTATGAATTGAATATTAATTATATTTTATGAACTGTTCCGCACGACGGGCGGGCTTAAATGTATCTATAAAGAGTGGGTTAAAATGATAGCGAGGTATATGATATTTTGCTAGCAGTAAATATTCTAGCGATAAAAGTAGTATAGCTCTTAAGCAAATGATTTTGGAGAATGATGTGAACCTTTAAATATATTTTGCGATCTGATGATATATGTATTAGGAATAATACGTAGCCGAATATAGATTACATAATATAATATCGGCTGTAATATCAAGGGCTGTAATATCGGTGTAATCCAAAAAATAACAAGTGTATGAATATGATGCATTAGTGGAAGCATTAACCGGGAATTATGAGATAATATGATAATGGTGTATAATTATATCGCATTATGTAACAAATGTGAATTTAGCTGCCTTACAGTTTGGTTCCGATACTATATTGGTGGGCCGCGTGTTTGGGACCCCTGGGGTAGATAATCTCAGTCTTCTGATTACAAATTATGATCGAATCAGTATATTTTGTGATCACAAACTAATAAGTTAAATCACCTCAGACTAGGCTGAGTGCGGTCAAGATTGGATGGTTGGGTTGGGTTGGGTAGGTTTGACTCAGGTTATCTTGGGTTTTAATGATAGTGGAAAATATATAAATTTTAGCAATAAATATTATAGCGGTAAAAGTAAAATAGTACTTAAGCAAATGATATTGGGGAATGATGTTAAGTAATAAATATAGTTTGGAAACATTCTGATGAAAAGATTTCATCATCTTTCATTGTGTGTTTCGTGTTTGTGTTCTGAATTATAACACACGACGGGCAGATTTATATATCAGGCGGGTTGAGGGATAATATTTGTCAAAATGAGAACAAAAGTATTCAATTTTAGACTTTTCTATTGGTTAAGATATTTATAGGTTACATTTTTTGGTTTTCAATTTGTATTCATTATATTTTATGGATTCGATATGAATTGTATTGTATGAATTGTTCCGCACGACGGGCGGGTTTAAAAAAAGTGTTTTTAGTTCATTTTTTCAAATGGTTCATTTAAAAAAAGGTAATTTTTTTAAAAATAAAAATGCTCCGCGGGCAGCAACTATAGACAATAGAACGTTCAATTTACCCTGTAGAATTAATCCATACACAAAACCAATGGATTTGACTTCAAGATGCAGAACGGATCGTGTTCGAGTTCTGAATTATTCAGCACGACGGGCGGGTTTAAAAATGACCCAGGCGGACTGAGGGGAAATATTTTGTCGAAATAAAAATAATTAAACTTATAATTTTCAATTGATTAATACTTTTATGAGTGTACCCTATTTCATTTTTATTTTTCCATATTTTTTTATGAATTGAATATGAATTTCATGTTATGAATTGCTCCGCACAACGGGCGGGTTTTAATGCTATATATATACATAAAGAAGAAATTATCTGTCTGTCTGTGTATGTATGCTTGAATATGAGGTGACATAATTGCGCTGGTTCATGGTTCGCTGGTTCAATGATCAGGGGCTTGAAACGCAAACGAAGCGATGGCTCATTTTTATGAAATAAAAATGTCCCGAGGGCAGCAATAAAACGTTCAATTTCACCGTGTAGAATGAATTCATATACAAAACTAATGGATTTGACTTCAAGAACCATAACGGATGGTGTTCGAGTTCTGAATTATTCCGCACGTCGGCCGGGTTTAAATATGAGGCGGGCTGAGTGAAAATATTTTGTCCAAATAAAATTAAAAATAATGAAATTTAGACTTTTTAATTGATTAAGGTTTTTATGAGTTTGCCTTATTTATTTTTAATTTGCAATATTTTTATGAATTTCTCCGCACAACGGGCGGGTTTTAATGCTAGTATATATATATCAGTTTCATTTGTGCAGTCATTGCGTGCGGACGCGTTTTGTAGCTCCTATACTTTACATTAATTTTTGATATCCAATTGCATTAAAGTAAAACAATTTAATGTTTTGTATCTTGAGCATTTTTCAATTGGAAATATTTTCATCATGGCAACATCTGCCAAAAGAAGAGCATGTGGCAATTGCTCCGAGAAGGAAGGAAGAATCAAACTGCTAGAAAATCAAGTGAAGGAGTTGATGGAAAAAACAAGGAATTGATGGAGAACAACAAGCAGTTGCAAGAAAAAATTTGCAGAGATGATAAGTTGGCAAGACAATTGGAAGATGTTACGAAGAAGGTGGAAGAACTGGAGATATTTGTGAAGATATTGATATTTGTGAAGACGACGAAGGATGAAAGCCAAGCGGAAGCAAGTTTGAAGAGATCAGGTGAGTCACCGTGGCTGACAGCAGTAAAAAAAGGAAACACGAAGAACTTGCTGGTGGTGTCGGCCACCAACGAAGAAAAAACGTTGAAAGTAAAAAAAAACTTAGATAATTGCAGCGCTAAAACATGTCCAGGTCAAGCAAACCAAGTTTACGAACGAAGGAAAAAGGCTGATGAACTTTGAAAGAAAGGAAGAGAGAGATGCTGCCGCAACCAAATTGAAAAATGTCTCGGATATTTCAACTAAAACGGTAAGAAAGTTGAAACCAAAAATAATGATTTGCAATGTCAATGCGGAAGAGAGCGAAAGCATTGTAGAGAAACTGATAGAAAAAAATTATGCACTCAATAAGATTGAAAGTATCGAAAAACGTATGAGTGTGGTACGAACAAAAAAGGCTGCTGCGGGAACTCGTCATTTCATTATTAAATGCGATGCCGAGGTACGAAGTGCGATTGGGAAATGTAATGACGCATTGCGACTGGACTGGGGACAGTATAAGATTGTGGACAGCTTCCATGTAGTTGTATGCTACCACTGCCAGAGATATGGACACGTGGCGGAAAATTGCACATGGAGAGCTGCTGGAAATGGTACGTGTTGCCATATATGTGCAGGCAACCACACGGCGAAACAGTGTCAGGCTGAAGAAAAGAAGTACATCAACTGTATGCGACATAGAAAAACGGAGTACAATCATTGTGCAAACGACAGATGCTGCCCCGTTCTCGCCAAACAGCTGGAAGAAATCAAAACAAAAACCGAATATGGATGCTGAACGCGCTGACGGTGTATTTGCTCCAAGCCGGGTTTCCCACATGCATAATACTCATTGTATAGACGAATTCATTCCCCATAATTTACACGATAATTTACATCATGTTGATAAAAACCTAACACATTTAGAATTTTCCAATCTTGTAAGCGAAACAAATGGACTTTATATCGTGCATATTAACGCTAGGAGCCTCAAGTCTAATTTTGATAATTTTGTATATTTCATAAAAAATTGCTTAAGCGTATATATAATAGCAGTTTGTGAGACATGGTTTGATTCAAGTACTCATTTGGATTTATATAATTTAGAATCACATAAATTATTTACATTAAATCGAAATAATAGAAGATCAGGTGGGGTTGCTTTATACATACACACAAAATATAATGCAGTTTCAGTTGAACACATGACAAAATCTATGGATAATTTATTTGAATGTTTAACGATCAAGATGAACACGGATATGAAATGTAAAAGTTATATATATATATATATATATATATGACTGTAGTTTACAGGACACCATCTTCCAATATAAATGATTTCACAGATCACTTGAGCAACATGTTATCAACACATACATTTACAAACAATATAATTGCCGGGGACTTCAACATTGACATATCAAGATACGAACAATATAATGCACAACAATTTAAAAACACCATGCACAGCCTGGGCTATATTGCTTTAATAAAATCTCCCACTAGAGTAACAACTTCCACCACAACCGTCATAGATAATATATTCACAAATATCTCTAGGCACAGTATAACTTCTGGCACAATTTCCTTTGACATAAGTGACCATTTACCAGTATACTGCAATATCAAAGATTTCATTAAGCCTCCTCCAGCTAACACATATACACTGAAAAGAATTATACAAGAACAATCTAAACAGGCATTTATTAATGAATTGCAATTAGTTGATTAGAGCTGGATTGAGGCAGAAGATGTGAATGATTCCTTTGATATTTTCATGCATGTATACCAGACAATAGTAAATAAACACTTTCCACTAAGAAAACTTCATCATAAGGATAAAAAGTACTTGCCATGGTTGACAAAAGGATTGAATATATCATGTAGAAATATAAACATTTTGTACAGAAAGTTCATCCGAAGCAAACTGGTGGAGGACCAAAAACACTACACAAAATACAGAAACAAGCTCACCACTCTATTAAGAGTAGCCAAACAAAACCACTATGCAGAATTATTCTCAAAATGCAACAACAACATCAAACACACTTGTAAATATATTAGGGAAATAATTGGGAATCCAAAAGCCAGTAATAATTACCCTACTCTTTTTCATCAGGACAACAATATTGTCACTGATCCAATGCATATTGCCACCAAATTCAATGAGTACTTTATAAATATAAGTCAAATACTTAAGAAAGATGTAAAATATAGAGAATACCTTAATTTGTTATCCAGAGACTATCGTGACAGTATGTTTCTTGAGCCCATAAGCAAAAGTGAAATTTTAAACAAAATTAGGGCCTGTGAAAGCAAATGCTCAGATGATATTTATGGTTTAAACAACAACAACAACGCCAACGTGTATTTGCTATAGCGCCGGTAAAACACAAGCGCGAAAAACGGAAAACATCAATTGAGATAAAACGACAATTGTAAAGAATATGGGAGAAATAAGCAAGTAAAAGAAAGAGAAGTCACAAAACAACCAAAATTTGTAAATAGCAAGCACAAGCACAAAGGGCACAGTTCCAAAAAATCAAGTGGTATGTTCGAACAATAAAATCGACAGAGAATTATTACAGAGAACATTCACAATAGAATAAATATAGCAGCAAGGAAGGAAAGTAAGCAGTAACTGTGCTCAAGACAGGGAAAAATAAGACAACGAGGAGAATTGAAACAATCATGAAACGGAGAAATAGTTCAAACAATATCACAGAGAGGCGAAAGGAGAGAGAGAGTGAGAGACGGGATCAAATGAAATGTCAAAAAGGTACAGGCGAAGCCGACGGCGGAATGACCAGAATGTAGAGGCGCGGGTGATATGAGAGGGAAGAGAATTATACAAGCGAGGGGCGTAAAAGAAGAACGATTTAGAGGACCAGGAAGATTCATTAGATGCACGAGGACAAGCGAGAGGAAGAGGGCGACGAGAGGAGTGTGAGTCAGTGGGAGTCAAAAGATTAGTAAGATAAGAAGGTTGGTGAGGATCATGCAGAAGCTTGTAAATGAGACAGCAAAGGCGAAAATGAATTCGTGGGATGATAGGAAGCCAATGGAGTTGAAAAAGTAGGTGAGACGTGTGGCGAGAAAAGGTAGGATGAAAGACAAATCGACAAGATTGGTTGATCACACGCTGAAGGATTAAGAGA
Organism: Sacculina carcini; assembly: GCA_916048095.2. Lineage (NCBI taxonomy): Eukaryota > Metazoa > Arthropoda > Thecostraca > Sacculinidae > Sacculina > Sacculina carcini. The sequence goes on from OU696572.1 coordinate 6,499,956, forward strand.
TGAGAACGAGGAGCACTAAAGTAAAGCGAGTTGCAGTAGTCTAACCTGGGGAAAATGAGAGTATGAACAAGAGTGATGGCGGAATTTTTATCAAGATAGGGACGTATAGGGTAGAGAGAGCGCAGAATAAGACAAGTGCGGGCGACAGAAACGATATTGTCAAAGCAGGAGAGCGAAGAGACAAAGATATAGCCGAGATTGCGAACAGCAGTTGAGATAGGAAATGGGAGAAGAGGAGGTGAAATACGAGGTGGATGGAGGACGATGAACTCAGACTTAGAAGTATTCAAGTACAGCTGCCGAGAGGCGGCCCATGAGGAAATTTCAGAAAGTATATGAGAGAGAAAGGAGGGAGTATCAGGAGTGACAGGAATGAGGAATTGGATGTCATCGGCATAGATTTTGAAAGTAATGGAATGTTTTCGAAGAACAGGGCAAAGAGAAGACATATATAGATTAAATAATAGTGGGCCAAGGACGGAATCTTGGGGAACACCAGATCGAAGAGGGAAGTGAGCAGAGGTAGAAGAATTGAAGTCAACTGAGTAAGTACGATCAGTGAGATAAGATTTCAGAAGAGAAAGGGCGGAAGAAGATAGACCCAAACAGGAAAGATCACGAATAATAATAGGGTGACTAACAAGATCAAAAGCCGAGGACAGATCAAGTGATACCAAGAGGACAGATTGACGGTAGGAGAAATGTGAAATGGTATCATTACACAAGGAAATAAGTACAGATTCAGTAGAGTGAGCAGAGCGGAAACCAGATTGACACGGGTCAAGGAATTTAGAGGTGTAAGGAGAGAGATGCAATGAAATAGCGGATTCAAGGAGTTTGGAGGGAAGACTGAGGAGAGATATAGGACGGTAATTGGTGAGAGCAGCGGGATCAGGAGTTGGTTTTTTTATTATGGGTCGAACAATAGCATGTTTGTCTGGCAAGAAAACACCATGCAGAAAAGAAGAGTTGATAAGGTGGAGAAGGTAAGGCACAAGAGAAGGAAGAGACACAGAAATAGCTCGAAAATTAATTGAGTCCGATATAACAAAGTTATAATCAGACCAGTTTTCTATCTGCCAGTTTACTCAGTTTTCTTTCTCTCTCTTTCTCTCAGTTTACTTTCGCGTTCTTTCGCGGCTTGCTTGTGCAGCTGTCGTTAGGCTAATTTATGTGTTAGAGCGACGCCAGTATTACACGGTGCCTGATATGTTTGGCAACGTGTGGAGTATGGGTGACAGTAATTAATGACCCTTTTTTGTACGTCTGACTTGGCTGATCATCTCGAGGCAACACGCCTGTGTACTGTCATATCTCGTTTAGAAATAGCTTGTGTCCCGGTTGTGTACCTCGAGCGGTTTGGTCAGCTGGCATTGCTTGCGGAATATGGTGCCAACGACGTGTGTTCGTAGGTATATAACCCGGGGTTTACTAAGAATAGGGAGGCTAGGCTTGGGCGGTGCTTGTGCTGTGCTTGTTGGTGGGAGTTGGTTTAGTTTTGGCTTGGACTAGCGACTTGCGATGTAGGACTCACCATTATTAAGTCGTCATTAGAGCATTAGGTTCAGGACTTTATTAAGTGTTAAGAGTAGATTTGACTGGTTGCCCTGAATACACAATTCAACTTCGACTGGGTGACTATTACTTGTTATCGCGGAACACAACATCAAGAGGAACTATCAAGACATCACGATCAGCCGAACGAAGATCAACATAACAACATATTATTATTACCACTGTTACATTTGATGCTGTGAGCCGGATAGCTACTGATTGAAGCCATGACAACCCGTACGACTACAAATCGCTGTAGTGACCAGACAACTACAGAATTATTGCTGAATAGCATCATCGTATCGAATGTTCGGTCGATCACACCGGTGGCTCAATGAACTGTGAGGTGAGTTTTATCTCAATTTTCCTTAAGCCTTGTCAGCATCCAGAGCCTTACTCAGAATAAAATTAGGAAATATAAGAAATATATTTGGATGAAATATGGAGCAAATATAGATCAGGAAATATCAGTGATATTAAGTATGAAAAAAATGAACTAAAACCACCACTGAATATGGCCAGTATATGGTTCAGAAAGCAAAACCCAGAAATAATTTTGCTGCTAATGTTAAAAATCAATATGTTATGTAAATATAGGAGGACCTCCAATCAATATTTTATTAGATGCTTGGAGTGATGTATGAATAATATCGAAATTTTGCGTGAAGAAACTAAGTTGCATGTCTTGTAGGATGCGTTTGACTAGTATAAAGGGGACAAGATTGAACAATATTGCACTTATTAAATGATCGGTGTCTTTTGTGAATTTTGACACTAAATATTCTATTAGAGGACACGAAACTAAAGGACAGTTGGATATTAGGCTGGGATCTGTTTAATTATTTGTATAATTATTATGGTGTACAATTGGACTTTGATATTTTTATTATAATGTCAAAACAAGTACTATATACGACTGAGAAATATGAGAAGACAATCACTGACAAATACTTTTTTTTAATCAGGACGAGATGTTGAAATATTTGAAATGAAATGTAAAACTATCTGTCAAGAGTGACAGATATTTAAGAACATACATTTAAAGTATGTATAGCAACGCATATAAGATGCATTGGAACGTCAGGGCACGATACGCCGCAGATGACTAAATATATAAATGAATGATGACTAAATAACTAAATGATTGATGACTATATGACTAAATGACCAGATTAAGTAGATGTTGGTGTAGACACTGTGTATCTCATACCAGAAAATGAGATAATAATATATAATATATAATAATATATAATACGAAATAATATATAGAGATAATATATCATTCGAAACGGATATCGAGGAAAGTTCCATACTGATGGATGACTGATGACTGATGCTCTCTGATGGACTACACTGATGGATATATGAATGCGCTAAATATTGAGCAACGAAATAATGTACGAGGCACACATGGTGTCAAAAGAGAAGAGGCTTGTGTCAACCGTCTAACGGTGAAAATACATAAGACATTTAGTTGAAAGCATTTTACATGCTACTTAATATACAAGCGGAGTTATCGAAGCAATTACTTTGTTGACTAAGTCGGTTAGTTGAAACTGGAGGCATACACAGAAGTATGCTACGACCTCAATTAACGACCAATAAAGTAGATTGTAATTATCATGGAGAATATACGCAGGAGTATGTGTGCACTCAAAAAACAACAGACGAAACAACATTAATCTGTAGGTGTGAGAAATATATTCTTAAAACTAGAAAAATATATGTTAACTTAACAATAATAAAGTGAAATTGGGTTTAATCAATATATATAAATACAATAATATTTCATAATGATTAAAAGTAAAACGGCTCTGGATATTGCTCCTATTAATTGTTTCCTATTAATTGTATATTTTTCTCTCATGGATGTAACCCCTGTTTTCCTACCTTGTTGTAAATTAGTTCCGTATTTCCAAGTAGACATTGCATGCGTTTTCATTCAATTTCCTGTCTCAATCCTGCTACCACACCGACACAGAACAATGAGTCACTGGCGAGAATTGTCCGTTTTTTCGGTCTGAAGAGGCGAGATTGAGTCAACAGTGTGCTGAATCCCCTGATCAACCGTGTGCTGAACTGACAGTCTACTAACATCGACAACGAAAACAAATAGCGGACTGAGATAAGTCATTGCCGAAATCATCATCAACACGAGCCGAGACATCACCAGCGGTTCAACGATCAACCTAATAGACCACCTGCGATAAAGATGGGGACGAGTAATCATGGAAGACGGCCGAATATTTATCAACGAGATTTACAACGAAGTACTGCAGGCGTTTGAGCACAACGACAACAGCTGGATGACTGGTGAAGCAGTGCGTGGACTACGAGTCGACACAGTATACCCCGCCGGTGTACGACCTCTGCCTGATGTGATTCAAGGTCAACACCACCTGCTTGGATCGAGCCGTGGACGCGTTCGTGGTCGGCAACACATGGTTGAATTGTTTTATTAACACGATATATCGCTCATTTTACATTCGAATTATCGCACATTATACATTTGATATGTATAATGTGTTGAGCTAGTTAGAATAAATTGTGTTAATTTTATAGCCAGGTAACCGTAACCTTATGTCCATAACCGTGTGTTAATTACAACTAAGTTAGTTTCTCATGTAGATTTGTGAGATATAGATTCATGTTGTTCTAGATTTTAAGTTACTGTGTTAGTTGCGATGAATGTATGTGATAGACATAGACATGCGCTATTTTTGACATGCGCTAGAATTTTGTTTCGTTGTATAATTGTATGTTTAAGTACTTTGATATACACACTTGAAAATTTAGGTCAAATGGGTCATAATGAATAGTTAGGGTTATATCTAATAATTCGTGAGCGCAAATGTAAAGATTACTGGTCTGAATAATTTTAAAACCTCACTTTTAATCAAGCTGTCGAGTATTTTGGGCTAATACTGAAAGCTGGAGCTGTCAGTTATTGATGATGCAGGAATACCACTAAAATATTGGGATGAGGCAAGCATCGAAAAAGGACAGTTAATGTGCCAGAATTCACCAGCAATTGACTGGTGACACAGGACGTTCCTGTGTTTTATGTACTGCCCTGTCGACTCGATGTGACAGTTGATTATTACAGACGCACAATGCTGTATGCACATACTTGCGGAGTATGTGTGTATGGTGAGAAATGACGCTGTATAATCACTGATCAGAATTATGCCTCAGTCCTACCCTGAAGTGGAAACTCTGTAAATAATGACTGGCAGTTTGCTATAATTGCAACTATCACGATTCAGTAGAGCCGTTGGCTTTGATGGCCGTGATTGTGTCTAGTGTTCACATTCGTTTAAAAGACCTCGCAGCTGTGATATAACAAAGTTATAATCAGACCAGTTTTCTATCTGCCAGTTTACTCAGTTTTCTTTCTCTCTCTTTCTCTCAGTTTACTTTCGCGTTCTTTCGTGGCTTGCTTGTGCAGCTGTCGTTAGGCTAATTTATGTGTTAGAGCGACGCCAGTATTACACGGCGCCTGATATGTTTGTCAACGTGTGGAGTATGGGTGACAGTAATTAATGACCCTTTTTGTACGTCTGACTTGGCTGATCATCTCGAGGCAACACGCCTGTGTACTGTCATATCTCGTTTAGAAATAGCTTGTGTCCCGGTTGTGTAGCTCGAGTGGTTTGGCCAGCTGGCATTGCTTGCGGAATATGGTGCCAACGACGTGTGTTCGTAGGTATATAACCCGGGGTCACTAAGAATAGGGAGGCTAGGCTTGGGCGGTGCTTGTGCTGTGCTTGTTGGTGGGAGTTGGTTTAGTTTTGGCTTGGACTAGCGACTTGCGATGTAGGACTCATCATTATTAAGTCGTCATTAGAGCATTAGGTTCAGGACTTTATTAAGTGTTAAGAGTAGATTTGACTGGTTGCCCTGCATACACAATTCAACCTCGACTGGGTGACTATTACTTGTTATCGCGGAACACAACGTCAAGAGGAACTATCAAGACATCACGATCAGCTGAACGAATATCAACATAACAACATATCATTATTACCACTGTTACATCCGAGGGAGAGTGGGACATCTTGATTGAAGACAAAAGGTGGATAATATCAGGAAGAGAGACAAAAGAAAATGAAGGAAAATTTTCGGAAGTGCGAGTATGACAGAGGGAGGATCGGAAAGGAGGGATATTCTTTAGAACAGAATCAATTTTCGCAGAGAAAAAAGACGCAAACTGAGAGGCTGTAAGATCACACGAGGTAGAAGGAGATCGAAGACCGCAGAGAGAATTGAGAGAGGACCAAATAGATTTAGAAGAACGGGAAAGGGAAGCAAGTTTGGATTAGTAAAAATCTTGTTTGGCAATATGTAATGCAGAAACATAAGACGACCGGGCAGAGCAAAGTAGTTCCCAATCCTGTGAAGATCGAGTTCAACTCCAGACAGTTTCGGCACGCCGCTGAGTATGTTTAAGAGAATGAAGATGAGAGGAGAACCAAGGGAGAGAAGAAGTGAGAGGTTTAGACCGAGTGACCAAAGGAAACATAAAATCATTTATACCTGAGAGAACATCTGAAATGGCTGGAAAAATATCGCAGAGGGAGCCAGTAGAAGCGGTCGAGAGGAAGTAAGGAAGATAAAAGTGAAGGAAATTTAGCAGGATCAAACTGTTTGTAATTGCGATATGAGAATGGTGGAGGACAAGCAGCACTGGAGAAAGGAAGTGAAGAAATCAAGAGGCAATGGTCAGAAATATTTGGATCAGAAGGCAATGTGAAAACATCAGGAGGAGGACGGTCTGAGGAGATAACGGGAGCGAGAGAGAGAAATAGGTCAAGAGAGTGACCAGATATGTGAGTAGGAGAAGAATTCAAAATTGATAGACCGAGTGCCTGAAGAAGAGAAATGAAGTTCTGACAGTAAGGATTATTAGATGGGGATTCAACCCAGAAATTGAAATCCCCTACGACGATGAAGTCACTGGAGAAACGCGAGGAGACAGCATCGATGAGGTAAGGAAATTCGTTAAGGAAAAGAGGAGATGAGCCAGGGTGATTATGACGGTAGACTATCAAAAAACATAATTTAGAGAAAGAAGGAACAGCAAGGGAGAGTGCAAGGAATTCAAATGAGGAGCAATCCGGAATCAGGTCATTTACAGGAGAAACAGAGAAAGACTTGGAAAATATACAGCCAACTCCACCGCCATAAGATTTAGAATGTGAGCGAGATTTGTGCAAGAATTGTAAGAGGAGGTAATATTTGCAGCGAAAGAAGAAACATCAGAATCGAGAAGCCAGGTTTCAGTTAAACACAAAATAGAGAGATTGAATGAAGAGATTAAATTACAGATCGGAAGAGTTTTATTTCTGCAGGAACGAATGTTAAGAAGCCCAATGGAAAGATGAGAAGGACGGGATGTTGGAGGGAAAGTAATAGGGGTAGCAACAGTAGAGTGAGAGGAGTGGTGAGAAAGTGGAAGTAGTCAAGCCTGAGGAGAAGCAACAGGAGAATCATCAGTCGCAGTGCGGAGGCGAAGAGAATTACGCACACCGATGAATGAAGGACAAGAGGAGCTGAAAGACGAATGGGAGTGAGGACGTCCTGCCTGAGCACAGTTGCGGCATTTAGCTGCCCCAGTACGATCACATTGAGAGGACCGATGAGGACCTGCACAATGTCCACAAGATTCAGGGTGATTACAGTGGATGGCCTTGTGGCCCAGACCAGCACAGCGGAAGCAGCGAGCTACCCAGAAGCGGTCGTACACCGCACACGACTGCAAGCCCACGAACAACCTGTCTCCCATAGAGCGGATTAGAGAGCAGCATTTCGGTGACAAAGAAAACACCGCATGAACGCCTGAGGTCTTGGGTTTCGTCAAGAAAAGCAGATGAAGTTCAAAGGACGAAGCAGCCGACAGAAATGAATTTTTCCTCTTGATGGAGGCGACTATATCTTCGGCTGAAATATCGACAGGCACATGCGCAAGCGTAATCCTAGGTTGCCGAGGAGAGTCCGCCGGAACACTGACGTCAGTATCGGGCAGCGCCGAGCGAACGCAATCAGCGGCACGCACAGCATCAGCAGACGAATTGCAGCGCAGAACAAGCCCACCGCTGGCAGTCGGGCGAGAACTTGCAACCGGGACATCCGCGAGTGCCGGAGCCACCGACTCAGCGACCACAGGAGAAGAACCACGCGACTTGACAACGACAGTATAGGAGCGCACAGGGACTCTCTCAGTACCAGACAACGGAAATGCAGAAATCGGCGGAGGAGAGACCGAGGCAGTCGCCAGCGAAGAAATTTTCGACTCTATGGAGGACAGCCGGGCACCGAAACCACCCACATTGCCGGCAATGTCAATGGCCAGCTTGGCGCGACCAATGCATGGAGAGCAAATCCAATTGATGGCCTTAAGAGAGTCCAGCAACGACGCGCACTTAGTGTGCGCCCATGAGTCACAGAGCGAACATGTGACACATCTCGTGGAGTCACCACCGCCGGTCTTGCATATGACGCAGATGTCCGTGGTCATGGCGTAGGCGATGCGAAATTCTCAATTGTGTATACGGTTGAGGGTGCGCAAGGGTCAGGTGCAGACGCGCACAGAGACAAATGAACCCACACTCAACACCCTAGCAGACGCGAACACTGACCAATGAACCCACACACTAACAAAAGTGGAGTTAAACATGCAACTGATAAAATTCTCAAGTATATACATTTTAGAACCATTACGTAACATATTCAATCAATCTTTCCAAGTAGGGACATTTCCCAAAGGCATGAAAACGGCAAAAATATGCCCAATACACAAAGCAGGAGACAACACACAATTTTGTAATTACAGACCTATATCTCTACTACCTCAATTCTCTAAGATATTAGAAAGGTGTTTTTTTGAAGAGACTGGACAATTATGTTGAGAAACACACGATCATTAATCACGGGCGGTATGGGTTCCAAACTAATAAAAGTTTTAATCATGCAGTACTAGATTCTCAAAATTATATCACAGATTCATTAGATAAAAAATTGACAACTATCGGTATTTTCATTGACCTTAAGAAGGCATTTGATATGGTTGACCACGATCTGCTCTTGAAAAAATTGTTTGCTTATGGGATAAGGGGGAAGGCACATCAATGGTTACAAAGCTATCTGGAGTCAAGGACACAAACCGTTTCTTTTGATAATTATTTTTCTGAACCACGGAACGTACAGTGTGGAGTACCACAAGGCTCAGTGCTGGGTCCCAAACTGTTTCTTTTATTCATCAATGATTTATTTGACTATTTGAAACAAAGTAAATTAGTTCTGTTTGCTGATGACACGAATTTGTTTTTTGCAGGTAAAAATGTTGGGGACTTGGAGAATATAATGAATAGTGAACTAGAGAAACTAAGTTGGTGGCTTGATATGAACAAATTGTTATTAAATATTGATAAAACAAATTATATTGTGTTTGGTAAGCGACAATCAAAAGATATCGACATTAAAATTAGAAATAGGCAAATAAATAGAGTAGCACATACAAAGTTCCTTGGGGTGATATTTGAGGAAAATATTTCATGGAAAAAACATATCAAGTGGCTTGAAACAAAGATCTCCAAAATTTCGTTCATGTTAACAAAGATTAGACCACTGATTACTCAAAAAACATACTTGCTACTGTATAATTGTTTGGTGAAATCCCAGCTGGGTTATTGTATTGAAACCTGGGGATCCACATATTCATCTAACCTTCAGGCACTATTCAAGCTGCAAAAAAGAACAATCAGATTAATTGAATATAAATCTCAAAATGAAAGCACTAAACCAATGTTTAAGGAGTTTAAAATTTTATCTCTCGAAAATCTAAGAGACCTAAACATCTCAGTTTTCTCTTATCAAGCTTTTCACAACAAACTCCCAAGCAATCTTCAATGTTTTTTTCAGATCAATAGTCGACATCCGGAAAAAAATTTATATCATCTAATAGAACACGTTACAGACAATTTTGTTTTCACAATGTAGGAGCAGGCATGTGGAATAGAATCGACAAGAGAATAAAAAGGATACTCAAATTACATTTATTCAAGAGAAATATTTCATCATGGCTCTTAGATAGAGAAGTATAAAGTCCATTTGATCCGTCTATTAATCGTAATAATTGGCAGATTAATATTGCGATGTGTTCACGTGTACATGAGCGAATTGTGTAGATATATTGCGAGCATGTTTGCATGAGTATATTGCGTGTGTAAAGCGTGTGGATATAGTGTCAGTATGGATATAGTATGTATGCAGGGTTACATTGTGTGTGTGTGTGTGTGTGTGTGTAAACTATGTAGATATATTGTGAGCATGTGTAGATATATTGTGAGCCCGTGTAGATGCATGTGTGCATGAGAACATCGTGTGTGTATTACACGACGTTATAATGTGTAGGGTATGTGTCTAATGGAAAAATTTATCTTAGTATTATCAATGTTGGATTAATATTTCCATTAAATTGTATATTGTTATATCTATTGTATTTGCGCGTTTCTTTATATATATATATATATATATATATATATATATATATATATATATATATATATATATATATATATATATATATATATACTAGCATTAAAACCCGCCCGTTGTGCGGAGCAATTCATAAAATTATTGCAAATTAAAAACAAATAAGGCAAACTCATAAAAACCTTAATCAATTAAAAAGTCTAAATTTCATTATTTTTAATTTTATTTTGACAAAATATTTTCACTCAGCCCGCCTCATATTTAACCCCGGCCGACGTGAGGAATAATTCAGAACTCGAACACCATCCGTTCTGGTTCTTGAAGTCAAATCCATTAGTTTTGTATATGAATTCATTCTACACGGTGAAATTGAACGTTTTATTGCTGCCCGCGGGACATTTTTATTTCATAAAAATGAGCCATCGCTTCGTTTGCGTTTGTAGCCCATGATCATTGAACCAGCGCAATTATGTCACCTCATATTCAAGCATACATGCACAGACAGACAGATAATTTCTTCTTTATGTATATACTAGCATTAAAACCCGCCCGTTGTGCGGAGCAATTCATAAAAATATTGCAAATTAAAAACAAATAAGGCAAACTCATAAAAACCTTAATCAATTAAAAAGTCTAAATTTCATTATTTTTAATTTTATTTTGACAAAATATTTTCACTCAGCCCGCCTCATATTTAACCCCGGCCGACGTGAGGAATAATTCAGAACTCGAACACCATCCGTTCTGGTTCTTCAAGTCAAATCCATTAGTTTTGTATATGAATTCATTCTACACGGTGAAATTGAACGTTTTATTGCTGCCCGCGGGACATTTTTATTTCATAAAAATGAGCCATCGCTTCGTTTGCGTTTGAAGCCCATGATCATTGAACCAGCGAACCATGAACCAGCGCAATTATGTCATATTCAAGCATACATACACAGACAGACAGATAATTTCTTCTTTATGTATATATATAGCATTAAAACCCGCCCGTTGTGCGGAGCAATTCATAACATGAAATTCATATTCAATTCATAAAAATATGGAAAAATAAAAATGAAATAGGGTACACTCATAAAAATATTAATCAATTGAAGATTATAAGTTTAATTATTTTTATTTCGACAAAATATTTCCCCTCAGTCCGCCTGAGTCATTTTTAAACCCGCCCGTCGTGCTGAATAATTCAGAACTCGAACACGATCCGTTCTGCATCTTGAAGTCAAATCCATTAGTTTTGTGTATGGATTTTTTCTACAGGGTAAATTGAACGTTCTATTGTCTATAGTAGCTGCCCGCGGAGCATTTTTATTTTTAAAAAAATACCTTTTTTAAATGAACCATTTGAAAAAATGAACTAAAAAATGGAAACACTTTTTTTAAACCCGCCCGTCGTGCGGAACAATTCATACAATAAAATTCATATTTGAAGTCAAATCCATTGGGTTTGTGTATGGATTAATTCTACAGGGGAAATTGAACGTTCTATTGTCTATAGTTGCTGCCCGCGGAACATTTTTATTTTATAAAAAATTACCTTTTTTTAAATGAACCATTTGAAAAAATGATCTAAAAACACTTTTTTTAAACCCACCCGTCGTGCGGAACAATTCATACAATAAAATTCATATCAAATCCATAAAATATAATGAATACAAATTGAAAACCAAAAAATGTAACCTATAAATATCTTAACCAATAGAAAAGTCTAAATGTGAATATTTTTGTTCTTATTTTGACAAATATTATCCCTCAACCTGCCTGATATAGAAATCTACCCGTCGTGTGGTAAAATTCAGAACACAAACACGAAACAAACAATGAAAGATGATGAAATCTTTTCATCAGAATGTTTCCAAACTATATTTATTACTTAACATCATTCCCCAATATCATTTGCTTAAGTACTATTTCACTTTTACCGCTATAATATTTATTGCTAAAATTTATATATTTTCCGCTATCATTAAAACCCAATATAACCTGAGTCAAACCTACCCAACCCAACCCAACCATCCAATCTTGACCGCTCTCAGCCTAGTCTGAGGTGATTTAACTTATTAGTTTGTGATCACAAAATATACTGATGCGATCATAATTTGTAATCAGAAGACTGAGATCATCTACCCCAGGGGTACCAAACACGCGGCCCACCAATACTTTTCTCTCAACCCGCCAATACAGTATCGGGACCAAACTGTAAGGCAGCTAAATTCACATTTGTTGCATAATGCGATATAATTATACACCATTATCATATTATCTCATAATTCCCGGTTAATGCTTCCACTGATGCATCATATTCATACAGTTGTTATTTTTTGGATTACACCGATATTACAGCCCTTGATATTACAGCCGATATTATATTATGCAATCTATATTCTGCTACGTATTATTCCTAATACATATATAATATCATCAGATCGCAAAATATATTTAAAGGTTCACATCATTCTCCAAAATCATTTGCTTAAGAGCTATTCTACTTTTATCGCTAGAATATTTACTACTAGCAAAATATCATATACCTCGCTATCATTTAAACCCACTCTTTATAGATACATTTAAGCCCGCCCGTCGTGCGGAACAGTTAATAAAATATAATTAATATTCAATTCACAAAAAATTAGTGAAAATTGAAAAAGAAAAACAAACCCATAGGAAAGTTTTAGCCAATATAAAAGTCTAAATGTGAAATTTATGTTTCAATTTAGAAAACATGTTTTTCCACAACCCGCCTCATATTTAAAGCTGCCCGTCGTGCGGAATAATTCAGAACTCAAACACGAAACAAACACAAAGAAAATTGATGAAAAACGACCAATAGAAAAAGTCGAATTTGTAAATTCTTGTTTTAATTATTGACGATGTTTTTTCCCTCAACACTGCTCAAATTCTCACCCGTCCTTCGTGTGTAGTAATTCAGAAGTGTAACACTATCAAAACAATGAAACTTTCTGTCATCTCTAAAATTCCGGATTAATGCTTCCGCTAAAACAGCATATGCATATAGTTGGCATTGCATGATATTACAACCCATATCCTTATGCAACTTAAGCTTATGCAGCTTGAAATTAAACCAATTAAATTATACAGTAAAATTCAGTAGTTAACTTTGTTCCCAGTAGTATTTCACCAGCCCGTCGGGCGGAACAATTCCTGTGTAAATATTGAGGACAATAAAGCCTTTCTATTCAGTATAGTTAATTAATTAAACTGTACTCAATAAAACCACACCATCCATGCTTGGAGCTAATATGATGCATTCTTAATTGTGATTGGGCTTCAGTGACATTTAATCGGTGTATATTCCTGTGTAATCGCAAGTGCGCATAATAGCTGTCAAATTGGTAATAGTTACTGAGAAATAGTAGAAAAATGCATTTATTTTAGTCGCCCGGTGTTCAAGTGTAATTTTGGATGTATTTGAGAATTTTGCCAATTTTACACGATTTTTGTATCATTTGTGGGTATAAATTGTAGTTTATCTTGTAGAACACAAAATTATCTACACAGTAGTATATTCCTGTGTAATCGCAAGTGCGCATAATAGCTGTCAAATTGGCAATATGTCCTTTTGACTTTACACCGCCGTAACTTCCTTCAGATACACTTTGGAAAATTACAAATTATACCGTATTGTAGAAAACAAGATTTCTGGCATGATGGTATAATTTATTTTTATGTGTAACAAATATTTACTGAGAAATAGTAGAAAAATGAATATATTTTAGTCGCCCGGTGTTCAAGTGTAATTTTGGATGTATTTGAGAATTTTGCCAATTTTACACGTTTTTTGTATCATTTGTGGGCATAAATTATAACTTTTCTTGTAGAACACAGAATTATTTACACTATAGTATAATTTTTATAGCTGTACCATTGCTGGTTTATGAGGAATAGATAGCGGAATATTGACCAAAATATTCACGTTTTTTTGTGCTAATTTTGCCTTTTTGACTTTGTCATTTACACTTCACACCACCGTAACTTTTTTTTAATACATTTTGGAAAATTCAAAATTATACCGTGCTGTAGATAACAAAATTCCCAGCATGATGGTATTATTTATTTAGATGTGTGATAATTAGTTTTTGAGAAATAGATAAAAAAAATATAGAAAATCGGACGCGTGGAGTTTAAATAGAATTTTGAATGTTTAATTTTTTTAATTATCTTGTAGAACACAAAATTCTCTACACAGTAGTATATTCCTGTGTAATCGCAAGTGCGTAAATTGTGATTGGACTTCAGTGAAATTAAATCAGTGTATATTTATGTGTAATCGCAAGTACGCATAATAGCTGTCAAATTGGCAACATGACATTTTGACTTTACACCGCCGTAACTTCCTTTAGATACATTTTGGAAAATTACAAATTATACCGTATTGTAGAAAAACAAAATTTCTAGCACGATGGTATAATTTATTTTAATGTGTGACAAATAGTTTTTGATAAATAGGTAGAAAAATGAATTAATTTTAGTCACCCGGTGTTCAAGTGTAATTTTGGATGTATTTGAGAATTTTTCCAATTCTACACGTTTTTTGTATCATTTGTGGGCATAAATTATAACTTATCTTGTAGAACACAAAATTATCTACACAGTAGTATATTCCTGTGTAATCGCAAGTGCGTAAATTGTGATTGGACTTCAGTGAAATTAAATCAGTGTATATTCATGTGTAATCGCAAGTGCGCATAATAGCTGTCAAATTGGCAATATGTCCTTTTGACTTTACACCGCCGTAACTTCCTTCAGATACACTTTGGAAAATTACAAATTTCACTAAATTATACAAATTAAATTTCTAGCACGATGGTATAATTTATTTTTATGTTTAACAAATAGTTACTGAGAAATAGTAGAAAAATGCATTTATTTTAGTCGCCCGGTGTTCAAGTGTAATTTTGGATGTATTTGAGAATTTTGCCAATTTTACACGTTTTTTGTATCATTTGTGGGTATAAATTGTAGCTTATCTAGTAGAACACAAAATTATCTACACAGTACTATATTCCTGTGTAATCGCAAGTGCGCATAATAGCTGTCAAATTGGCAATATGTCCTTTTGACTTTACACCGCCGTAACTTCCTTCAGATACACTTTGGAAAATTACAAATTATACCGTATTGTAGAAAACAAGATTTCTAGCATGATGGTATAATTTATTTTTATGTGTAACAAATAGTTACTGAGAAATAGTAGAAAAATGAATTTATTTTAGTCGCCCGGTGTTCAAGTGTAATTTGGGATGTATTTGACAATTTTGCCAATTTTACACGTTTTTTTGTATCATTTGTGGGTATAAATTATAGCTTATCTTGTAGAACACAAAATTCTCTACACAGTAGTATATTCCTGTGTAATCGCAAGTGCGTAAATTGTGATTGGACTTCAGTGAAATTAAATCAGTGTATATTCATGTGTAATCGCAAGTACGCATAATAGCTGTCAAATTGGCAACATGACATTTTGACTTTACACCGCCGTAGCTTCCTTTAGATACATTTTGGAAAATTAAAAATTCTACCGTATTGTAGAAAACAAAATTTCTAGCACGATGGTATAATTCATTTTAATGTGTGACAATTAGTTTTTGAGAAATATGTAGTAAAAGGAATTAATTTTAGTCACCCGGTGTTCAAGTGTAATTTTGGATGTATTTGAGAATTTTGCCAATTTTACACGTTTTTTGTATCATTTGTGGGTATAAATTATACCTTTTCTTGTAGAACACAAAATTCTCTACACAGTAGTATATTCCTGTGTAATCGCAAGTGCGCATAATAGCTGTCAAATTGGCAATATGTCCTTTTGACTTTACACCGCCGTCACTTCCTTCAGATACACTTTGGAAACTTAAGAATTATACCGTATTGTAGAAAACAAAATTTCTAGCACGATGGTATAATTAATTTTGATGTGTGACAAATAGTTACTGAGAAATAGTAGAAAAATGAATTAATCTTAGTCACCCGGTGTTCAAGTGTAATTTTGGATGTATTTAAGAATTTTGCCAATTTTACACGTTTTTTGTGTATAAATTATATCTTTTCTTGTAGAACACAAGATTATCTACACAATAGTTAAATTTTATAGCTGTACCATTGCTGGTTTATGAGGAATAGATAGCGGAATATTGACCAAAATATTCGCGTTTTTCAGTGCTAATTTTGCATTTTTGACTTTGTCATTTTGACTTCACACCGCCGTAAATTTTTTTAAATACACTTTGGAAAATTAAAAATTATACCGTGTTGTAGAAAACAAAATTCCCAGCATGATGGTATTGTTTATTTAGATGTGTGATATTTATTTGTTGAGAAATAGAGAAAAAAGTAAATAAAATTGGTCGCCTTAAATTAATATGAAATTATGAATGTAGATTGTAATTTTGTCATTTTTACATATTTTTTATTTAATTTTAGAATTTGAATTATAGCCTAACAAGTAGATCAGAAAATTTTCTACACAGTGATATAATTCGTATAGCTGTACCATTTATGGTTTATAAGGAGTAGATGGCGGAACATTGACCAAAATTTTCGAATTTTTCAGGGTTCATTTTGTCTTTTCACCGCTATAACTTTTTTTTGTTTTAATTTTAAAATTTAAAAATAAGCCAAAAGTGTAAACAAGAAAATTTCCAACGTGATGGTATAAATTGTTAGCGGGTACACCAAGTGGTTACCGAAAAGCAGCTTGCAGAAAATGGACCAAGGAGGGTGGGACAGATAAACACACACACACAGACAGAGGATCTATTTTATATATAGACTAGCATTAAAACCCGCCCGTTGTGCGGAAGAATTCATAAAAATATTGCAAATTAAAAATAAATAAGGCAAACTCATAAAAACCTTAATCAATTAAAAAGTCTAAATTTCATTATTTTTAATTTACATTTTGACAAAATATTTTCACTCAGCCCGCCTCATATTTAAACCCGGCCGACGTGCGGAATAATTCAGAACTCGAACACCATCCGTTCTGGTTCTTGAAGTCAAATCCATTAGTTTTGTATATGAATTCATTCTACACGATGAAATTGAACGTTTTATTGCTGCCCGCGGGACATTTTTATTTCATAAAAATGAGCCATCGCTTCGTTTGCGTTTGAAGCCCCTGATCATTGAACCAGCGAACCATGAACCAGCGCAATTATGTCACCTCATATTCAAGCATACATACACAGACAGACAGATAATTTCTTCTTTATGTATATATATAACATTAAAACCGCATTAAAACCCGCCCGTTGTGCGGAACAATTCATAAAAATATTGCAAATTAAAAATAAATAAGGCAAACTCATGAAGACCTTAATCAATTAAAAAGTCTAAATTTCATTATTTTTAATTTTATTTTGACAAAATATTTTCACTCAACCCGCCTCATATTTATACCCGCCCGACGTGAGGAAAAATTCAGAACTCGAACACCATCCGTTCTGGTTCTTGAAGTCAAATCCATTAGTTTTGTATATGAATTCATTCTATACGGTGAAATTGAACGTTTTATTGCTGCCCGCGGGACATTTTTATTTCATAAAAATGAGCCATCGCTTCGTTTTCGTTTGAAGCCCCTGATAATTGAACCAGCGAACCATGAGCCAGCGCAATTATGTCACCTCATATTCAAGCATACATACACAGACAGACAGATAATTTCTTCTTTATGTATATATATAGCATTAAAACCCGCCCGTTGTGCGGAGCAATTCATAACATGAAATTCATATTCAATTCATAAAAAATATGGAAAAATAAAAATGAAATAGGGTACACTCATAAAAATATTAATCAATTGAAAATTATAAGTTTAATTATTTTTATTTCGACACAATATTTCCCCTCAGTCCGCCTGAGTCATTTTTAAACCCGCCCGTCGTGCTGAATAATTCAGAACTCGAACACGATCCGTTCTGCATCTTGAAGTCAAATCCATTGGTTTTGTGTATGGATTAATTCTACAGGGTAAATTGAACGTTCTATTGTCTATAGTTGCTGCCCGCGGAACATTTTTATTTATAAAAAAAAACCTTTTTTTAAATGAACCATTTGAAAAAATGATCTAAAAACACTTTTTTAAACCCACCCGTCGTGCGGAACAATTCATTCAATAAAATTCATATCAAATCCATAAAATATAATGAATTCAAATTGAAAAGCAAAAAATGTAACCTATAAATATCTTAACCAATAGAAAAGTCTAAATGTGAATATTTTTGTTCTTATTTTGACAAATATTATCCCTCAACCCGCCTGATATATAAATCTGCCCGTCGTGTGGTATAATTCAGAACACAAACACGAAACAAACAATGAAAGATGATGAAATCTTTTCATCAGACTGTTTCCAAACTATATTTATTACTTAACATCATTCCCCAATATCATTTGCTTAAGTACTATTTCACTTTTACCGCTATAATATTTATTGTTAAAATTTATATATTTTCCGCTATCATTAAAACCCAATATAACCTGAGTCAAACCTACCCAACCCAACCCAACCATTCAATCTTGACCGCTCTCAGCCTAGTCTGAGGTGATTTAACTTATTAGTTTGTGATCACAAAATATACTGATGCGATCATAATTTGTAATCAGAAGACTGAGATTATCTACCCCAGGGGTCCCAAACACGCGGCCCACCAATACTTTTCTCTCAACCCGCCAATATAGTATCGGGATCAAACTGTAAGGTAGCTAAATTCACATTTGTTGCATAATGCGATATAATTTTACACCATTATCATATTATCTCATAATTCCCGGTTAATGCTTCCACTAATGCATCATATTCATACAGTTGTTATTTTTTGGATTACATCGATAATGCAGCCCTTGATATTACAGCCGATATTATATTATGCAATCTATATTCTGCTACGTATTATTCCTAATACATATATCATCAGATCGCAAAATATATTTAAAGGTTCACATCATTCTCCAAAATCATTTGCTTAAGAGCTATTCTACTTTTATCGCTAGAATATTTACTGCTAGCAAAATATCATATACCTCGCTATCATTTAAACCCACTCTTTATAGATACATTTAATTCGCCCGTCGTGCGGAACAGTTCATAAAATATAATTAATATTCAATTCATAAAAAATTAGTGCAAATTGAAAAAGAAAAACAAACCCACAGGAAAGTTATAGCTAATCTAAAAGTCTAAATGTGAAATTTATGTTTCAATTTAGAAAACATGTTTTTCCACAACACTATCAAAACAATGCAACCTTCTGTCATCTCTATAATTCCAGGTTAATGCTTCCGCTAAAACAGCATAAGTTGGCATTACATGATATTGCAACCCATATCCTTATGCAACTTATGCTTATGCAACTTGAAATTAAACCAATTAAATTACACAGTTAAATTCAGTAGTTTACTTTGTTCCCAATAGCATTTTACCCGCCCGTCGTGCGGAACGTTATTGAGGACAATAAAGCCTTTATATTCAGTAGAGTGTAGCATTAATTAAACTGTACGCAATAAAACCACACCATCCATGCTTGGATGCATTCTTAATTGTGATTGGGCTTCAGTGAAATTTAATCGGTGTATATTCCTGTGTAATCGCAAGTGCGCATAATAGCTGTCAAATTGGCAATATGTCCTTTTGACTTTACACCGCCGTAACTTCCTTCAGATACCCTTTGGAAAATTACAAATTATACCGTATTGTAGAAGAAAAGATTTCTAGAACGATGGTATAATTTATTTTTATGTGTAACAAATAGTTACTGAGAAATGGTAGAAAAATGAATTAATTTTAGTCGCCCGGTGTTCAAGTGTAATTTTGGATGTATTTGAGAATTTTGCCAATTTTACACGTTTTTTGTATCATTTGTGGGTATAAATTATAGCTTATCTTGTAGAACACAAAATTCTCTACACAGTAGTATATTCCTGTGTAATCGCAAGTGCGTAAATTGTGATTGGACTTCAGTGAAATTTAATCAGTGTATATTCATGTGTAATCGCAAGTACGCATAATAGCTGTCAAATTGGCAACATGACATTTTGACTTTACACCGGCGTAACTTCCTTCAGATACACTTTGGAAAATTAATAATTATACCGTACTGTAGGAAACAAAATTTCTAGCACGATGGTATAATTAATTTTAATGTATGACAAATAGTTCCTGAGAAATGGGTATAAAAATGAATAAATTGTAGTCACCCGGTGTTCAAGTGTAATTTTGGATGTATTTGAGAATTTTGCCAATTTTACACGTTTTTTGTATCATTTGTGGGTATAAATTACACCTTTTCTTGTAGAACACAAAATTCTCTACACAGTAGTATATTCCTGTGTAATCGCAAGTGCGCATAATAGCTGTCAAATTGGCAATATGTCCTTTTGACTTTACACCGCCGTCACTTCCTTCAGATACACTTTGGAAAATTAAGAATTATACCGCATTTTAAAAAATACAATTTCCAGCACGATGATATAATTTATTTTAATGTGTGACAAATAGTTCCTGAGAAATAGGTAGAAAAATGAATTAATTTAGGCGCCCGGTGATCAAGTGTAATTTTGGATGTATTTGACAATTTTGCCAATTTTACACATTTTTTGTATCATTTGTGGGTATAAATTATAACTTTTCTTGTAGAACACAAAATTATCTACACAATAGTATAATTTTTATAGCTGTACCATTGCTGGTTTATGAGGAATAGATAGGGGAATATTTACCAAAACATTCACGGTTTCCAGTGCTAATTTTGCATTTTTGACTTTGTCATTTTGACTTCACACCGCCGTAACTTTTTTTTAATACACTTTGGAAAATTAAAAATTATACCGTGTTGTAGCAAACAAAATTCCCAGCATGATGGTATTATTTATTTAGTTGTGTGATAATTAGTTTTTGATACATAGAGAAAAAAGTATAGAAAATCGGACGCGTGGAGTATAAATATAATTTTGAATATAGATTGAAATTTTGTCATGTTTACATCTTTTATGTTCTATTTTTGGATATGAATTATAACCTATCTTGTAGAACAGAAAATTCTCTACACAGTGGTATAATCTGTTTGGCTGTACCATTTCTGGTATATGAGGAGTAGATGGCAGAGCATTGTCCACAATTTTCGCATTTTTCAGGGTTCATTTTGTGTTTTCACCGCGATAACTTTTTTTGGTCTTATTTTTAAAATTTGAAATTTATCCTATCGTGTAGACAAGAAAATTTCCAACGTGATGGTATATATTGTTAGCGGGTACGCCAAGTGGTGGCCGAGTATTAGCTGATAGAAAATGGACCAAGGATGGTGAGCACACACACACAGACACACACACACACAGAGGATCTCTTTTATATATATAGACTAGCATTAAAACCCGCCCGTTGTGCGGAAGAATTCATAAAAATATTGCAAATTAAAAATAAATAAGGCAAACTCATAAAAACCTTAATCAATTAAAAAGTCTAAATTTCATTATTTTTAATTTACATTTTGACAAAATATTTTCACTCAACCCGCCTCATATTTAAACCCGCCCGACGTGAGGAGAAATTCAGAACTCGAACACCATCCGTTCTGGTTCTTGAAGTCAAATCCATTAGTTTTGTATATGAATTCATTCTATACGGTGAAATTGAGCGTTTTATTGCTGCCCGCGGGACATTTTTATTTCATAAAAATGAGCCATCGCTTCGTTTGCGTTTGAAGCCCCTGATAATTGAACCAGCGAACCATGAGCCAGCGCAATTATGTCACCTCATATTCAAGCATACATACACAGACAGACAGATAATTTCTTCTTTATGTATATATATAGCATTAAAACCCGCCAGTTGTGCGGAGCAATTCATAACATGAAATTCATATTCAATTCATAAAAAATATGGAAAAATAAAAATGAAATAGGGTACACTCATAAAAATATTAATCAATTGAAAATTATAAGTTTAATTATTTTTATTTCGACACAATATTTCCCCTCAGTCCGCCTGAGTCATTTTTAAACCCGCCCGTCGTGCTGAATAATTCAGAACTCGAACACGATCCGTTCTGCATCTTGAAGTCAAATCCATTGGTTTTGTGTATGGATTAATTCTACAGGGTAAATTGAACGTTCTATTGTCTATAGTTGCTGCCCGCGGAACATTTTTATTTTAAAAAAAAAAAAACCTTTTTTTAAATGAACCATTTGAAAAAATGATCTAAAACACTTTTTTAAACCCACCCGTCGTGCGGAACAATTCATACAATAAAATTCATATCAAATCCATAAAATATAATGAATACAAATCGAAAAGCAAAAAATGTAACCTATAAATATCTTAACCAATAGAAAAGTCCAAATGTGAATATTTTTGTTCTTATTTTGACAAATATTATCCCTCAACCCGCCTGATATATAAATCTGCCCGTCGTGTGGTATAATTCAGAACACAAACACGAAACAAACAATGAAAGATGATGAAATCTTTTCATCAGACTGTTTCCAAACTATATTTATTACTTAACATCATTCCCCAATATCATTTGCTTAAGTACTATTTCACTTTTACCGCTATAATATTTATTGTTAAAATTTATATATTTTCCGCTATCATTAAAACCCAATATAACCTGAGTCAAACCTACCCAACCCAACCCAACCATTCAATCTTGACCGCTCTCAGACTAGTCTGAGGTGATTTAACTTATTAGTTTGTGATCACAAAATATACTGATGCGATCATAATTTGTAATCAGAAGACTGAGATTATCTACCCCAGGGGTCCCAAACACGCGGCCCACCAATACTTTTCTCTCAACCCGCCAATATAGTATCGGGACCAAACTGTAAGGTAGCTAAATTCACATTTGTTGCATAATGCGATATAATTTTACACCATTATCATATTATCTCATAATTCCCGGTTAATGCTTCCACTAATGCATCATATTCGTACAGTTGTTATTTTTTGGATTACATCGATAATGCAGCCCTTGATATTACAGCCGATATTATATTATGCAATCTATATTCTGCTACGTATTATTCCTAATACATATATCATCAGATCGCAAAATATATTTAAAGGTTCACAGCATTCTCCAAAATCATTTGCTTAAGAGCTATTCTACTTTTATCGCTAGAATATTTACTGCTAGCAAAATATCATATACCTCGCTATCATTTAAACCCACTCTTTATAGATACATTTAATTCGCCCGTCGTGCGGAACAGTTCATAAAATATAATTAATATTCAATTAATAAAAAAATTAGTGCAAATTGAAAAAGAAAAACAAACCCACAGGAAAGTTATAGCTAATTTCCAACGTGATGGTATAAATTGTTAGCGGGTAGGCTGAGTGGTGGCCGAATAATAGCTGATAGAAAATGGACCAAGGATGGTGAACACACACACACACACACACACACACACACAGACACACAGAGGATCTCTTTTATATATATAGATATATATAGCATTAAAACCCGCCCGTTGTGCGGAGGAATTCATAAAATGGAATTAATATTCATAATAATTCATATTCATAAAAATATTCCAAATTAAAAAAGAAAATGAAAACTCATCAGTGTCTTACTCAATAGAAAAGTGCAAGTGTGAATATTTTTATTTTTATTTTGACATAATATTTTCCCTCAACCCGCCTCATATATAAACCAACCCATTGTGCGGAATAATTCAGAACACAAACACGTAACAAACAATGAAAATCCTAGCATGTAAACCCGCCCGTCGTGCGAAACAGTTCATACTATTAAATTTGTATTCAATTCATGAGAGAGAAGGAATATGAATTAAAAAAGAGTTGAGTAAACCCATACAAAAGTCTCAATTTCTATATTTTCATATTTATTTTCACAAAATAGTTTGCCTAAACCGCCTCATATTCATACATGCCCGTCGTGCTGAATAATTCAGAACTCAGACACGAAACAATGAAAAATGACTACACTTTTTCATCATAATGTTTCCAAAATATTTTAATAACTTGATATCACCGTCTAGCATTGAAACCCGCCAGTTGTGCGGAGCAATTCATAAGATGAAATTCATATTCAATTCATAAACATATTGCAAATTTAAAAAGAAAACAGATATACTCATTAAAATCTTACTCAATTGAAAAGTCTAAATTCAATTATATTTTTTGACAACATATTTTCCTTCAGCCCGTCTCATATTTAAACCCGCCCGTCGTGCTGAACAATTTATAAAATAAAATGCATATTCAATCCATAAAAATAAAATGCATATTCAATCCATAAAATAAACTGAATACAAATTAAAAAGCAAAGCATTTAACATTTTCCCTCGAACAGCCTCATATTTAAACCCGCCCGTCGTGCGGAACAATTAAGCCCCAACACCAATGGTTCTTTATATATAAACCAACTAATGACAACTAACTAACTAATATTCAAATGGTTCTTTATTATATAATATTGGTTTTTTATTTAATGGTTCTATATGGTACAATAATTCAGTAGTTTACTTTGTTCCCAGTAGCATTTTACCCGCCCGTCGTGCGGAACAATTAAGCCCCTGATCTATACCATTGAACCCGCGCAATTATGTCACCTCATTCAAGCATACACACACAGACAGACAGATAATTTCTTCTTTATGTATATATATATATACCATTGAACCTGCGCAATTATGTCACCTCATATTCAAGCATACATACACAGACAGACAGATAATTTCTTCTTTATGTATATATATGGCATTAATACCCGCCCGTTGTGCGGAGCAATTCATACAATCAAGCAAATCATGAACCATTTGAAAAAATGAACTAAAAACACTTTTTTTTAAACCCACCCGTCGTGCGGAACAATTCATACAATAAAATTCATATCAAATCCATAAAATATAATGAATACAAATTGAAAAGCAAAAAATGTAAGCTATAAATATCTTGACCAATAGAAAAGTCTAAATGCCCGCGGGACATTTTTATTTCATAAAAATGAGCCATTGCTTCGTTTGCGTTTGAAGCCCCTGGTCATTGAACCAGCGAACCATGAACCAGCGCAATTATGTCACCTCATATTCAAGCATACATACACAGACAGACAGATAATTTCTTCTTTATGTATATATATATAGCATTAAAACCGCATTAAAACCCGCCCGTTGTGCGGAACAATTCATAAAAATATTGCAAACTGAAAATAAATAAGGCAAACTCATGAAGACCTTAATTAATTAAAAAGTCTAAATTTCATTATTTTTAATTTTATTTTGACAACATATTTTCACTCAGCCCGCCTCATATTTAAGCCCGCCCGACGTGAGGAATAATTCAGAACTCGAACACCATCCGTTCTGGTTCTTGAAGTCAAATCCATTAGTTTTGTATATGAATTCATTCTATACGGTGAAATTGAACGTTTTATTGCTACCCGCGGGACATTTTTATTTCATAAAAATGAGCCATCGCTTCGTTTGCGTTTCAAGCCCCTGATCATTGAACCAGCGAACCATGAACCAGCGCAATTATGTCACCTCATATTCAAGCATACATACACAGACAGACAGATAATTTCTTCTTTATGTATATATATAGCATTAAAACCCGCCCGTTGTGCGGAGCAATTCATACAATAAAATTCATATCAAATCCATAAAATATAATGAATACAAATTGAAAACCAAAAAATGTAACCTATAAATATCTTAACCAATAGAAAAGTCTAAATGTGAATATTTTTGTTCTTATTTTAACAAATATTATCCCTCAACCCGCCTGATATATAAATCTGCCCGTCGTGTGGTATAATTCAGAACACAAACACGAAACAAACAATGAAAGATGATGAAATCTTTTCATCAGAATGTTTCCAAACTATATTTATTACTTAACATCATTCCCCAATATCATTTCCTTAAGTACTATTTCACTTTTACCGCTATAATGTTGATTGTTAAAATTTATATATTTTCCGCTATCATTAAAACCCAATATAACCTGAGTCAAACCTACCCAACCCAACCCAACCATTCAATCTTGACCGCTCTCAGCCTAGTCTGAGGTGATTTAACTTATTAGTTTGTGATCACAAAATATACTGATATATATATAGCATTAAAACCCGCCCGTTGTGCGGAGCAATTCATAACACTTCAGATACACTTTGGAAAATTCAGATACACTTTGGAAAATTAAGAATAATACCGTGTTGTAGAAAACAAAATTTCTAGCACGATGGTATAATTTATTTTTATGTGTAACAAATAGTTCCTGAGAAATAGGTAGAAAAATGAATTAATTTTAGTCGCCCGGTGTTCAAGTGTAATTTTGGATGTATTTGAGAATTTTGCCAATTTTACACGTTTTTTGTATCATTTGTGGGTATAAATTATAGCTTATCTTGTAGAACACAAAATTCTCTACACAGTAGTATGTTCCTGAGTAATCGCAAGTGCGTCAATTGTGATTAGACTTCAGTGAAATTAAATCAGTGTATATTCATGTGTAATCGCCAGTGCGCATAATAGCTGTCAAATTGGCAACATGACATTTTGACTTTACACCGCCGTAACTTCCTTCAGATACACTTTGGATATTTAAGAATTATACCATATTGTAGAAACCAAAATTTCTAGCACGATGGTATAATTCATTTTAATGTGTCACAATTAGTTTTTGAGAAATAGGTAGAAAAATGAATAAATTTTAGTCACCCGGTGCTCAAGTGTAATTTTGGATGTATTTGAGAATTTTGCCAATTTTACACGTTTTTTGTATCATTTGTGGGTATAAATTATACCTTTTCTTGTAGAACACAAAATTTTCTACACAGTAGTATATTCCGTTATTGAGGACAATAAAGCCTTTATATTCAGTATAGTGTAGCATTAATTAAACTGTACGCAATAAAACCACACCATCCATGCTTGGAGATAATATGATGAATTCTTAATTGTGATTGGGCTTCAGTGAAATTTAATCGGTGTATATTCCTGTGTAATCGCAAGTGCGCATAATAGCTGTCAAATTGGCAACATGATAATTTGACTTTACACCGCCGTAACTTCCTTCAGATACACTTTGTAAAATTACAAATTATACCGTATTGTAGAAAACAAGATTTCTAGCACGATGGTATAATTTATTTTTATGTTTAACAAATAGTTACTGAGAAATAGTAGAAAAATAAATTAATTTTATTCGGCCGGTGTTCAAGTGAAATTTTGGATGTATTTGGGAATTTTGCCAATTTTACACGTTTTTTGTATCATTTGTGGGTATAAATTATAGCTTATCTTGTAGAACACAAAATTATCTACACAGTAGTATATTCCTGTGTAATCGCAAGTGCGTAAATTATGATTGGACTTCAGTGAAATTAAATCAGTGTATATTCATGTGTAATCGCAAGTGCGCATAATAGCTGTCAAATTGGCAACATGACAATTTGACTTTACACCGCCGTAACTTCCTTCAGATACACTTTGGAAAATTAAAAATTATACCGTATTGTAGAAAACAAAATTTCTAGCACGATGGTATAATTAATTTTAATGTATGACAAACAGTTCCTGAGAAATGGGTAGAAAAATGAATTAATTTTAGTCACCCGGTGTTCAAGTGTAATTTTGGATGTATTTGAGAATTTTGCCAATTTTACACGTTTTTTGTATCATTTGTGGGTATAAATTATACATTTTCTTGTAGAACACAAAATTCTCTACACAGTAGTATATTCCTGTGTAATAGCAAGTGCGCATAATAGCTGTCAAATTGGCAATATGTCCATTTGACTTTACACCGCCGTAACTTCCTTCAGATACACTTTGGAAAATTAAGAATTATACCGTATTGTAGAAAACAAACTTTCCAGCACAATGGTATAATTTATTTTTATGTGTAACAAATAGTTCTTGAGAAATAGGTAGAAAAATGAATTAATTTTAGTCGCACGGTGTTCAAGTGTAATTTTGGATGTATTTGAGAATTTTTCCAATTTTACACGTTTTTTGTATCATTTGTGGGTATAAATTATAGCGTTTCTTGTAGAACACAAAATTTTCTACACAATAGTATAATTTTTATAACTGTAACTCTGCTGGTTTAAGAGGAATAGATAGCGGAATATTGACCAAAATATTCGCGTTTTTCAGTGCCTTTTTGACTTTGTCATTTTGACTTCACACCGCCGTAACTTTTTCTTAATACGCTCTGGAAAATTAAAATTTATACCGTGCTGTAGCAAACAAAATTCCCAGCATGATGGTATTATTTATTTAGTTGTGTGATAATTAGTTTTTGATACATAGAGAAAAAAGTATAGAAAATCGGACGCGTGGAGTATAAATATATTTTTGAATATAGATTGAAATTTTGTCATGTTTACATCTTTTATGTTCTATTTTCGGATATGAATTATAACCTATCTTGTAGAACAGAAAATTCTCTACACAGTGGTGTAATCTGTTTGGCTGTACCATTTCTGGTTTATGAGGAGTAGATGGCAGAGCATTGACCACAATTTTCGCATTTTCAGGGTTCATTTTGTCTTTTCACCGCTATAACTTTTTTTGATTTCATTTTTGAAATTTAAAATTTAATCTAAAGTGTAGACAAGAAAATTTCCAACGTGATGGTATAAATTGTTAGCGGGTAGGCTGAGTGGTGGCCGAATAATAGCTGATAGAAAATGGACCAAGGAGGGTCGAACACACACACAGACACACACACACACAGACAGACACACAGAGGATCTCTTTTATATATATAGATATGGCATTAATACCCGCCCGTTGTGCGGAGCAATTCATACAATCAAGCAAATCATGAACCATTTGAAAAAATGAACTAAAAACACTTTTTTTTAAACCCACCCGTCGTGCGGAACAATTCATACAATAAAATTCATATCAAATCCATAAAATATAATGAATACAAATTGAAAAGCAAAAAATGTAAGCTATAAATATCTTGACCAATAGAAAAGTCTAAATGCCCGCGGGACATTTTTATTTCATAAAAATGAGCCATTGCTTCGTTTGCGTTTGAAGCCCCTGGTCATTGAACCAGCGAACCATGAACCAGCGCAATTATGTCACCTCATATTCAAGCATACATACACAGACAGACAGATAATTTCTTCTTTATGTATATATATATAGCATTAAAACCGCATTAAAACCCGCCCGTTGTGCGGAACAATTCATAAAAATATTGCAAACTGAAAATAAATAAGGCAAACTCATGAAGACTTTAATTAATTAAAAAGTCTAAATTTCATTATTTTTAATTTTATTTTGACAACATATTTTCACTCAGCCCGCCTCATATTTAAGCCCGCCCGACGTGAGGAATAATTCAGAACTCGAACACCATCCGTTCTGGTTCTTGAAGTCAAATCCATTAGTTTTGTATATGAATTCATTCTATACGGTGAAATTGAACGTTTTATTGCTACCCGCGGGACATTTTTATTTCATAAAAATGAGCCATCGCTTCGTTTGCGTTTCAAGCCCCTGATCATTGAACCAGCGAACCATGAACCAGCGCAATTATGTCACCTCATATTCAAGCATACATACACAGACAGACAGATAATTTCTTCTTTATGTATATATATAGCATTAAAACCCGCCCGTTGTGCGGAGCAATTCATACAATAAAATTCATATCAAATCCATAAAATATAATGAATACAAATTGAAAACCAAAAAATGTAACCTATAAATATCTTAACCAATAGAAAAGTCTAAATGTGAATATTTTTGTTCTTATTTTAACAAATATTATCCCTCAACCCGCCTGATATATAAATCTGCCCGTCGTGTGGTATAATTCAGAACACAAACACGAAACAAACAATGAAAGATGATGAAATCTTTTCATCAGAATGTTTCCAAACTATATTTATTACTTAACATCATTCCCCAATATCATTTCCTTAAGTACTATTTCACTTTTACCGCTATAATGTTGATTGTTAAAATTTATATATTTTCCGCTATCATTAAAACCCAATATAACCTGAGTCAAACCTACCCAACCCAACCCAACCATTCAATCTTGACCGCTCTCAGCCTAGTCTGAGGTGATTTAACTTATTAGTTTGTGATCACAAAATATACTGATATATATATAGCATTAAAACCCGCCCGTTGTGCGGAGCAATTCATAACACTTCAGATACACTTTGGAAAATTCAGATACACTTTGGAAAATTAAGAATAATACCGTGTTGTAGAAAACAAAATTTCTAGCACGATGGTATAATTTATTTTTATGTGTAACAAATAGTTCCTGAGAAATAGGTAGAAAAATGAATTAATTTTAGTCGCCCGGTGTTCAAGTGTAATTTTGGATGTATTTGAGAATTTTGCCAATTTTACACGTTTTTTGTATCATTTGTGGGTATAAATTATAGCTTATCTTGTAGAACACAAAATTCTCTACACAGTAGTATGTTCCTGAGTAATCGCAAGTGCGTCAATTGTGATTAGACTTCAGTGAAATTAAATCAGTGTATATTCATGTGTAATCGCCAGTGCGCATAATAGCTGTCAAATTGGCAACATGACATTTTGACTTTACACCGCCGTAACTTCCTTCAGATACACTTTGGATATTTAAGAATTATACCATATTGTAGAAACCAAAATTTCTAGCACGATGGTATAATTCATTTTAATGTGTCACAATTAGTTTTTGAGAAATAGGTAGAAAAATGAATAAATTTTAGTCACCCGGTGCTCAAGTGTAATTTTGGATGTATTTGAGAATTTTGCCAATTTTACACGTTTTTTGTATCATTTGTGGGTATAAATTATACCTTTTCTTGTAGAACACAAAATTTTCTACACAGTAGTATATTCCGTTATTGAGGACAATAAAGCCTTTATATTCAGTATAGTGTAGCATTAATTAAACTGTACGCAATAAAACCACACCATCCATGCTTGGAGATAATATGATGAATTCTTAATTGTGATTGGGCTTCAGTGAAATTTAATCGGTGTATATTCCTGTGTAATCGCAAGTGCGCATAATAGCTGTCAAATTGGCAACATGATAATTTGACTTTACACCGCCGTAACTTCCTTCAGATACACTTTGTAAAATTACAAATTATACCGTATTGTAGAAAACAAGATTTCTAGCACGATGGTATAATTTATTTTTATGTTTAACAAATAGTTACTGAGAAATAGTAGAAAAATTAATTAATTTTATTCGGCCGGTGTTCAAGTGAAATTTTGGATGTATTTGGGAATTTTGCCAATTTTACACGTTTTTTGTATCATTTGTGGGTATAAATTATAGCTTATCTTGTAGAACACAAAATTATCTACACAGTAGTATATTCCTGTGTAATCGCAAGTGCGTAAATTATGATTGGACTTCAGTGAAATTAAATCAGTGTATATTCATGTGTAATCGCAAGTGCGCATAATAGCTGTCAAATTGGCAACATGACAATTTGACTTTACACCGCCGTAACTTCCTTCAGATACACTTTGGAAAATTAAAAATTATACCGTATTGTAGAAAACAAAATTTCTAGCACGATGGTATAATTAATTTTAATGTATGACAAACAGTTCCTGAGAAATGGGTAGAAAAATGAATTAATTTTAGTCACCCGGTGTTCAAGTGTAATTTTGGATGTATTTGAGAATTTTGCCAATTTTACACGTTTTTTGTATCATTTGTGGGTATAAATTATACATTTTCTTGTAGAACACAAAATTCTCTACACAGTAGTATATTCCTGTGTAATAGCAAGTGCGCATAATAGCTGTCAAATTGGCAATATGTCCATTTGACTTTACACCGCCGTAACTTCCTTCAGATACACTTTGGAAAATTAAGAATTATACCGTATTGTAGAAAACAAACTTTCCAGCACAATGGTATAATTTATTTTTATGTGTAACAAATAGTTCTTGAGAAATAGGTAGAAAAATGAATTAATTTTAGTCGCACGGTGTTCAAGTGTAATTTTGGATGTATTTGAGAATTTTTCCAATTTTACACGTTTTTTGTATCATTTGTGGGTATAAATTATAGCGTTTCTTGTAGAACACAAAATTTTCTACACAATAGTATAATTTTTATAACTGTAACTCTGCTGGTTTAAGAGGAATAGATAGCGGAATATTGACCAAAATATTCGCGTTTTTCAGTGCCTTTTTGACTTTGTCATTTTGACTTCACACCGCCGTAACTTTTTCTTAATACGCTCTGGAAAATTAAAATTTATACCGTGCTGTAGCAAACAAAATTCCCAGCATGATGGTATTATTTATTTAGTTGTGTGATAATTAGTTTTTGATACATAGAGAAAAAAGTATAGAAAATCGGACGCGTGGAGTATAAATATATTTTTGAATATAGATTGAAATTTTGTCATGTTTACATCTTTTATGTTCTATTTTCGGATATGAATTATAACCTATCTTGTAGAACAGAAAATTCTCTACACAGTGGTATAATCTGTTTGGCTGTACCATTTCTGGTTTATGAGGAGTAGATGGCAGAGCATTGACCACAATTTTCGCATTTTCAGGGTTCATTTTGTCTTTTCACCGCTATAACTTTTTTTGATTTCATTTTTGAAATTTAAAATTTAATCTAAAGTGTAGACAAGAAAATTTCCAACGTGATGGTATAAATTGTTAGCGGGTAGGCTGAGTGGTGGCCGAATAATAGCTGATAGAAAATGGACCAAGGAGGGTCGAACACACACACAGACACACACACACACAGACAGACACACAGAGGATCTCTTTTATATATATAGATATGGCATTAATACCCGCCCGTTGTGCGGAGCAATTCATACAATCAAGCAAATCATGAACCATTTGAAAAAATGAACTAAAAACACTTTTTTTTAAACCCACCCGTCGTGCGGAACAATTCATACAATAAAATTCATATCAAATCCATAAAATATAATGAATACAAATTGAAAAGCAAAAAATGTAAGCTATAAATATCTTGACCAATAGAAAAGTCTAAATGCCCGCGGGACATTTTTATTTCATAAAAATGAGCCATTGCTTCGTTTGCGTTTGAAGCCCCTGGTCATTGAACCAGCGAACCATGAACCAGCGCAATTATGTCACCTCATATTCAAGCATACATACACAGACAGACAGATAATTTCTTCTTTATGTATATATATATAGCATTAAAACCGCATTAAAACCCGCCCGTTGTGCGGAACAATTCATAAAAATATTGCAAACTGAAAATAAATAAGGCAAACTCATGAAGACCTTAATTAATTAAAAAGTCTAAATTTCATTATTTTTAATTTTATTTTGACAACATATTTTCACTCAGCCCGCCTCATATTTAAGCCCGCCCGACGTGAGGAATAATTCAGAACTCGAACACCATCCGTTCTGGTTCTTGAAGTCAAATCCATTAGTTTTGTATATGAATTCATTCTATACGGTGAAATTGAACGTTTTATTGCTACCCGCGGGACATTTTTATTTCATAAAAATGAGCCATCGCTTCGTTTGCGTTTCAAGCCCCTGATCATTGAACCAGCGAACCATGAACCAGCGCAATTATGTCACCTCATATTCAAGCATACATACACAGACAGACAGATAATTTCTTCTTTATGTATATATATAGCATTAAAACCCGCCCGTTGTGCGGAGCAATTCATACAATAAAATTCATATCAAATCCATAAAATATAATGAATACAAATTGAAAACCAAAAAATGTAACCTATAAATATCTTAACCAATAGAAAAGTCTAAATGTGAATATTTTTGTTCTTATTTTAACAAATATTATCCCTCAACCCGCCTGATATATAAATCTGCCCGTCGTGTGGTATAATTCAGAACACAAACACGAAACAAACAATGAAAGATGATGAAATCTTTTCATCAGAATGTTTCCAAACTATATTTATTACTTAACATCATTCCCCAATATCATTTCCTTAAGTACTATTTCACTTTTACCGCTATAATGTTGATTGTTAAAATTTATATATTTTCCGCTATCATTAAAACCCAATATAACCTGAGTCAAACCTACCCAACCCAACCCAACCATTCAATCTTGACCGCTCTCAGCCTAGTCTGAGGTGATTTAACTTATTAGTTTGTGATCACAAAATATACTGATATATATATAGCATTAAAACCCGCCCGTTGTGCGGAGCAATTCATAACACTTCAGATACACTTTGGAAAATTCAGATACACTTTGGAAAATTAAGAATAATACCGTGTTGTAGAAAACAAAATTTCTAGCACGATGGTATAATTTATTTTTATGTGTAACAAATAGTTCCTGAGAAATAGGTAGAAAAATGAATTAATTTTAGTCGCCCGGTGTTCAAGTGTAATTTTGGATGTATTTGAGAATTTTGCCAATTTTACACGTTTTTTGTATCATTTGTGGGTATAAATTATAGCTTATCTTGTAGAACACAAAATTCTCTACACAGTAGTATGTTCCTGAGTAATCGCAAGTGCGTCAATTGTGATTAGACTTCAGTGAAATTAAATCAGTGTATATTCATGTGTAATCGCCAGTGCGCATAATAGCTGTCAAATTGGCAACATGACATTTTGACTTTACACCGCCGTAACTTCCTTCAGATACACTTTGGATATTTAAGAATTATACCATATTGTAGAAACCAAAATTTCTAGCACGATGGTATAATTCATTTTAATGTGTCACAATTAGTTTTTGAGAAATAGGTAGAAAAATGAATAAATTTTAGTCACCCGGTGCTCAAGTGTAATTTTGGATGTATTTGAGAATTTTGCCAATTTTACACGTTTTTTGTATCATTTGTGGGTATAAATTATACCTTTTCTTGTAGAACACAAAATTTTCTACACAGTAGTATATTCCGTTATTGAGGACAATAAAGCCTTTATATTCAGTATAGTGTAGCATTAATTAAACTGTACGCAATAAAACCACACCATCCATGCTTGGAGATAATATGATGAATTCTTAATTGTGATTGGGCTTCAGTGAAATTTAATCGGTGTATATTCCTGTGTAATCGCAAGTGCGCATAATAGCTGTCAAATTGGCAACATGATAATTTGACTTTACACCGCCGTAACTTCCTTCATTTACACTTTGTAAAATTACAAATTATACCGTATTGTAGAAAACAAGATTTCTAGCACGATGGTATAATTTATTTTTATGTTTAACAAATAGTTACTGAGAAATAGTAGAAAAATTAATTAATTTTATTCGGCCGGTGTTCAAGTGAAATTTTGGATGTATTTGGGAATTTTGCCAATTTTACACGTTTTTTGTATCATTTGTGGGTATAAATTATAGCTTATCTTGTAGAACACAAAATTATCTACACAGTAGTATATTCCTGTGTAATCGCAAGTGCGTAAATTATGATTGGACTTCAGTGAAATTAAATCAGTGTATATTCATGTGTAATCGCAAGTGCGCATAATAGCTGTCAAATTGGCAACATGACAATTTGACTTTACACCGCCGTAACTTCCTTCAGATACACTTTGGAAAATTAAAAATTATACCGTATTGTAGAAAACAAAATTTCTAGCACGATGGTATAATTAATTTTAATGTATGACAAACAGTTCCTGAGAAATGGGTAGAAAAATGAATTAATTTTAGTCACCCGGTGTTCAAGTGTAATTTTGGATGTATTTGAGAATTTTGCCAATTTTACACGTTTTTTGTATCATTTGTGGGTATAAATTATACATTTTCTTGTAGAACACAAAATTCTCTACACAGTAGTATATTCCTGTGTAATAGCAAGTGCGCATAATAGCTGTCAAATTGGCAATATGTCCATTTGACTTTATACCGCCGTAACTTCCTTCAGATACACTTTGGAAAATTAAGAATTATACCGTATTGTAGAAAACAAACTTTCCAGCACAATGGTATAATTTATTTTTATGTGTAACAAATAGTTCTTGAGAAATAGGTAGAAAAATGAATTAATTTTAGTCGCACGGTGTTCAAGTGTAATTTTGGATGTATTTGAGAATTTTTCCAATTTTACACGTTTTTTGTATCATTTGTGGGTATAAATTATAGCGTTTCTTGTAGAACACAAAATTTTCTACACAATAGTATAATTTTTATAACTGTAACTCTGCTGGTTTAAGAGGAATAGATAGCGGAATATTGACCAAAATATTCGCGTTTTTCAGTGCCTTTTTGACTTTGTCATTTTGACTTCACACCGCCGTAACTTTTTCTTAATACCCTCTGGAAAATTAAAATTTATACCGTGCTGTAGCAAACAAAATTCCCAGCATGATGGTATTATTTATTTAGTTGTGTGATAATTAGTTTTTGATACATAGAGAAAAAAGTATAGAAAATCGGACGCGTGGAGTATAAATATAATTTTGAATATAGATTGAAATTTTGTCATGTTTACATCTTTTATGTTCTATTTTCGGATATGAATTATAACCTATCTTGTAGAACAGAAAATTCTCTACACAGTGGTATAATCTGTTTGGCTGTACCATTTCTGGTTTATGAGGAGTAGATGGCAGAGCATTGACCACAATTTTCGCATTTTTCAGGGTTCATTTTGTCTTTTCACCGCTATAACTTTTTTTGATTTCATTTTTGAAATTTAAAATTTAATCTAAAGTGTAGACAAGAAAATTTCCAACGTGATGGTATAAATTGTTAGCGGGTAGGCTGAGTGGTGGCCGAATAATAGCTGATAGAAAATGGACCAAGGAGGGTCGAACACACACACAGACACACACACACACAGACAGACACACAGAGGATCTCTTTTATATATATAGATATACTAGCATTAAAACCCGCCCGTTGTGCGGAGCAATTCATAAAAATATTGCAAATTAAAAACAAATAAGGCAAACTCATAAAAACTTTAATCAATTAAAAAGTCTAAATTTCATTATTTTTAATTTTATTTTGACAAAATATTTTCACTCAGCCCGCCTCATATTTAAACCCGGCCGACGTGCGGAATAATTCAGAACTCGAACACCATCCGTTCTGGTTCTTGAAGTCAAATCCATTAGTTTTGTATATGAATTCATTCTACACGGTGAAATTGAACGTTTTATTGCTGCCCGCGGGACATTTTTATTTAATAAAAATGAGCCATCGCTTCGTTTGCGTTTGAAGCCCCTGATCATTGAACCAGCGAACCATGAACCAGCGCAATTATGTCACCTCATATTCAAGCATACATACACAGACAGACAGATAATTTCTTCTTTATGTATATACTAGCGACAAGTTCCGCACTTCGTGCGGTTATGGTCGCTAGTAGATCCGCACTACGTGCGTCTCGTAGCTTCGTTTGTAGTATTGTAAGTGATGCGGTCGCCTTGAGTTTTGTCTTGGATAGCAATGCAAATATGATGATAATGCACTTGAAGCAAATGTTGCACAATCCGTGTGCACGACATTATATAAGTTCGCATCGCACATACAGACGCACACGCATACAAACACTGGCTGCACACGTGTTCGTTCATATAATTTCGGCACACGGACACACATACCAATACAAAATGCAAAACGGTATCGTGTGTGCAATTCCTGGGACAGTTCGCAGAAAAGATGTGGTGGCAATCTGGCAGGGAAATTTCTAGCAATCGCTCAACTGAATGACAAAAGTGTGTAGAATAAAGGTAAAAAACAAACACCAATAGAAAAATATATGATAATTACAATTACAATATTGGTAAGCTACACATATACACTTGAAAAACGCTTCTGGAACACGCACATGCACGACGATGTACTTAATTAAACACTCCGTTTTACTACGCACTCTGCACGCCACTGTGCATTTGCAAACGCTCGCTGCAATGCACGTGAGTCATGGTATATCGACACACAGACACACACACCAATATATACATCAGTGTGCCGTTCTGTACACTGTGTATGTATGTGTGTGTGTGTGTACGTGTACCTGTATGTGTATGTGTGTGTGTGTGTGTGCATCTATGTCAGTGTGTATGTGTGTGTGTGTGTGTGCATGTATGTCAGTGTGTATGTGAGTGTGTGTGTGCCTGAGGTGGCAATCTCGCATGGGCGTTTCTAGCAATCGCTCAACTGAATGGCGCAGTGTGTAGAATAATGGTGAAAAACAAACACCAGTAGAAAAATAAATGTTAATTACAATTGCAATATTGGTAAACTACACATATCCACTCGAAAAACGCCTGTGGAACACACACATGCACGACAATGTACTTATTTAAACACTCTGTTTTACTACGCGCTCTGCACGCCACTGGGCATTTGCAAACGCTCGCTGCAAACGCTCGCTGCAATGCACGTGAGTCATGGCATATCGACACACAGACACACACACCAATATATATACACCAATGTGCCGTTCTGCACACACACTCACACACGTACGTTGAGCTTTATTATTATAGATATATAGATATATATATATATATATATATATATATATATATATATATATATATTTATTTTTCATGTTTTTTCCATGCACATGAAAAGCGTATGCTTATATGTGAATTTTAAATACAATTCAATTCAATATATATATATATATATATATATATATATATATATATATATATATATATGCATGCTCTGTTAAATTCTACAGCATTTTCTGTGTTGTTTCTTTTGTATGTACATTTCTCTATACGTCTCACCAGCTTCTTCTGGTTCTCAGAGAGCTTTCCCAGTAGTACCGAAAAACTCATTTTTGCCCGAGGCACCTTTCGACATATATTAATGTCATCTTCAGGGGCATATATATACACATAACAATCGTAAATAAATATACACTAAACTGAAAATCAAATTTGAATGAGACGTTAAATACTCTAGAAAATTCCAATATAAAAGTATAAAAAATGCATGCCGAGTGCACATTTGCACTGCCGTTTGATGTAGATAAATTCTGGCTAGGTGCAGGATGTTGTGATGCGCTTCTCTGTTGGTTGTTGATGTTGTTTTGTCTAATAGATGGAAGAATTACGTCAGGCTGTTGTTGGACGTTTATAGTTGGTTTCCGCGTACAAATCAACACTGCCTCTATCATTTTGAGCTTTCTGATGTTATGCTCCTGGCAAATGACGGATGTATTGTCAGTGAGGATTGTTCTGTTGAGCTTGGTGTTATGCTCTTGCGCGTAGTGTCGAAAAATAGCGCCGTCGTGCAAGTGAGCAGTGAGTCGCTTGTGCAAAGTTGTTGTTGTGTGGCCGATGTATTCAGAATTACGGAGACTGCAGTCTCCAGTTTGGCATTTATGTGAATACACGACGTTCACTTTTTGCGTCTCTTCGGTCCTTGGTAGGCAGCTATTCTTGACAATCGACTGGTATGTTTTTCGAGTTTTGTAGTAAATGACTAGTTTTATTTTTGTTTCTGGTTGACATGGAGTAACGTGTTTCCTAATGATTTTCTGAAGTGCAGTCTCGTCTTGTTTGTAATTTGAGCTCATAGTGTTTCTGTAATATAATTTGAGTGTATCTTGGTCTCTGTCTCGGTTGTTTTCATTCGTAATCATGAAGTCATGTAGTTTTTGTCTGATTACGTCATCGATGTCTTTTTGTGTGTAGCCATTATTAGTCAATAATTTGCCGACTCTATTGATTTCCGCGTCTGTATTAGTCCATGTTGAACAGTGAGTTAGCGCCCTCTTGATGTACGACCTAATTACACTGCGTTTGTATTGCTCTGGGCATTCACTCTTTGCATTCATTCAAAAACCTAGATTTGTGGATTTCACTTGCACCGATGTTATGAATGATGTTACGTCTCTTTGAATCAGTATGTCCAGAAATGGGAGTTGGTTGTTTGCTTCATTTTCGATGGTAAATTTTAAACAGGAGTTTTTTTCAAAGTAGTCCTTCATTGCATGCAAGTTCATTTCGTCTTCCATGTTTACAAAAATGTCATCTATATACCGTACATATATAGATGGTTTCATGTCCGGATGGTTTTTAAAGCATTCTTCTTCTAGGTGACCCATGTAGAAATTTGCAAAAGTAACTCCAAGGGGTGAGCCCATAGCTACTCCGTCACATTGTACGTACATGTCACCGTCAGGTGAGAGGAACGGTGATTCTTTGGTACACGCACTTAATAACCTACGAAGATGATGCTCAGGAATGTCCAGTACTGCAGCATGTTTATGATATATATAATCACAAATGATATTAATCGTCTCATCCACCGGAACATTCGTGAATAAGGATTCCACGTCAAGAGAACACATAAGGCGAGATGGTGTTGCAGCTCTCAAAATGTCTATTAGCTCAGTTGATGATCTGAGACTGAATGCTGATGGAATATGCGGCGAAATCAAGCCATTCAATTGTTTCGCTAATTTATACGTCAACGATAGTACTTGACTAATGATAGGACGTAATGGATAATCTGGCTTCTGTGTTTTGACATTTCCGTATATATATGCAAGTTTATGGTCTCCTTCTATAAGTGAAAGTTTCGTTGTGCTTATACTATTGCACTTTCTTATGAGTTTGTTTAGTCCAGTTTTGAGAGAAGCAGTTGGATTTCTCGCGATTTTCCTGAATTTGCTGTTATCATTTAGTATTTGGCGCAGCTTGTTGTGATATTGCTCGCTTCCTAAAATGTCATATGATGAAGATTTATCGGCTTTCCTGATTATAATGCTTGAATCATCTCTCAACTCCTTTGCTGCTTGTTGTAAATTCGCAGTGAAGATTGATGTTCTGGCGTGACCTCTTCGGATTTGGGCCTCTCTTATAATCTCAGCCTGTAATGTTGGTGATGTTTCTAATTTGCCACTTTTTTCATGATGGTATATGTCGTCTAGCAGGATTTCAAGCTCAATGCGTTTGTTAAATTGTTTCTCTCTGGACATGTAGTGGCAGTTGAATCCAAGATTCAATAACTCTTGTTGTGTTTCTGTCAATACTTTGGTACTCAAATTGACGTATTGATCAACCTTATCTGCTAATTTAATTGACCCACCGTATAGTGTTGACAGTTTATGTCCCGTCCGTTTTCTCTCTGCGAAAAGATGGTCTTGTGATAACCTATATATATCATAAACATGCTGCAGTACTGGACATTCCTGAGCATCATCTTCGTAGGTTATTAAGTGCGTGTACCAAAGAATCACCGTTCCTCTCACCTGACGGTGACATGTACGTACAATGTGACGGAGTAGCTATGGGCTATGGACATGCAAATTGTGTGCCTGTGTGTAGGTGTTTGTATATGTATGCGAGTGTGTGTGAGTTTGTATGTGTGTATGTGTGGTTGCTCCGGTATGTGTGGTTGCTCCGGTATATATGTGTGGCTGCTGTATGTGCTATATTGGAGACGAATCGATCATTCCGCTATTCGGTGTTTATGTCCCGCGCTTTGGAGTGAACATGTATTGAAATGCTTTTGTTCGGGACCAAGGAAGTGTTTCACTATTTGGAGGTCCGTTATGTGGAATGACGACTGTACTTAAATTTAAACTTATTTTAACCGTGAATCAACGGTAAGCGGCTATCACAAACCAGGATCAAACTTGAACCAAATTGACATTGTGGGTCAACAGTTCAACATATTTCATATGATGATGATGGTAATTGGTGTTTAAGGGGTGCACCGGCCTGCAGACCATGACATCCCTTCTTTCATATCGTTGGCTAGGATATCGTTTGAATAGCAAGGATAACTTCACTAATCCCGCTTATGGCAGAAGTTGAATTTTTCACAGTTCTCAGGTCTCATGTGTGAGAGCACACATGTCGACTCGATATTCACACAAATAAATTACCTCTGTGATAGGGCCTAACAGAATTGATTTTACTTTAGATTAATGTAGGAAAATGCAAGCCTCAACTATCCCCGTTTCTATTCATGCCATTCTCAGAGCAATCCTACAGAGGCCCATTATGCACTATCCACTATGCACGATTGTGTGTGAGAGAGAGAGAGAGTTTGCGTTGCGACACAGACACAAAATGCGCACACAGACACAAAATGCGCACACAGTCAAAGTATAGTGTGTATACACACACACACAAAGTTCGTGTTGTGGCTTGAATAAGTGCGGACGTGATTGGTAGTGATCTATGCGATTGGCTGTGACCTTGAGTGAATTGAGTGCAAGTACTAGTTGTGGTGTTGTGTGGGCGCGATTACGTGAGCTACTGCTAGTGAAATACTGGTGCTGGTGAGCGGTAAGGCTTAACGTCAAAAAATTGCCATCATGTCCGGTAGGGGAAGACAGAGAAAAGGAGAATCAAAAAGCCCGGGGGCTTAAGTATGCAAGAAAATGCGCAAAACATTGAGAGGATCTGTGAAGAGATTGTCGAGCTCAGAACAGCAGTTGAGATGCTAAAAATGGACAAAACAGGAAAGTTAGACCTCAGATAGAGCAAATTTCTGATCAAATGGGGGACCTGTCAAAAGAGGTCACAAGCCTTAAGAAGGATAACCAAAGAGTGGTCAATGAGAACAGAGATCTGAGAGAAATTCTGGAGTTTCTGGAAGACCAAAACAGGAAGCTCAAAGACAGACTCAAGGAGGCGGAAAAATGGACCTACGTCAAAGAGAGGACATTGTAAAAATGAAATAGAAGCAGGTGGGATGAGGGAAAATTCAGGAAGCTAGAGAAGAAAGCTTCAGAGAAATAATTCAAAAACAAATAGAGGAGAGCAAATGCAAAAAGAGCTGATTGTGGTTTTCAGAAAAAATGAGGGTCTGGTCAGAGATATCATTGAAAGAAACAAGAGTGTAGTGGTGTATGGACTAGAGGAAGACAAGGCGCAGTACAAAACAAGAAAGAATGAGGCAAGAGATGAAAAATACGAAAGAGGTGATAGCAAAAGTAGAGGATGAACTCAATTATATAACAGGCGAAATTAGTGTAGTACATAGATTGGGGCAGTACCAGCATGGCAAATCCAGACCCATGATTATTAAAATGGCTACACGAAACGCTGAAAAATTCGTGCAATCTGGCAAAGGATGCCAAATACGAAAAAGTGTGGATACGCAAGAACTTGAACTGGGAAGAGAGACAGGAGCTTACTGAAGGAATTCGCGAAGCAAAAACAAAAAAACGAGACGAGAACCGAGGACGAAAAGAACAAATTTGCATGGAGCTACACAGAGGGAAGGATAATAAAGTGGTACTTCAAACAGGAATAGATGAGAGCACTGTATTTATCAAGAAAGAAGACGTAAGTGAAGGTTACAAAATAATGTACACACATATGGATGG
Source organism: Sacculina carcini (assembly GCA_916048095.2). Lineage (NCBI taxonomy): Eukaryota > Metazoa > Arthropoda > Thecostraca > Sacculinidae > Sacculina > Sacculina carcini. The sequence goes on from OU696572.1 coordinate 6,543,257, forward strand.
TTTCTTATCAGGAAGATTGGAACTCATAGATTACCTAAATGAGAACGAACCTGACATTGTGGCAATATCCGAAACCAAACTAAGAAAACATATGAACATAGAAGGAGCCATTAGCAGTAAATATATAATATTTAGGAAGGATATAGAAAGTAAAGCAGGGGGTGGAGTTATACTACTGGTTAAGAGAGGTATAACGGTTGTAAAATCTGACACAGGAAAGGGAAACGTGGACTTTCTTGGGGTCGAAGTATTTAGGAATAGTTACAGCATATACACGGCTGTAGTGTATGTACCACCCAAAACCAGAGCGTGGGATTATAATTAATATGAAGAACTTTTGGAAGAAACTCTTATTGGGATACAAAAAATGGCAAAAGAAAATAAAGATGTAATAATAATGGGGGACTATAATTGCAGAGAGGTCGACTGGCAAACCTGGGAATCAAACGGTGCACCTGAATCTTGGGGAAGCATGTTGATGAAACTAGTTATGGATAATTTGATGACACAATGCGTAGAACGAGTCACTAGAATAAGAGGAGACGATCGGCCATCTATGCTGGACTTGGTGTTTACAAAGGACACAGATTTGATTAAGAGCATTGAACACAGGAGCCCAATGGGTAAAATTGATCACATGGTGCTAGTTATAAAAACACTGGAAGAAATGATCGCTAAAGAGGAAACGACGTATACAGGAATAAAGTACACTTATGCCAGATCAAATATGGATGGGCTTAAAAGATACTTCGAAAACATACAAGAGAAGTACACGATTTTTGAGCATGTATATACCACTGGATTAGAGCAATTCGTGCCTGTCATTAAGCAGAGACTGGAATACACAAAATCCTGGTTCAACAAGGCATGCAACAGTGCTAGGAATATATAAGAAAGAGTCTGGAACAAAATGAAAAATAGAAACACGGAAGAAACCCGAAAGAAGTACAAAATCGCGAGGAATGAGTATGTATATTTACGACGGCAAGAACAAATGTATGAAAAAGATATTCTGAACAAGTGTCACAAAGAACCGAAATTGTTCTACAAATATATAGACAGCAAGCTCAAGCGTAAAGTCTGAATCGATGAATTTCTCACAGAAGATAGATTATGTGACGATGCCAAGAAAATGAGTGAAATTTTGAACAAACATTTCCAAGGTGTTTTCACCAACAAATCTGAGTTTACATGGAAAGAAGTACCACCCAGGACACCACCATTGAAAAGTGTACGATTGGTCAAGAGTGACATACTGTGAAGGCTAAGTGAATTGGATGGCAGGAAATCAGTTGGGCCAGATGGAATATCAGGAATGATATTGAAAGTGTGCAGAGAGCATGCAAGCAAGCAAGCATGGATTGCACCAATATTTAAAGGTGGTGCAAAGAATGATCCAAGGAACTATAGACCCATATCATTGACATGTGTACTCTGTAAGATATGTGAGGGTATTATAAGTAAGGAATGGGTGGACTATTTGGAAAACCACATAATGTTGTCCGAAAAACAGTATGGCTTCAGAAGAAAACTGTCGTGTCAAAGAAACTTGTTGGACTTTTACTCAAAAGTCACTGACAACCTACAGGCATGGGATGGATGAGTGGATTGTATCTACCTAGACATGAAAAACCCTTCGACAAAGTGCTGGACTGCTATGGAAACTGAAGTATGTTGGTGGTATTGAGGGAAAGTTGCATGAGTGGATGGAGGACTATCTGACTGACAGGAGGATGTGCACGAGTGTGAGAAGTGTAAGATCATCATAAGTAAGGGAAAAGTGAGTAGCGGTGTGCCACAGGGGTCGGTAATGGGCCCAACTATGTTTTTGATTTATGTAAATGATATATTTGAAGGTGTAGATAATTATATGAGTTTATTCGCTGACGATGCAAAATTGATGAAGAACGTGAGATCCAAGAAAGACTGCAAACTGCTGCAAAAGGACCTAGACAAAATTCATCAATGGAGTATATACTGGAATATGGAATTGAACCATATAAATGGCATCACATGAAACTCGGAAAGAGTAAATATCGCCCGAGCTATGAGTATAACATAGAAGGACATTTAACAGAAGAGGTGGATGAAGAAAAGGACCTGGGTATCATTTTTCAGAATAATTTATCATGTGATCGACACACAGGTAAAGTAGTAAGTATTGCGTATCAAACAATAGCTCAAATTAGAACAGTATTTAATTATTTAGATTGCGAAACACTACACAAAATTATGGTTGCTATAGTAAGACTCAAGTCGGAGTACTCTGGACCTGTGTGGATTCCATACAAAAAGAAAGATATAGGAAAATTAGAGAAGATTCAAAAAATATTTTCCCAAATCATTCCAGAATTAGAGAAATTACAATATTTAGACAGACTAAAAAAGACTTGGCTTTAAGACACTGCAAGAGCGGAGGGAGAGAGGAGATTTAATAGCAGTTTTCAAGTATTTAAATGAGTATAACACATGATTTGACATTTCAGAATACAAACAAAAAGAAGGAAGACGAGGTCACAACAGAAAACTAAAGAAAACGAGATGAGGAAATATGGCTAATTATTTAAGCAATGATGTTGTGGCGACCCCAACCATAAGTTCCTTTAAGTCGTTGCTGGACAAAGGTGGCAATTGAGACGGTACAGCTCGAGTCATGCTCATCTCCCGTAAATTCAACTCGGTGAGAACACAATTGTAAAGCGAACACGACCACGTGGCGGTGATGACGCACTATATATGTGTGTATGTGTATGCATGTGGGTGTGTATGTATGCGCGATCCTCTGTTGAAAATTATGCAAGAACCGTTCGCAGAAAAGATGAGGTGGCAATCTCGCAGGGAAATTTCTAGCAATCGCTCAACTGAATGGCGCAGTGTGTAGAATAAAGGTGAAAAACAAACGCCAATAGAAAAATAAAGGATAATTACAAATCCAGTATTGGTAAGCTACACATATACACTCGAAAAACGCTTTTGGAACACGCACATGCACGACGATGTACGTAATTAAACACTCAATTTTGCTACGCGCTCTGCACGCCACTGTGCATTTGCAAACGCTTGCTGCAAACGATCGATGCAATGCTTGTGAGTAGAGATGCGACCTTAAAAACCGATGGTATTTTTTGCCAAAAAAAACCTCGACCAAAAATAACACGTTCTTTTTAGTTTTTTTGAAGAGCCATGCAAAGAATTCAAATTATGGAAATGCTATATTTAGGATGTTAAATGAATTATTTGTTATCAACATATCAGTTATTTATGATATTAGTGGCCCTATCCAATTGAATTATCATTAAATATGCACAATAAAATTGTTATAATGTGTCTGAAAGTCCTAATATCATCATTGCACGGTACTGTGCGGCACTTCTATGTACAGTACAGCTTTGCATTCAATTATTGAGTTAATCATTGTGTAAGAAAGCAGGGTTTGAGAACAGTTTTTTCCTGCTAAAAACTGAAACTGTTTTAAAAAACAACAACAGGTGACATAATTTTTATTTTTTTTTTCACATTACCTTTTTCCTCCCAGAGATGAACTACGTTGATTATAATCATTTTCATCATTTCATTCGACAGATAAATTATTGGCAAATACAAAAGTACAAGCACTGCACATATTTACATAAAGACTACAAATATATACACAAACTTAGTGTCCCTAATGAGACTACGAACAAAAGCATTATTCAGAGTGGCAATCCTGATCAGAAAATGGGCAATATTTTCGTGTAGGAAACAACAACGTGTATTTGCTATAGCACCGGTAAAACACAAGCGCGAAAAACGGAAAACATCAATTGTGTTAAAACGACAATTGTAAAGAATAAGGGAGAAATGAGCAGGTAAAAGAGAGGGAAGTCACAATACAACCAAAATGGGTAAATAGCAAGCACAAGCACAAAGAGCACAGTTCCAAAAATCAAGTGGTATATTCAAACAATATAGTCGGCAGAGAATTTAATTCTATAGAGAAACTTCACAATATATAAAAGAAAAGGAAGCAGCAACTGTGCTCAAGACAGAGAAAAATAAGACAACGAGGAGAATTGAAACAATCATGACACGGAGAAATAGTTGAAACAATATCACAGAGAGGCGAAAGGAGAGAGAGAGTGAGAGACGGGATCAAATGACATGTCAAACAGGTAAAGGCGAAGCCGTCGGCGGAATGACCAAAATGTAGAGGCGCGGGTGATATGAGAGGGAAGATTATTATACAAGCGAGGAGCGTAAAATAAGAACGACTTAGAGGACCAGGAAGATTCGTTAGATGCGCGAGGACAAGCGAGAGGAAGAAGGCAACGAGAAGAGTGTGAGTCAGTGGGAGACAGAATATTAGCAAGATAAGAAGGTTGGTGAGGATCATGCAGGAGCTTGTAAATGAGACAGCAAAGGCGAAAATGGATTCGTGGGATTCGAGGAAGCCAGTGGAGTTGAAACGTGAAACGATATTTTCGTGAAAAATTCGACTGAGAAAATATATGTAATGTACAAAAGATATTTGAACACATGTAACTACATCAAAGAAACCATCATTCATAAACACCAGTACTAAAAACAGGTTATTAATAAATAAAACAGTTAATTGGGCTCACCTTTCCTTGATCTGCTGCCAATTTTTTTCAAAATTTCTACATCTACGAAAACCGTCTTTCAAAAAAATCGATTTTGGAAAAAAATCATGGTTTAAAAAAACAGTTTGAATCAATTGGTTTAACCAGCCGTTTATACCAGCAGGCTACTTGATATACAAAAGGTTTTTAAACCTACATTAATCAAATCTATCTTCCATAGAGACTGTTTTAGAAAGCATTGTTTCATTAAAAAGCGTTAGTTTAAATAAACGTTTCTTAAAAACACTTGAACAACCAATTAACTTGTCTTGTTCTGCTGTCAACATTTTCTGAATCTCTACATTAATAAAACTAATTTAAAACGAGTTTTAAAAACATAATTGCATTTTTTCATAATAACTCATGGTTTATATTATAAATAACACATGATTACTCAATTAATTTGTTTTGTTCTCCTGACAAATTATTTGAAATATCACATCATTAAAACCATCTTTAAAAAAACATGGGTTTTCTCAATGAAAAATACCTAAACCACCGGACCCGGATGCACTTTCAAACAGTCTCCTGGGATATTTATTGATAAATATTTTTGTTGTTTATACTATTATCAAAATATCTTTGAAATATGGCACGTAAAGATGTACAAAACATCAATTAAACTCATTTCTATGTACTAAAATCCAACATCCGATGACAATTGGGGCTAATTCTAAAAAAACATAAAATCAAAAAAACTAAAAAACCCGCATAAAAAATGGTGTTTTGCATCCCTACTTGTGAGTCATGGAATATCGACACACAGACACATACACCAATATACACCAATGTGCCATTTGGACACACACAGACGTACGTTGAGCTTTATTATTATAGATATATAGATATATGGGTGTGTGTATGTGTGCGTGCGCTTGGGTGTGCGTGTGTGTTAATGACTAGAGAAGAGTGAATGTGGGTGCATGTGGTGCATAGGGTGGGTGTATAGGGTGACATTTTGGTGCGCTAAAATAAAGAAAAGCTGCGCAAAAAATCATAAAAGTTGCACTAACAAATTTGCAACAATTTCACTAAAACCCGTTGTATCGTCAACCAAGCAACCAACAGAAACAGCACGTATATTTACACCCAACTGAACCTCACACTACAACTGTCCTAACCAGAATAACCTGGCCAGCTCGCCAAAGGGGCGTAGCCGACGACAAATCACCCAACAATCGTACGATAATCAGCTGATCACAATCACACTGTAGCCGTTGATGTTGTTGTTGTTGACGTTCCTCAGGTTGTCTGGCCGAGCAACCTCGAGCTCCTGAGGAAAGACACGGCACCGACCGGGTTGTTCCGCAGGTTCCTGATTGAATTGATTTTGTGTTGGCGTCTGAGTTGTGTGTGTGATGTGCAGTGTTCCATGATATGTGTGATGGTGTGTGGTGCTGAATTGTAATCTGGACAAGTGTCATCGATTGAGTCATTCAACCTTTTCTGATATGACATAAGTTTAACACCGTATGACACCGCATCTCAACCTGGCCAGATGCACCTGGTTTTCGCGTGTGAGTGTGTTTTCTGATTTGTGTATGTCCGGTGGGTGTCTTTGTAGGAGTGTATTGTGTTTTAGTGAGTGTATAGTTTACCGTGCGATCTCTGTGTGTATGTGTTTCTTGATTGATGTTCGTGGGGGAGCTGGTGGAAGTGGTGTGAAAATTTGTCTGTGGTAAAGTGTGCTTGGTGTTGTTTTATGTTTCTGTTTATGTTTTCTTGTGTTGTGAGGTGATGTAGTGGATGTGCTGTGTTGGTGACTGCTGCTGCGAGTGTTTGTGTGCCTCTCATGTCTAGGTGGTGTGTCAGTTTGAGGATTTTTGTTTCGTGATGGAGGTGGTCTACTGGTGTGGTGGCTGTGCATCCTGTGATGGTTCAGAGTGCAGTGTTTTGAAGTGTGTTTGTGTGGCGTGTCGCGAGATTGCTAGCCCACGCGGGGCTAGAATATTATATCGCGGGTCTGATGTATTGTTTGTATATGGTGGTTGTGGTGTCTTTGTTGTGTCCGAAAGTTGTGTGTGAGAGTGATTTCAGTGTGTTGAGGCTTGGGGTGACTTTGGTTTTGATGTTGGTGATGTGTTGTTTGAATGAGAGGTATGTGTCGTATGTGACGCCTAGTATTTTTGGTGTGTGCGTGTGTGGGGTGATCGTGTTGTTGATAGTGATTTGTGGTGTGTAGTTGTGTTCGGATGTCCAGTTGGTGATGAGTGTGGCTGTGGATTTGGCAGGTGCAATGTTCAGTTTGTTTGTGGTGAACCAAAGTTGTAGTGTGTTGATATAAGGTTGTAGTGTGTGCACTGCTGTGTCGGCGTGTCTGTGTGTGCTTGTGATTGTGATGTCCTCTGCATATGATGATATTTGTATGGATGGAGTATTTGATGCTGGCATGTCATGTAGGTATAGGTTGAATAGTGTTGGTGCTAAAACTGAGTCCTGGGGGACTCCGTTTGTTATGTTGAGTATGTGAGATGATTGTCCGTTGTACCTCACATGGGCGCATCTGCCAGCGAGGTAGTTGGCAGGAGGTAGATCCATCTCTTTGTGGTATTGTGAAGTGTGGTGTTTAGTATTTTGTTTGTGAGATTGTGTCGTGGAACTGGAACGAAGGCTTTGCTGATGTCAAGTGTTATGAGTAGTGTTCGGTGTTGTGGTTTTGTTGTGTTTATGTTACCCATCATGGTCTGTGTGAGTTTAGTGAGCAATGTGGTTTTAGAGTGCAGTGATCTGAAGCCGTGTTGTGATTGTGATAGTGGGATTTGTGATGTGATGAGTTTGAGTATGAGGCGTTCTGTGATGTTTGATGGTGTGCACATCAGTGTGATTGGACGATGTGAAGAAGGTAGGGTAGGGTATGTGCCTTGTTTGTGTAGTGTGATGATGATGCCAGTTTTCCAGATATGAGGTATTGTGTTGTGTGAGTAGCTGTAGTTGGATATGTTGGTGAGTGTCTGTATGCCTTGTAGTCCTAGATGTTTCAGATGGATGTTACTTATTCCATCTGGACCACAGGCTGATGATTGTTTGATTTTGTGTATGATGTGTCGTGTCTACGCATGTGTGAATGGTGTGTATAGTGGATCTGTGCTGAATGTGTGTTTTCGTCTGATGATTTTTCTGTCTTCTTGTGAAGGAGTGATGTGGCTGATGTGTGAGTAATGATTTATGAGTGTGTTTGCCTGTTGTTGATTTGATGGTACTGATGTTGTGTCGGTCGTGATGGCTGCATGTGTGTGTGTGTGTGTGTGTGTGTGTGTGTGTGTGTGTGTGTGTTATATTGCTGTTTGAGAGTGTGATGTTTTTGACTGTGTTGTATCATTTTGAGGTGTTTGATCTGTGATCTAGTGTTTTTATGTAGTTGTGCCATTGTGTGATTGTTGTTCATGTATTTTGCTATTGATTGTTGTGTTGAGTTTGTGTATTTGTTCTGATGCATTGTGTGAGTGTGGTGTCTGGGAGTGTTTCAGTGTCTCGCGTTGTTTGATGAGTGTGTATTTCTTGTGTAAAGTTTGGGATGTGGTGTTTTCTGTGGCCTTTTGGGATGTGTTGTTTGTCTGCCTTGTGTATGATGTCGTTGTTGTAGTTGTTAGTATAGCGCGTCGGCGGATTCCGACCACTTTGCGCTACAATAGTCTGAACAGCGTCACATCGTCGTCAAATGTCAATCGTCAAGATTTCAAAAAGGATAAAATATGAGTGGAAATGACTAGGATATGAAAAACAGATGATTTATAGCACATCACAGTTCCTCGGCAAGACCAGTCACAAGGACATATTCAATCAAATGTTTGATCAGGTGCGGATCGTTGCTGCTCAGCAAACTCGCCCTGTTCCATGATATATTCATATTGAGGCAGTATTCGCGCAATGGCTTATGACTCGGCGTAGCAAATGCAGAATAAAAGTATGTGGTCGATAGTTGAAACGGCATTACATCGTGAACAGTGAGCCGTTGGAGTACTTTCCATTGAAAAACCGTGAGTCAACCTTGAGTGGCCTATGCACAGTCTGGCCAGTAATACTTCTATTATCCGTGGTAGAACACCTGTCACTGGCCAGTGACCAACGTCATCGGTGATATCGGCCAGTTTGTATTGGTGCCGTTCTTGCTGCCAGCGAGTCTTGACAAATTGCCGAATATGATTATACACGATGGCATCTGTAATCAACTTATTTAGAGGATATGTTTGTATTGTGATCTCCTCGAGAGCGCATTTAGCCTCTCCATCCGTTAATTCATTGCCAGCGATTCCTTGGTGAGCTGGCACCCACATAAAACACAGGATTTGCCGCTCGTCATTTTTTTAGTTCGGGTAAAGGGATAGGACAGGAGTCAGCTGCATTTATCCAAGGGGGTTGCCAACCCTGTTGGATTATCGCTCCCCCCTTGGTGTGGCAGTACAGCGAGGGAAGAAGCAGAGGGTCCGCTTTTAGTCGCTTCTTACGACACCAGCGGGTACAGCGGCAGTAATCTTATCCCCTGACCGCAGGGTCGGAAAAATTTCGCTCGTCACAATTTGTCTATATAGGTCTAAAATTCGATGATGAATAAAATCGAGTGATGAATGAATGAACACTGTAGCATCTACCTATTGAGTCCAGTGCGCCATGATTGTTACAAATATATAAATACAATTGGCCGACACTACACCCGTAAAAGGGTAGTGAGAATCACTGAATTCTGAAAAACATACTTTTGTGAGGAAAATTTGTACTTTTTACATTCGATAACTTTTACCACAATACGTTTTGAGCACTCGCGGTTGTGCTAGGATTGCATGATTCAACTGTCGGCGATTTGGAAGCGCTAAAAATCGCAAATAGTTGCGCTAGTAAGTTGATCTCAATGGTACGCTAAATATCGTCAATTTTAAATAATAGGTTAATAAATTTATACACTGAAATCACTCCTTAACATTACACTTTGGGAGTTTCACGTTTTTGTTTCTACTTAATTATGGATTTTAAATTTTTGCGGTTGGGTTAAGATTGCGTTTCACATGCTTTTCGAGTCTGTCGCACTGATGCCTGGTAGTGGCATTTAAATACACTATAATTTGAAATTATCACTTAATTTTTTTTCTCATAAATGTTCCAAGGTCTAAATGGATTTTGCAGATGAAACATCATTGGTTATGTGGTATTCATATTCAAGTACTATTGATCTAGCTAGTTGCTCTAAGGTTGCTCGAAAAGAATAAAAATTAATGTGTAATTCTATTGCACAAATATATCAGAGATTTACGTCTATATTTTATTTTTATTTTTGTATTGTCTATATATATATATATATGGTTTGAAGCTGAACTTCTTCAGACACAAGCATGTATTTTTTACCACAACGTTTCGCCTTACGGCTTTATCAAGTGATAGTGATAACATCGTCAATCATTGTAAGTAACCAAATTCACATAAATATGTTAAAACACGTGATCATACATTAATTGGATATCTGACATAAATATAAATATTGTGAATGTATGTATATTTATAGTTGTATATGTGAGTATGCACGTATGAGTGTTTGCATTAGTAAGTGTACGCATGCGTGTATGTGTCTGTGTGGGCTTCATGGTTTGAACGTGTGTGGGTGTGTGTGTGTGTGTACGTGTGTGCGCGCGCGAGTGTGCGTATGTGTACGTATAAGCTGACCTGTTTGGACTTGGGGATGGGGATGAGTTGTATGCGCGAGCGTGCTTAGGCGTGTATGTGCGGGTTCGTATGTCTGTGTGCGAGTGATTGTTCGTGGTGTGAATGAACTTTGGAGGCAGTGTGTGGCGGTTTGTCGTGGCTCGGACGTGGAGAGTTTCTGTGGGTTATTTTGGTGTTTTCGCGTGTCGGCTTTCGACAGAGGTTTTCGCGTGCGTTGTAATCTGATTTATTTGGTCTTTTTCCTCTTTGGTGATTTTTCCACATCATCGTTTTGTGTGTCATTTAATACATCGTGTTTTCTAATTCGCCTCATGGAGGGCCGTGCAGTAGAAGAAAAACCACATGTTATTTATACGTTAACGTGTTATATATATGTTAAGATTGTTAAAAATGGTATTTATTTATATATATTTTGGCAGCACCTGCTTACTATCACGCATGAGCTCCAGCAAGTGCTAGACAAAGGCAGTGAAGCCTGGATTGTGCAGTTGGATTTCTCGGCAGCATTTGACCGTGTTAGCCACCAGGGCTTGTTGCAAAAACTGAGAAACATTGGAGTCGGCGGCCGCTTGCTAAGTCTTTTGCATCAATTTATCTCCAATCGCGTACAACGTGTTGCCATCGATGGAGCATACAGTGGCTGGCAGAGCATTGTGTCCGGTGTCCCGCAGGGAAGTGTGTTGGGTCCTATTTTGTTCAACATTTACACCGCTGACCTGTACACAACCACACGCAACCCTGTATATGGATATGCTGATGATATCACCTTGATGACTGTAATTTCATCTCCTTCGGACAGACCACAGGTGCGTCAAACGGTCAACGACGATCTCAGCAGCGTCCTGAAGTGGTGTGAGAGGTGGAATATGATGCTGAACACTTCGAAATCTAAATGCTTGTTGGTTTCTAGGTCACGTACCGTTCAGCCTTCACATGGAGCTATCCTCATAAATGACGCCAAACTCAGCGTGTGTGATGAGCTCAAAATATTGGGAGTACATGTAGACTCAAAGCTGACGTTTGAGAGTCACATTCGGAAGCTAGTTTGTTCGGCATCGCGTAAACTGGGAATTATAAGAAAGGCATATCGGATGTTCGGTAGCAGCACAATCTCAAAAAGTTGTTTTCGCTGTTTCATTTTGCCAATTCTGGAGTACTGCGCCCCCGTGTGGTCTTCTGCTGCGGATTGTCACCTCAATCTCATCAACAGAGTTGTTAGAACTTGCAAGTTCCTCTGTGGTGACTTGGTTCTTGGTGATATTTGCCACCGTCAAAAGGTCAGCAGCGTGTGCATGCTGTACAAGATCAAGCACAACGACCATCATCCGATGATCAAGTCAATTCCTGATGATTTCGTAGCAGCAAGAAGTACTCGGTTTACATCCAAGCAGCATTCCCAGTGCATGGCTCCAATTCGTTGTCGTACAAAGCAATTCCAACCTTGCTTTCTTCCGGCCACTGTGTCTACTTGGAACACGTTGAAGGAGGAGGCTTTCTCGCAGAACAGTTTGAAGAAATTCAAGGCCAAAGTAAATGAAATGCTACTGAAAGAGCGGAATTGACTGTTGAGTCTTATTAATTGTATATTTATTCATATTTATTGTTATTCATTCATGCTTATTGTTATTTATTTTCTATTTATTTATATTTATTCTTATTTTACTCTCTATTTATTACTATTTATTATTGGTTGTTGTTATTTATTAAATTATACTTTTACTCAGTGTTGGCTGTTGTTGTTTATTGAATCATATTTATTGTTGTTACTGTTTATTGAATCGTATTTATTGTTGTTGTTTATTGAATCATATTTATTGTTGTTGCTGTTTATTGAATCATGTTTATTGTTGTTGTTGTTTATTGAATCATATTTATTGTTGTTGCTGTTTATTGAATCATATTTATTGTTGTTGTTGTTTATTGCATCATATTTATTGGTGTTGTTGTTTATTGAATCATATTTATTTGTGTTGTTGTTACTTATTGAATCATATTTATATTTATTGTTGGATGTTTCTTATTGAATCATATTTATTGTTCTTGATTGTTATTTATTACTTATTTATTACTATTTATTCTTATTTATTGATGGCTGTTATTTACTGAATCACATATTTATTGTTGATTGTTATTATGTATTGAGGAACGTGGGCGGAGTGACATTATGGATTGTTATCGGATGATGGTTTATTATTTATTGTTATTTATTCATTATTTTCTTTCCAACTCTCTTTCTATACTTTTTTCTTTTCGAACTCTCTTTCTCTCTGAGTCTTTTGGGCGCTTCCGGTACATGGGGCCACCTTAGGGTGGTAATAGTGCTTGCACTCATCTCATGCTACTGGATTTGCCTGTAATTAATAATAATAATAATAATAGCTGGAGAGCTTCTGATAAGAAGAAGACTGGGCACGGTGAAAGGAATTCAAGAAGAGCTTGGACTAAATATTGAAGTAGTGTTAGTACGCTCTGCAGAAAATCTTGCGGATGTCCTTAATCGGGTGCCCGCCAGGTGGATGACTTCAAACTTCAAACAGTTCAAACGTGCTGCGCCGGTCATCCATCGCCGGAGGTGCAGCAAGATGAAATTATGATATTGTACCATGTTGCTGGGCATCCAGGGGTAAGAAAAACGTGGTCTTTTGCCAAACGGCGGGACTCTCGAGTGACCAAGAGGATGGCCCGCGAAGTAGTCATGAACTGCGAAGTTTGTCGTTCGATTGATCCGGCACCGGTCAAATGGAACCACAGCATACTTTCTGTTAAATGCCCTTGGGATCGACTTGCGATGGATGTGACACATGTACGAGGAATTCCGTACCTATCGGTAGTCGATTGTGGGCCATCTCGATTCGCCCTTTGGAGGAAACTGACGCGGGAGGACAGCAAGAGCGTAGTGACGAATCTCGAACAAATATTCCTTGAAAGAGGGGCACCTCGAGAAGTACTGACCGATAATGGAACAGCTTTCACCAGCTCAGAGTTCCACGCGTTTTTGTCACGTTGGGGAGCAATGCCGATTTTCCGATGTGCTTATGAGCCACATGGGAACGGAATAGTGGAAAGATGTCATCGCACAGTCAAGGTGATCGCGGCCAGATCTCATTGTTCGATAGAAGAAGCTGTATATCGCTACAATTTGTTGCCGTCGGAGGATAGTGCTGAATCTTCTCCGATGGATCGGTTATATCGGTACTCACCAAGAATAAGAGATGTAGATGAAACTCCTACGAGAGTTAGGTCTAGAGGCAACAGCTATCGGATTGGACAGAATGTGTGGGTGAGGCGGCCAGGAACACATTGTGACCAAGTGTCCTCCAGGGGTAATGTCACTAGCGTTATTTCAAGTCAAGCTGTAGGGGTGGACAGAGTACCTTATCACGTCAAAGATGTGCGACCGAGAAACGAGACGGGGACGCCGCAGGTGTCAACAGTTCAAAACGGATCAACCGATGTCGCGGATCGAAGTGACATCAGCGGCTACAATGAGCCACCAGTGACTGTACGATTCAGGGAACCTGTATGTTTGGAACCAGATTCTCCGCAACCGGATGCGGAACCAGAAGCGGAACTCCCAGTACCTGAGTTTCGCAGGAGCGAAAGAATTCGACAGCAAAGGCGGTGCCACTTTTGTTATTCTTAGGAATCAGGTGGGAGTGTGAATGTATGTATATTTATAGTTGTATATGTGATTATGCACGTATGAGTGTTTGCATTAGTAAGTGTACGCATGCGCGAGTGTGTGAGTGTATGTGTCTGTGTGGGCTTCATGGTTTGAACGTGTGTGTGTGTGTGTGTGTGTGTGTGTGTGTGTGTGTGTGTGTGTGTGTACGTGTGTGTGTGTACGTGTGTGCGCGCGCGCGAGTGTGCGTATGTGTACGTATAAGCTGACCTGTTTGGACTTGGGGATGGGTTGTATGCGCGAGCGTGCTTAGGCGTGTATGTGCGGGTTTCTATGTCTGTGTGCGAGTGATTGTTCGTGGTGTGAATGAACTTTGTAGGCAGTGTGTGTGGCGATTTGTCGTGGCTCGGACGTGGAGAGTGTCTGTGGGTTATTTTGGTGTTTTCGCGTGTCGGCTTTCGACAGAGGTTTTCGCGTGCGTTGTGTTCTGGTTTATTTGGTCTTTTTCCTCTTTGGTGATTTTTCCACATCCTCGTTTTGTGTGTCATTTAATACATCGTGTTTTCTAATTCGCCTCATGGAGGGCCGTGCAGTAGAAGAAATACCACAGTTTCGTTAAGATTGCGTTTCACATGCTTTTCGAGTCTGTCGGAATGATGCCTGGTAGTGGCATTTAAATACACTATAATTTGAAATTGTCACTTAATTTTTATTTTCATAAATGTTCCTAGGTCTAAATGAATTTTGCAGATAAAACATCATTTGATTATGCGGTAATCATATTCAAGTACTGTTGATCTAGCTAGTTGCTCTAAGGTTGCTCGAAAAGTATAAAAATTAATGTGTAATTCTATTGCACAAATATATCAGTGATTTACGTCTATATTTTATTTCTATTTTTGTATTGTGTCTATATATATATATATATATATATATATATATATATATATATATATACATGCATATATATATGCTCGTATATATTTATATATATATATATATATATATATATATATATATATATGTATATATATATATATGTATATATATATATATATATACATACAAATAGAATTTATGGATATACTCTGTTGTCTCAAAACTTGCAGTTGAGATCCACTCCTCTGCAGCCGTTCATCAATGTACCCGGCTCCACTTCCCGTATATATGCGGCCTCAACGTATTTTCTCTGGATGTGATCTCTCAGACCTTCATGTATTATCGACCATTTGATCCTTGCGGGGTTCGTCTGATGCTCCTCTCTGAAATGTTGTACGACTGCACTATTAAGTTTAGGATTAGTGTGCTCTATGATGCTAGCTTTGATAGGTCGGGCCGTTTCCCCAATGTATATTTTATGACACATGCCACATTCGATTCTGTAGATCAAGTGCTTTTTCCAGCACTGTTGCTTTTTGTTAGCCATATGGCACGTATTACATTTTTCTGGGCAGCCAAGTTTTTCTTTTGGAGGTCCAAAGATACTTTTTAGAGGTCGACCAGCATCGAACCATACCCGAACCTTATCAGACAATCCTGTGTGTCTTAGAAGAGCCTTACATTGACGTTTGTGCGCTTCCCCTAGAAATGTCATTTTCAAATGATAGAGATTCTTGTCTAAATTTCTCTTTTGTTTTCGTTCTGACTCGATGACTCGTTTTTCAATTTGTTTTATAGCATGTTTGGGGGTAGTTATTTTGTTTCAAACGCTGTTTTACTTTGCCAAGCGATATGCTCATATCCTGTGGTGTTATCGACCCTCACAAACCCTCACAAATTCAATTTATCACAAATTTATCGACCCTACAAACCCTCACAAATTCACCATGTGCAACTGAATGTTTTGCTTGCCTAGGTCCATGGGAATGCCAGTTCATAATAGAGCCACTGTGAAACGGCTTCATATAAAGTTCACTTGTGAATTGATTACCATCGTATTTCACTTTGCAGTCCAAGAATGGGAGGGATTTGTCTGATGAAACTTCCATTGTGAATTGTATGGAGGAACAGACAGAATTGGCGACTTCAAGAAGATGTTGAGGATCAATATCGTCGTCAATATAAATTCCACACAACAAAGATATCATCGATGTAGCGTTTCCACAGAAAGATGTATGATAGCTTTGCTTGGATCTGTCGTTCAATATAATCAGCGTATATGATCGCTAGTTGTGGAGTCATCGCATTACCCATAGACAATTCATTGGTTTGTTCATAGCTGTTGCCGTCATGTATAGCAACATCGTTTGACATTGCTAGACGAATTAGTTCTATAACATCGTCGGTTTTTATCATGCAGATAACGTTTTCTTTTGATTTGTTATTTTCCAAAAATATTCTCATCACATCATATAGACCGAGTTCTTCTTTTGTCGAATTTCGTAGAATATTTCCATATAGATTTTTCACATCTAGAGATGCAAATCCTTTTACTCCGGTTTGCTGGATGGTTTGTATCCTTGAAAGAAAACCATTTGTACTTCTGATATGTGCAGGAATAACGTCCAATAAGGTGTCGAACTGCTTAGAAAAAAACTGAGCCAATTTAGTAGCAGGTCCATCAATAGATGCGACCATTGGTCTCCCTCTTAGTTGTCCCTCTTTATGATCTTTGGGCAGAATGTAAGTACTGCTCGGCATTGTGTAAACTGCCTTTGAAGCTATTGATGTACTTTTCAACTTGTTCTTGTGGATAAATGATATGGTTGTGATATGGTAGGTATGTGGAAAAATCTACATTGGTGATATTATGGTTCGACCCGGGTCGACCGCTGCAGCGGATTTTCGCTCCACCAAAAGAGCGTTTCAGGTGCGCACCACAATGCGATACCTGTGCCACATCCATGAGTCCCGACAGAAAACTATGTTGGAGGAAAAATGTCATATATAAGATAGTGTGCACGGTATGTGGAAAAATCTACATTGGTGAGACCTCGCGACCAGTACGTGTAAGGATCCTGGAACACTCCAACTATAAGCTGGGAGGTCCAATTATAAAGCATTTTATGGAAGAGCATAACAAAATGGAAGTATCGATAAAGTGTACAGTAATACACAGCGGAATATTAGACGATGCTACTAGAAGATATGCAGAGGCAGCATACATTCAAGAAAATGAATCCAGATGCGTCATGAACGGCTGCAAAGGAATTGAACTTAATTACAAATTCTGATTTAATGGTAATATTTATTGCATGTAATTGTCGATTGTTAGTTTTTTATTATTTACTTAAAAGTGTGCCAAAATCCTATACGCGTGTCTTAATGTTTATATTCATTTATATCTACTAAATATGTTGTGTTCTTGGCTCGTCATGTTTATGTAGTTTATAAAACAGTACTTGATCAAGCCTTGTTGAGGCGAAACGTCGTACAAATACAGAAATAATTGTGCCCGATGAAGTAAATTTTTTTCATCATATATATATATATATATATATATATCAAAATTGATGTTCACTCACGCACCCGGTATAGTTATAAATATTATGTAAATGAATCACTTCATCGGGCACAATCAATATATATTTTAGTACAAACGTTTTCGCCTAACGGCTTCTTCAGGTACTGAAATTAATTCAAATTAACGGCCAAATTGCACAATTATATAGCAGACAATAAAAAACACATGCATCATAACAATTGAGTGACTCTAGTAATTAAGTGCTGAAAAAGGAGAATAAATTGTCAATTGTGTTATCTTTAAAATTGACATTTTAAATATATTCCCTTGCAGCCGTTGATGAGCGATCCATCATCATGCTGTCGTATGTAGGCTGCTTCAGCGTACTTTCTTGTCGACTCGTCTCTGATGCCACTGTGGATGATACACCAGCTGATTGATAATGGAGAGTTGGTGTGATGCTCATTGTTGTGTTCGAACATCACACCGTTCAGTTTTGGGCTAATATGCTCCTGCACTCGTATTTTCACAGGTCGACAGGTTTCACCTATGTAGAATCTTCCACAGATCGTACAAGTTATCTTATAAATCACATTCTTCTGCCAACATTGTGACTTTTTCGTCGCACAGGAGCATGTAAAGCAACCGGACTCGCATGTCAGGCGCTCTTTGGGATGTGCAAATATTCTATTTAATGGGCGACCCGGGTCAAAGAAAATCCGCACTTTGTCTGCGAGACCCGTTCTTCTGAGCAGTGATTGACACTGTCGCTTGTTTGCCTCTCCCAAGTATAGCAACTTGACATAATATTTGCGTTCGTCTTCTTTTTCTTCTTCATGTCCAGAATTGCACGCATTCCTTAGTGCCCTATATTTTGTTTTTTCGATCACCTTCATGGGATAGCCATTCACTTTCAGGCGATTTTCAACGGTTCTCAGCGGTTTTCGTAGGTTCAGCTCATTGTTGGCTCTTCTTGACGCCCTCACAAACTCGCCGTATGCAATGGAACATTTTGCTGATTTTGAGCCGTAGGATTGCCATGGCGTGAACGATCCACTGTGTACCGTTTTCACATGTAATTTGGTGTCGAATTTGCAACCGTCATGACTGATGAGGCAGTCGAGATATGGCAAGCTGCCGTCCTTTGGCGTTTCGATGGTAAATTGGATGTGCGAGTTGATTGAGTTAACAATCCGCATCATATCATCAATGTTTACGTCATCGTACCACGCAATGAAAATATCGTCAATGTACCGCTTATACTCCAGTGGCCATGGTAATTTTTCAATTATTTGGTGGTCCATGTAGTCGGCATAAATAATGGCCAGTTGCGGTGCCATAGAATTGCCCATTGAAAGGCCCTGTACTTGTGCATAGTGCATCTCACCTTGGACAATCACATCATTTGAAATGGCCAAATCAATGAGCACTACAACATCGTCCACATCCATCAAGGTGAATATTTCATCTCCATCTTTGTGCTGATGTAAAAAGTTTGTTACGACTTCCATCAAGCCCACATCGTTGTTGCTGGAGCTCCGCGGTATTGTGCCGTACAGGTTAACAATATCCAATGAAGCCATTCCTTTTATTCTATCTTTTGGTATGTTTTCGAGCCATTTGAGAAATTCGTCCGTGCTTCTGATGTGTGCAGGAACATTATCCAGAAGATTATCTAATTTTTTGGCCAGGCTCTTTGATAATTTTGTTGCTGGACCGTCCAGTGCAGCGACTATGGGCCTGCCTTTCAGTTCACCTGCCTTATGATCCTTTGGAAGAACGTATGTCGAATTCGGCATTGGAAAACTACACTTCATTGCATTCAGATAGGATGTAATCTGTTTGTACTTCCTGTATTTAGTGGACATTACATTCAGTACTGTGTTGAACTTTGCCTGTCTTGTTGACGGTAGTACGACCTGAATCTTTTTGAAATTTCCACTGTTGATGGTTGCTTCGGATAGCATGTTCTCGTATGCTTCACTGTTTATGGCCATTAGTCGGCCGGTTTTATCTGTTGTTGTGATGACTGTGTTTTTCTCATTTTTTATTTCATTGATCATTTTCATTTCATTTGATATCTTCTTTGGCAGTAGTTTGTGGCAGTCTTTTAGAAGTTTGGTTATGCCACCCGAGAACTCCTGGATAGTTTCATGCTGTATACCGTCCTTGCTCATTTTTGCCACACATTTCTCGATAGTAGCGCCACACTCTTTCGTTAAGCGCGAACTGTCTTTGATGCTGTATTGCTGTGGTACATATGACGGACCTTTGTTCAGAAGATCACAGTGAGGAACCCCGTCTCTCTTATCCACAAACGCCACGCACTTTTTGTTCGGCAAAATAGAAAAATATAATAAATATATATAATATATATATATATACTCGTATATATACATATAAGGATGTGTGTATGTGTGCGTGCGCTTGGGTGTGCGCGTGTGTTCATGACTAGAGTAGAGTGAATGTGGGTGCATGCGCATGTATATGTGTTCATTTGAATATGAATTTATGTATGCGTGTATGTGTATGTAAGCGTGTGTGTGTGTTTAAGCGCAATGTGAATGTGAATATGTGTGTCATTTGAAGTGTGAGATTTTTGGTGGTCCGGAGGTGTATAGTGCTGCGATGGTAATTGTGATAATATATTGTTTGCTTTTGTTTGTTCTTACAGTGATTTGCTGTTTGTTACTATAATGACGTTTGCATGTCTGCCAATGTGTCATATGTTCTATCCTATGGTATTCACCTTGGTTTGTTCAATATATAATGCCCTTCAATTATGGTTCAAGTTCGAGGACTGATTCAATGCGCCCCAGTCCCTTATTATAATATTATGTACTCAGTCTTCTAGTGTAGCTCTTCATATTTCGCCAAGCTCCCACACATTTTTCCTGAGCCCTCCATCGGAAAAATCCTGGCGCTGCCACTGGTCTGTTGAAATCTTGCATCTGGAAAGAGTGTGGGATCTCATGAGCTCGTGAGGTCTGATATGACCGAGCTGGAGTTTGAAAAATCCGACGCTGTTCAACATGCAAATTAATGTAATTATTAAACAAGAATATTATCAAATCTGAGGGTGATATTCTTATCTAGTTTAAATTTGCACTATTTTGAAATTATTAAATAATTATTTTACCAGTATTAATATGATTTTTTAATCATGGCCCGCACATTCATGGCTTGCAAAAAATGGTTTAATAACATCAGCTGATGTTTGAATTGTTCTTCAGGTGTCTCAGATGCATTTTTTGCGTGCAGTTCGACTTATGACTTATTTGCTCCGTTCAAAAAATGTATAATTGGAAGGGTGTGTATTGTATTGTATCTTCTCTTTTGTGTATTATTTCATAGTTATTGTAATAAATTCATACAGCGACCGATGTGTGTCCACGTGTAGGCGTTATTAGCGTTATGTTTGATTGTGTGGCAGTGGTGAAGCGCGCACTGCGGGACGACATGCAAAATATTCGTATGATGGACGATGACGACAGTGATGACGAGGTTTTCAGTGATGACGATGCACCTTGTTTTGAGCGATAGTGTGGTTTCTACGTGGAAAATACAGATTTTCATTTGCTTCCTGATTCACCTTTCCGTGTTTTCGTATTTCTCTTCTTTTTTCTGTTTTCTCCGTTGTGATTCAAATGATGTTAGACGTTCTGATCATTCAAAGGACGTCAGACGTCCTGGTGATCCACAAGTCAGTTATGATTAATGAATGCCCTTTGATGGGACTAACAGAAGCCATTGTGGTAGCTAATGAAAGATAGGCAATACTGCTTTTTCTTATATTTGGAACATATATTTCTAGATTTTTCTCAATTGTACACGAGTGTCGATTTATTAGAAAGCTGCTGCCCGGCGACGAGTCCAGCACCAGTGCAGGCGGGACAACGAGCAACTCTCGGCCACAGACCCCCAGCTGCTTCCTGCCGGCACCATACCTCACTGCCGTCCCCCTGCACACCAACCTGACACGCCGCTGAACACCTCTACCAAGTCTTACAGGCCGTTGCTAATACTGGAGAGCGCTATCTCCGCTGCTGAAGCCGGGTGGCAGTCGCCAGAATGACATTGGAAACAAGTTAATTGAAGTGGTAGTGAGTGCAATGTAGATTTAGCCAGCTTGTCATATTTTGCAATGTCAGATTTATCCATGCAATGTTCAGCTTTGTGATATGTTTGATACTGTTGGCGATGTTGTGTATTGAATAAGTGTAGAGATGTTGGGTGTCATGTATATTGCTTATATCATCTACAGCGCTGCGCGAATCAGTAAATATACCTGTGTAAACTTTTTCATTTAATGTAGTGAATGGCATAGTATGTCTATAATTTATGCGGTAAATATACTGGCGTAGTCAGAAACAATGTATGTTTCGTGATGAGAGCTGTAGTGTCTGCATATGCTTTTATTAATTAATATTTTGATCGTTTTTATTCCTCGGTCAATATTTATAAATATAATTTCTGTATTTTACTTTTTATTTGCTTGTTTAAATTTCAGTTAATGACAAATGAATGTCGTTCAAATCAACACGTTTAGATTTGTTACTTGTTTGGTCAAGGCATTCACTATTTTCGGTTTATTGCTATTTTTATTACATTTTATGTCATGTTAATTAATTGCATTGTAAATTTACTGTTTAATTTGTTATATGGGATTTATATTGCATGTTTCTATATATTTGCATCAATAGACGCTATCACTGATTGGTACGCCAGAGCAGAAGTTATTATAATGTTCCCAGGCGTCAAGTATAAAAAGTGTGGATAAGAATACACTCTCTTGTGCTTCCAAACCTTGTGTTATTTTTTCGTGTTATTTTGTGTGTGGTAAGATTGATCTAACCAGAGTGAACCATCTCATTGGTGACCTCTTCGTTTTTATACTGCATTTTTTCTGCATATTTCAATTTTGCAATATGTCTACCGATGATACGACCATGTGCGCTTCTTCTGTGAATGCAAAAATAAATACTGGCAAGCAATAAAAGGCAAAAGCAATAAAAAAACTCAAAAAGGCGGCCATCAAGACCGCCGACTGCTCCTCCAATAACCTCGTCAACGGTCTGAACGGATCCAAGACAACGTTGACGCGCCTCTAAGAATGATGTACATTCCACTAGGATGTGTTGCACAGAGAGACGTGCATTACATGCGCTGCACATGGTTCAGGTTGTCCGAGTAGAAGATTGCGATGCGTGTCGTACGTGTGAACCACACGCAGACGACAGAGCGCAACCTCCTCGGACCTTTTCCGGCGATAAGAGCTGTGGCCTCCGCGCCACCATTGTATTTTATATTCATTTGTATGTGTTGTTTCATTTGTGGTTTCCGACATACGTTTTCTAGTCAGTCGATCAATACACAGTTACGTGTTATTATCTTTTGTAGGCGTTCCTACAAGTGGT
The DNA here is from genome assembly GCA_916048095.2 of Sacculina carcini. Classification (NCBI taxonomy): domain Eukaryota; kingdom Metazoa; phylum Arthropoda; class Thecostraca; family Sacculinidae; genus Sacculina; species Sacculina carcini. The sequence goes on from OU696572.1 coordinate 6,565,970, forward strand.
GACCCCGAACGTTTGTAGTAAAATATTTTTCTGTATTTCTTCGCCTGTGCGAAATATCACAATGTCAATTGAGCCAGCAGACGCTCTTTCAGCAGCAGTCCGGGTGGAGCTGCCCGTGTTTGATGACACTGATGTTGACACGTGGCTACTGATGTGTGATAATATGTTGGAAGATGGAGGAGTGAAGACACAGCTGACCAAATTTCGCAAAGTCTTGGCAAAACTTCCCCCCGCGAAGTTTCGCATTGTCAAGGACCTCGAGAGTCAATCACCGCTGGCAGCCGACTGCTACGATCGACTTCAATACAGACTGCGTACCAGGCTCCAACTGTCTCCAGCTGAGAGGCTCCAGCGTTTGGAGAGCCTTCCTCGGCGGCTGGGCTCCATGAAGCCATCCGAGCTTTATGACGCCATGCACGCGCTTTACCCACATGATATGGATCACGAGATCTTGCGCGAGGTCTTTTCTTGCTCTCTGACATATCTTGCTCAGGCTTCCCATAGAGATGCAGCTTCTGTGCAGAGAATTGCTGAAGACAGTAACTCTTCGTGAGGCTGCCCTCCAAATCGACGTCCACCATCGTGCACGCTCTCATGAGACACCAGCGTCAACTCTTGTGGTCAGCCAGGAGATCAGTGACGACGACGAATGTGTTGTTGCTGTCACGCGCCATGCGGCCGCACGTGCCCTAACAGACGCGGATAACCGCCGTCAAAACGGCTCGCAGCAAGCAACTGCAGGCTCAAGTTTCGTCGACCGCTGGTGTCGCCTCCACCGCAAATATGGTCCCGCTGCGCGGCATTGTGCTGGACCGTGCACGTACCACGCTGACCTGCCACAGTTCCAGCGACCGGGAAACGGGCACGGCAACCGGCGGTAATGGCCACGTCCGGTTGCCTCAAACGTGAGTGCCACCTGTTGTTTGTGACCGACATCTCTGGCCGCAAATACCTTGTTGACAGTGGTTCAGAGGTGTCATTGTTACCCGTCGGTCAGAAACACCTCAGCGAGTTGCCTCAACCGAAACTTCCAGCGGCTAACGGCTCTTCCATACCCGTTTACGAGGTTGGTCGCCTAGTCAGCGTCGATCTGGGCCTGGGCAGAGTCTATTCTTTCAAATTCATCGTCGCGGCTGTACCCACACAGATAATCGGTGCAGACTTCTTGAGGGAATATGGTCTCATGATTGACATGCAAGGCCGGCGACTCGTCGACAGTGCGACATTTTTGTCCACTAATTCATCACGTCATGTTGACCATCCGGACCTCACGTGCATAAGTGCCGTTCAACGCTCCAATCAAGATGTTGATTTGTTCCGCGATATCCGCCAGTCTAGCGCGTTCGAGAAACTGGCAGTTCCGCCGTCTGGTTTTCCGGTGGTTACTGCTCCAGGCGTGACGCATCGTATCGTCACACGCGGCAACCCAGTGTTCGCGCGTCCTCGTCGCCCGATGCCTGCCAAACTCGCCGCCACCAAACGTGAACTCGACGAGCTGATCGCACGTGGTATTCTAGTGCCGTCGTCGTCTCCTTGATCAAGCCCTATACACTTGGTCGAGAAGGACGGCGGCACTTCCTCCAGAATGGTGGGATGTTATGAGCGTCTGAACGCCATAACTGTACATGACAGGTACCCCGTACCACATATGCAAACGTTTGCCGACCAACTGGCTGGAGTCAAAATCTTCAGCACAATCGACCTACCTCGTGCATTTGCCCGGTGCATGAAGACGATCAAGAAAAGACAGCCATCACGACCCCATTTGGACTTTTCCATTACACGAGGATGCCGTTTGGTCTCTGCAACGCGGCTCAGACGTTCCAGAGGCTAATGGACACCGTACTTCGAGGCATGCCACGAGTTTACTGCTACTTGGACGATATTCTCGTGTTCTCGCCAGACGCTGAGACCCATCGCGAGGACCAGCAGGAACTTTTCCGCCGCCTGCTGCTGGCTGGACTGGCCGTGAAGCCAGAGAAGTGCGTTTTCGGTGCATCCAGGGTTCGATTCGTAGGCCTCGAGGTGTCAGCCTGCGGCATAGAACCTCTCCCAGACAAAGTCACCGACTTGCTGGCGATGCAGCCCCCTCGCGACGCCACGCAATGCAGGCGCTATCTGGGAATGGTCAACCATTTCCATCGGTTCCTACCCTACCTGGCAGCCACCCTCGAACCGCTCCATGCAGCAGCAACGCTCAAACGCGAGTTCGTCTGGGGACCCCAGCAAGCAGCAGCTTTTGAGAGCACCAAGTCAGCGTTAGCGGCCGTATCCCGTCTCGCGTATCCTCTGCACGACGCGCTAACCAAGGTCGTAGCTGACGCATCGGATCGTGCAGTAGGTGCAGTGATCCTGCAGCTAAAGAATCACAAGTGGGTACCACTTGCGTATCACTCGCGCATACTGACCGGTTCACAGCTAAAGTGGCGTACAGGAGACAAAGAATTGTTTGCCTTGTTCATCGCCGTGAAACGGTTCAGACACCTATTAGACTGACGTCCGAATTTACAACTGTGGACTGACCACAAACCGCTGATTCATGCATTCACCAGCTCATCCGAGCGATCAGCTCGCGTTCAGCGCCAACTGGCGTACCTCAGCGAATTATCGACTGACGTCAGGCACATCAAGGGTCGTGACAATGCCGTCTCAGACAGCCTCAGTCGTCCTCCAGACGCTGCTTTGCGTTCAGTGTCTGAGATACATGCTGAGGCTCAGCAAGGCTTAGACCTTAAAAAGCTTGCCTTAGCACAACAAGGAGCTTCAGATATCGCCGCTCTCGCCGCTTCTTCCTCGCTCCGTGTTGAGCGCCGTGATGTTGAAGGCGTCCCGACTGGTCTTCTGGTGGACGTCTCCACCGGTGTTGACCGCCCACTTGCACCTGAGGCGTTGCAGCACGAGATCTATCTGCTATTTCACAGCATGCACCATCCCAGCGCGCGAACAACCTGGCGCCTGATCTCGGAACGCTTTGTGTTTAGTCGCATAAGCTCGAAAGTGTCAGCTTGGGTGAGGAATTGCACCCTCTGTCAACGATGCAAAGTCGGCCGTCACCAACATACGTCGTTGAGCCGCCCTGCAACACCATCTGGACGTTTCGAGGCGCTTCACGTTGACGTCGTCGGACCACTTCCGGAAGACAGTGGTCATCGCTATCTGTTCACAATAGTGGACAGGTACACGCGTTACCCCGAGACAATACGGATGCCAGAGGCTTCTGCTGCGTCTTGTGCTCGCGTATTACTTGACTGGACGTCTCGGTTTGGTATGTGCCTGTGCATTACGTCCGACCGTGGCCGACAGTTTGTGTCCGACCTGTGGACCGAGTTTTGGTCCATCCTCGGGGTTCAGCTGAAGACAACTTGAGCCTATTCTCCTCAGCAGAATGGGTTAGTAGAGCGTATTCATCGCCAGCTGAAATCCTCTCTTACTGCTGCTCTAGAGAGCAATGTCAACTGGATGGCGGCCCTGCCCTTGGCTCTGTTGGGCATGCGGGCGGCGTACAAGCCGGACATCAATTCATCATCAGCGGAGATGGTGTTTGGCGAAAAAATGCGCCTCCCGGGCCAATTTTTCTCACAGACTCAGTTGTCACCAGCGAATGAGACAGCTCGGCAGCTCGCTACCTCCATGTCCAGACTCAGGCCAACACCGACCGCTTGGCACCGGCGCTACGACGCCGACCGTCCGTTTGTGTCGCAACCGCTGATGATGGCGACACATGTGTTTGTTCGTGTGGATGCTGTGCGTCCACCACTGACTCCCCCTTACCGCGTGCCGTATGCCGTGCTTCAGCGCGGTGACAAAGCATTCGTTTTGGACTTCAACGGACGCCCGGACACAGTCGCCATCGACCGTTTGAAGCCGGCATTTTCCGAGAGAAGCCAAACCTGCAGCTCACCACTGCCGCCTTCAGCCCAAACTTCTCAAGGCGCCGCCGAGGCAGCTGCGGTTCCCACGCCGGTAACGGAGTTGCCTGTTCCTGCTGACACTTCGCACACACTCCGGCCTCCCAGAATCGTTTGGTCCAGGCGCGCCAGGCCAATTCGCGCCCCGGTTCGTTTTCAGTAGTCGGTGCTCCGCAACTGGGGGGAACTGTGGCCTCCGCGCCACCATTGTATTTTATATTCATTTGTATATGTGTTGTTTCATTCGTGGTTTCCGACATACGTTTTCAAGTCAGTCCATCAATACACAGTTGCGTGTTATTATCTTTTGTAGGCGTTCCTACAGAGCACATACAATGTCCGATTTCGGGCTTTACTGCTTTTAGGTTGTTACTACCACATTCGCCCCAAGAGAGCTGCCAACGAGAACGGATAAAACGATGGATGTTAGGATAACAGTCCGAATACGGAATGGGGAAGTTAAAATAAAATGAATAAAAGTATCGTTCAGCAGCTCTTTTTGCGGCTCTGTCAGCTCGCTCGTTGCCCAAAATACCAATATGGACCGCAATCCAGCAGAACTACACACGCTTGCCCTGGTGGTTAATGTTGTTAAGAGACATATAATCTTATCAATCAATCTAATCAATCCTCTGTGTAAGAGGATGGAGCGAAAACGACGATAATGAATTTATAGCACTAAGGGAGTCCGATAAAACTAAAACCAATGGAAATGAAGATGAACGAATAAAAACCATGGCAAACAGGATAGCGTAAAGCCTAGCCGTGTAAATGGAGGCGCTCGGTGTCAGCGTGCTCGAGCGGCACGCACCTCCACTTACAAACGCACAACCCACACCACTGGCCGAATTAGATCCATCAGTGTACTGGGCAGTATACCGTCCGTAAGAATGAATTCACTCCAGAGTGGTTGAGCGAAGCACACTGGGCACTGTACGGTGTTTCGGCAGAGCTGCTAGCGAGACCTCATCCTCGGGTGTGACCAATTCCCAAGGTGACCCCGCCGTGTATTCTTGTTTGATGACGTCGTTAGCATCCATCCCGCATGACTCCAGCAGTGCCTTCATTTTGCTGCAAATCAGCACAAAACACTGATGTACTGGAAAGTGCTGCTACTCAGGCACATGCTGGGAAAATACTACGTCATACGCGGAGTTTTCATGGATGCTTGCCAGTTTGGCGACCGCGACACGGCAGCCGCCTCAAGCTGCCGGTCAACCGATGTTGATTCTTTTTCATCTTTGTCAGCCTCAGGTACAACCAGCTTGAGATCCATTCATCCAGCCAGTTTCAGAAAGTCTCCAACTGTCAGCTTCTCCAGAAACGAGTCGACAGAGTGTGGATGTTGAGCTGACTTCGTGACTACGCCGATATAGGCTGCGATATACAGCACGCGCCTCGTCGAAACTGCAGCGCTGGGCAGCGCGAATAGCCAGAATTTATTTTTATTCCAGCCATTCCGGGCAGTCTCGCGACGAGGACGCGTGACCGCTGCTCCTGCAATTGACGCAGAAATACTCATTGTCACAATCAGCAGCGGTGTGCCGTTCGGAAGAGTAGCGTCCGGAGATCTCTGCACGGTTGCAGCGGGAGCTCGTATGACCGAAACGTTGGCATCTCTAACATCGCATCGGGTTGGGCACGTAGGGGCGGACTCGGATACGCTGACGGTTGTCATCGACCTTGATATCATCCGGCAGAACAGCACTGTCAAACGTGAGGAAGAAAGAGTGTGATGGCACCTCGCTACCCGCATGCCGTCGGACGACGAGCCCCACGCGGATGACACCTTGGGATGCCAAACCGTCGCAGATTTCTTCGTTGTCCACACCCTCTAGCGCACGACAAAACATAACACCTCTGGCGTGGTTCAAAGTCAAGTGCGCACACACCGAGATGGGGGTGTTCACCTAACGCCTGTTTGGCCCATACCCACGCAATAACGGAGCGTGGTTGCCTTCATCGCGCGGATGGCTGCCGTGCCAGTGGCGTATTTGACCGGCAGTGATCCATCTTCCTGCCGACTGACCTCGACAGGCACGTCTCCTATGTTCCTTAATCCATGCAGACGACGGATGTGGTGTGGTCGTCTGCAGTGAGAGTGTCTGAGTGCGTCAAAGTATTAGTGTGTCTATGTGTGATCGTGTATGGTTGAATTGTGTATTGCGTGCGAGAGTGTGTGAGCGAGTGTGTATAGTTGTGTCTGTGTGTGTGTTTTGTCAAATGTTCATGTCCCACGGTGGCGAGCGAGTGACCGGCTCGCCGCTGATTGGTATTTGCCGCCTTGGTGTTGGTGTTTGCCGCCTGCCAACTGCAGCCTTGCTGCAAACGGCGGGCACTGCACAGGGCGGGGACCCCTTCGAGCACCAGGCATCTCACCCTTGACCCTCTTGAACCCTATCCGGCCACCTTCGGACCATTCTCTCCACTGTCGAGGAGCCAAACAGCGGCCCCGTCGGGGTTCGACGCGCAGGCCAAGACGAGTGTTGCGTCACGCCAGCACTACACCCCTGGTGACGTAACACTCAGCGGCCAGGATCCTGTTTGCCGATCCGACGGGGGAGGGTTTCCAGATGGCCGTCAGCTGCTAAACAGCTCCTCCGCCCTTTGACAGGTCTTGTTTTGTATTCCTGCTGGGTGTGTGGCCACCCTCCTCACTTGCATAGACCATTGGGGGAGTCGGATTAGTCACCGACATTGCGAGCATGCATCTGGTTGTACCGGGTTACATGTTACCAGTAGGATGCCATGACCTGACCAGGCATGTCTGCCTTTAGTCGCCTTTTACGACACGCGGCAGCTACGGCAACATAACTCTAACTCCCCTACCACAGGGGATTAGGGTATATAGTACTTGTATATCATCGACCGATATTCTAGGTTTAATATCTGGAGAAAGTTGAACAATGAACATGCTATGTCGGTGGGTGTCGCTCTGGAGAGTGGATTCGCGATTTTGGTCCATCCTGTAGCGTTCTATCTGATAATGTGCCGGTATTTCTCAGTACCGTATTCTCCAATCTTCTCCACGGGTGTGAGGCTTATCATGAAAAGTCATGTTCATATCTTTATCGCACTATCAAACGAATGGCGTCCAGAAAAGGCTGCAGAATCGGAAAAGCAGTGTTCTCTTACAACGTTACAACCAGTCAATCTACCAGCGAGACGCCATTTACAAGTGTTTTCAGAGCCGCACCGCAACTACCGAAAATTCGTAGAAGTCGTGTTCTGACTAGTGATGCAAAAAAAACGTTTTTTTGGTTGGTTTTTTTGCAAAAAAACATGTTTTTTTAGGGTTTTTTGGGTTTTTTAGAATTAGCCCCAATTGTCATAGGATGTTGGATTTTAGTACATAGAATAGAGTTTAATTGACGTTGTGTACATCTTTACGTGTCTTATTTCAAAGATAATTTGATAATAGTTTAAAAAACAAAAATATGTATCAATAAATATCCCAGGAGACTGTTTGAAAGTGCATCCGGATCCGGTGGTTTAGGTTTTTTTCGTTGAGAAAACCCATGTTTTTAAAGATGGTTTTAATGATGCGGATATTTGAAATAATTTGTTAGCAGAACAAAGCAAATTCATTGAGTAATCATGTGTTTTTTTTAAAGTAACCATGTTTTTTATATAAAAAAATGCAATGATGTGTTTCAAGTTGGTTTTAAATTCGTTTTATTAATGTACAGATTCAGAAAATGTTGACAGCAGAACAAGACAATTAATTGGCTGGTCAAGTATTTTTTTGACAAACGTTAATTTAAGCTAACGCTTTTTTAATGAAACAATGCTTTCTCGAACAGTCTCTATGGAAGATAGATTTGATTGATGTGCGTCCAAATACCTTTTGTATAGCAAGTAGCCTGCTGGTATAAGCGGCTGGTTAAACCACTTGATTTAAACTGTTTTTAAACCATGTTTTTTTCAAAATAATTTCCTTTTATAAACGGTTTTCGTAGATGTAGAGATTTAGAAAAAAATTGGCGGCAGATCAAGGAAAGTTCAACCAAATTAATTGGTTTTTTATTAGTAACCTGTTTTTAGAACTGGTTTTATGGATGATGGTTTCTTTGATGTAGTTATTTGTGTTCAAATACCTTTTTGTACATTAAATATATTTCCTCAGTCGTTTTTTCCTACACGAAAATATTGCCCGATTTTCTGGTCAGGATTGCCACTCTGAATAATGCGATCCGATTGTATTCGTAGTCCCATTAGGGACATTAAGTTTGTGTGCATATTTGTAGTATTTGTGTACATATTTGCAGTGTTTGTACTTTTATATTTGCAAATAATTGATCTGCTGAATGAAATGATGAAACTTATTATAATCAACGTAGTTCATTTCTGGTAGGAAAAAGGTAATATGTAAAAAATAAAAATAAATTATGACACCTGTTGTTTTTTTTAAAACAGTTTCAGATTTTAGCATAAAAAACGGTTCTCAAACCCTGCTTTCTTACACAATGATATAACTCAATATATATAATAAATATATAAAATAATACAAACTACAATATACAAAATATACACTAATATACAAAATATATAACTCAATAATTGAATGCAAAACTGTACTGTACATAGAAGTGCCGCACAGTACCGTGCAAACAATGATATTAGGGCTTTCAGACACATTATAACAATTACATTGTGCATATTTAATGATAATTCAATTTGATAGGGTCACTAATAGCATGAATAACTCTTGTGTTGATAACAAATATTTCATTCAGCATCCCAAATATATCATTTCCATAATTTAAATTCTTTGCATGACTCTTCAAAAAAAATAACTTGTTTTTTTTGGTCGAGGTTTTTTTGGCAAAAAAAACAGTTTTTTTATTGACAGTCTTTAATAGATACTTATGGCCTTGTCTCTCCCTGTCGGTTCCGTCTCAATCTAAATTATGCATCCTTATCATATATCGCCACAATCATCCCGGTACTGTCTCCTCATTCTCTAATGAGTTTTCAGACATCCTTGATTCCATCACTTCCATTTTTTCTAATCGTTTAATCGTTGTTGGTGATTTCAACTTCTGGGTTGATGTACCCTCCACTTCTACCTATACTCGTAACTTCCTATCTTTAATTGATACTTATGGTCTTGTCTCTCCTGTTTCTTCAGCCACCCACTTGTCTGGCCACACTCTTGATCTTATGTTATTTCCGTCCCCTGCACTTTTATCTGATCTGCCGATTCCTGATGTGGTTGTTCATCCTCCGGACTCCAGTATTTCTGACCACAGCCTTCTTCTGTGTGATCTCTCCCTTCCTTCTTGCGATACTCTCCGCTATGTGCAACCACCCTTCCGGTCGTTTCGTAATTTTGATCCTATTCAGTTTTATGCTCTCCTATCATGTCACCTTCCGCTGCACCTGTTTTTGTCGTCTCCTATTGTTGAACTGCTACCTCTTTTTTCTCGCACTTTGTCCTTGATCAATGACTCTTTGTTTCCTCTTATGATTTCTTCTAAAAAAGTTACGTCTTCCTCTCCTTGGATTTCATCTCATCTACTTTTCCTTAGACGCAAACAGCGGCGCCTTGAGCGCCGTTGGAGGCGTTCTCCTTCTTCTGTCTCTTGGGATTCTTATTGCGTCTCCCGTTCTTTATATATTTCGGCTTTATCTACCGCCAAGCAGTCCTACTTCAAAAATCGGCTCTCATCTCTTTCTCGCTCTCCGAAAACGCTATGGTCTACTCTTAACTCTCTCCGTGGCTCTAAGTCTGTCTCTCCCGCCTGGACTATTTCTGCGGATGATTTTGCCTCTTTCTTTTCTAATAAAGTTCAAATTGCTCGGTCTAGCCTCCCTATCTCGTCATCTCCACTGACACACACACTGGTTCCAGTGGCGAATTTCCGTCATTTTCTCAAGCTGATCCTATAAATTTTCGTGCTATCTCTGATTCCGTTCTTCTACTCGCTCCTTATTTTCTCCATCTTATAAATTCATCTTTTCTTCATGGATCGTTCCTTGCTTAAACGCATACTTCTGCTCTTCCTATACTCAAGAAACCCTCCCTTGATCCATCTGTTTTGAAAATTTTCGGCCTGTCTCTCTCCTCAGTTTTCCCTCTAAACTTCTTGAGTAGGCAATCTATTCTCAGCTCTCCTCCTTTGCTAATTCGGCACTTTTTCCTTTTCAGTCCGGTTTAGGCCCTCTCATTCCACTGAATCTGTTGCTACTTCTGTTCTTGATCACACGTTTTCCCACTTCGCTACTGGTCGATCTGTACTCCTTGTTCTTCTTGACATATCCTCTGCGTTTGGCCTTGTTGATCACACCATTCTATTGTCTGATCTTTCTTCTCTTGGCATCACTTCCTCGGCTCTTTCTGTTATTTAATCTCATCTTTCGGACAGATCCTACTCAGTGAACTTCAACTCGTCTTCATCTCGCTGTGTTTCTCTTCTTTCCGGCGTACCGCAAGGATCTGTTCTTGGCCCTCGACTCTTCAACATTGACATGTCCTCGCTTTGTCCTCTTCTTGAACGCCACTCTGTAACTTACCATATCTACGCTGACGATATTCAGTTTTTTGTTCCTCTTCCTCTTTCCTCCTCTTCCTTCATCTCTGATATTCTCTCCGACATCTCTTCTTGGGCTTCTTCTAGGTGCCTTCTCCTAAATCAATGTAAATCTGAGTTCATTGTTTTCCACCCTCCTCGAATCCCTCCTCCCAGACTTCCGTTCCCTCTTTCTGACTCTGTGCGTGACCTTGGTGTTATATTTGATTATTCTCTTTCGTTTTACAATAACATTATATCTGTGACCAGGACCTGTCGATTGATCTTACGCTCTCTGTATCCAATACGTCTGTTTCTAGATCATCCTTCTGCCATCAAGCTTGTTGTCTCTCTTATTTTCTCTCGCATTGATTACTGATGCTCTTTATATTTTCATGTTCCTCATTACTATTTGTGTGTTCTTCACCATGTGATTAATTCTTCATGTCGTTTTGTTATTTATCCTACTCCCTGTCGTCGTACTTCCCAATTTCTGTCTGAGTTTCGTTGGCTACCTATCATTCCTCGTATTCATTTTCGTATCTGTTGTATTGTATATAAGCTTATTCGTGACCCCCTTCAACCTTCCTATCTTTCTAGTCTCATTACTGTATTTTCTGCATATTCCCGCAATTCTCGCCCTCTCGTCTGCTCTCGTGCTCTCAACGAATCAACTTGGTCCGCTAAATCGTTTTCTTGTTTTGCTCCTCGTTTGTTCAACTCTCTTCCTGCTACTATTGTTCATGCTCCTTCCTTTAGTTCGTTCCGTTCTTCTCTTTTCGATTACTTGTTCAACTTGTCGTTTGATCCCTCCTCACATACTCTCACTCCCTATGCTACGGTCTGATTCCATGGTTTACTCTGCTCTTGTCATGTGCTTACTGTTGTAGATATTTTTCTCTAATTGTGTTGCCTTTTTTCATGTGTGATCTGCTATGTATTTGAAGTCTGTGCTTTTCGTTATTTGGTGTTAGCTTTGGAGTTACGTTGCGCGCGTGCGCGTATGTGCGCTAAATCAAATATATTGTTTGTTTGTTTGAATGCAAAACTGTACTGTACATAGAAGTGCCGCACAGTACCGTGCAAACAATGATATTAGGGCTTTCAGACACATTATAACACTCATATTGTGCATATTTAATGAGAATTCAATTTGATAGGGTCACTAATAGCATGAATACATCATGTGTTGATTAAAAATAATTCATTTAACATCCCAAATATATCATTTGCATAATTTGAATTATTTGCATGACTCTTCAAAAAACGGGTTTTTTTGGTCGAGGTTTTTTTTGGCAAAAAACTTTTTTTTTTAAACCGTCGGTTTTTAGGTCGAATCTCTAGTTCTGACATCTACCAAGTTACGTCAGAGTTGGACGAATTCGTGCCTTCGTGATGGATTTTCATGCATGTACAAATCTGGTGGCATGGTTTTTCTACGCCCACCATATGGTTGCTGCGCTACAAAATGGACAGGATCGCATCGGGTTAAAAATGCGAATACATGGGCAGTAAATCTTGGTGATGGCGTCAAAGGGCATATGATGTATGCTCGTCCAGTAGGACGTTTAATTGACTCGTAAATGCGTCAATCTTCTCGATATGTTGATCATTCACTAGCCAATCGCATGTTCATGTTATCTGTTCTCGTACATCTCAACGAATCCAGTGCTAACAGCGAAGACACGGAAGGGAATGTACAGGATTTAGACTGAAGGACGTGAACGTTCGTGATGAAGTGCCTGCTACCGGGCAGTACAATCTTCGTGGGCGGACCAACTTGAGACGACCTGCTCGTTATCTGTCATAGTGTACGATTATTTTCCTGTGTATATTGTTCATTTAAGCTATTGTTCAGTTTGATTGCTATGATATATTTTGGATTTGGGATTTTCCGAGATTGTGGTGATGTTGCTTTGCTTACTCGAGGTGGTGTTAGAGTGGATTAAAGAGCCAGCAAATTACTATTGTGAGGAGCACGTTGTGCATCGCTGTGTGATACAGTTCCAAGAAGTGACGTTTCAAGTAGCGGCGTCCCCATGGTACAATGTGAGGTGCACTGTACTTGTGAAGGCCAAAGGAGAGCAGTGTTGGTTCAGTGGTCAGCGGTCATCGTGCGTGGACTGTCTGTTATAATATGTGTTACACCCACAGAAATTATTTATCATCTTAATTTTCGTTAGAATTTAGCTGTATGTTTTTTTTGTATATACCAACGGCATTGTTGCAACGTTGAGATTGTAAACACCAACGGCAGCGCCGCTTGGCGTCTTCCTTTTCACTGTTTGAACCGTGGAGAGCTAACACCTGAGAGTTATACCTTCGAGAATTTGTGAGATATTGGAGATCCTAGAGAATTCGTGAGATATTGGAGATCCTAGAGAATTTGTGAGATATTGGAGATCCTAGAGAATTTGTGGGATATTGACATCCTAGAGAACGCCAGAAATCGTGAGTTGTCTGATGTTATGTGTTTGATTTGTCTCGTTTGTTATGTGATTTGTCTCGTTTGTGGATATTTACTAATTTGGTTAGTATATGGGTTTAATTTGAGGTTTGTCTAGGTTTAATCGAGGTTCCACCTTTTGTTCAATTTCAGTTTGGACCAACAACAACAACAACAACAACAACAACAAGAACGATCACGAAACAATACCAAGTTGTGTACCAAGTCTGGTGTTTTTTATTCAACGCACAACGGGTGCGCCACGATATGTGTGTTACAGTATATCTATAATAATAAAGCTCAACGTACGTGTGTGAGTGTGTGTGCAGAACGGCACATTGGTGTATATATATTGGTGTGTGTCTGTGTGTCGATATGCCATGACTCACGTGCATTGCAGCGAGCGTTTGCAGCGAGCGTTTGCAAATGCCCAGTGGCGTGCAGAGCGCGTAGTAAAACAGAGTGTTTAAATAAGTACATTGTCGTGCATGTGTGTGTTCCACAGGCGTTTTTCGAGTGGATATGTGTAGTTTACCAATATTGCAATTGTAATTAACATTTATTTTTCTACTGGTGTTTGTTTTTCACCATTATTCTACACACTGCGCCATTCAGTTGAGCGATTGCTAGAAACGCCCATGCGAGATTGCCACCTCAGGCACACACACACTCACATACACACTGACATACATGCACACACACACACACACATACACACTGACATAGATGCACACACACACACACACACATACATACACAGTGTACAGAACGGCACACTGATGTATATATTGGTGTGTGTGTCTGTGTGTCGATATACCATGACTCACGTGCATTGCAGCGAGCGTTTGCAAATGCACAGTGGCGTGCAGAGTGCGTAGTAAAACGGAGTGTTTAATTAAGTACATCGTCGTGCATGTGCGTGTTCCAGAAGCGTTTTTCAAGTGTATATGTGTAGCTTACCAATATTGTAATTGTAATTATCATATATTTTTCTATTGGTGTTTGTTTTTTACCTTTATTCTACACACTTTTGTCATTCAGTTGAGCGATTGCTAGAAATTTCCCTGCCAGATTGCCACCACATCTTTTCTGCGAACTGTCCCAGGAATTGCACACACGATACCGTTTTGCATTTTGTATTGGTATGTGTGTCCGTGTGCCGAAATTATATGAACGAACACGTGTGCAGCCAGTGTTTGTATGCGTGTGCGTCTGTATGTGCGATGCGAACTTATATAATGTCGTGCACACGGATTGTGCAACATTTGCTTCAAGTGCATTATCATCATATTTGCATTGCTATCCAAGACAAAACTCAAGGCGACCGCATCACTTACAATACTACAAACGAAGCTACGAGACGCACGTAGTGCGGATCTACTAGCGACCATAACCGCACGAAGTGCGGAACTTGTCGCTAGTGTGTTATAATATGTGTTATAGGTTGTGTGAGTGGTATTGTTGGTTGTGTAGTTAATTATTGGTTTAGTTCCCGTGCAACCAATAAAACTACCAGAACAATTAATATATACTAATCAACACAGAAATAAACACGAGCAGTTGCACTTGCCTGATTGTCACAAATTGTCAACACACCTTTTCATATAATACACAGCGCATGATGTCATATGATGTCATTCACAATTTTGTGAAGGTGTACAGTCTGTGTGTGTATGTATGTGTATGTGTGTGTGTGTGCGTGTGTGTGAAGTAAAGTAATTTATTTGCCACACTGAACACATACATATATCAACACATAATGTAAAGCTGGCACATGTCCGTTGAGTCTAGACTCCTTACGGACATTTGATTATATGCATACAAGACACATACGTGCGCACACGTATGCACATGCATGTGAACACATGAGTATACACACACACACTTACACACATACATATACATATACAATGTGGACGTTTGGCTTGAGCCAAATCCAATTACCCCGTATACCAAACAAGCAACATACAACATATCAAAATCAACAAATAACATGGATGGAATTTCTCAACATTTGAAACTGGCTGCATCATTCATACATTTATCATTTTTCAGTGTTGTTGGCAATGTCGCAACACCACTGAATTGTTTTCGCGTAATATCTAAATCGTTATACATAAAATAATACTTTCATACATACAATTTTCAGCGATCATACATACATTGACACAGACACGCACAATCTTGATGGTGTTGGTGGCGACAACCACCATTGCCACTATCACTGATGCTCGTGCTGTTGCTGCCGAAAATGTTTTATCAATTCTATTTTTATTTAATTCAATTAACCATTTAGAGCTAAAATATTTATTTTGTGATTCATGACGCAAAAAACGGCACAAAATGGTATGTGTGTATCCGACGAGTATATCAAAAATACCTCTGCTACACGAACTCAGCATCACAACTACGCACACGCCAAACACACATACACCACCGAAGCACACAACAGACTCACACACCGACACGATGACATGAACACGCACAAGACACACAGACAAGCACGTGCACACAGACGGGCACACAACACACAGACACTCACGCACATGCACGAACACACGGGTATAGACAGAAAGCAATACGCAGAACGCGCAATGACACTACAGCAGGTCGATAAAACAACTAATACAACATTCCTCCCTGATTCTCAAGAATCAAAGAAAACACATTAATGCAGACACAAGATTAAAACAAGAAAAACAATACATGTAATAAACATCACCGTTCATAATCACGGAGTCATGTCGGTGGCCTCCGCTCACGAGTAGACACACGCGTTGGCAAATATTCACGACTGCTGTTCTGGTCGTACGCTAACTCCTTTGGTTGCGCTGAATCATCACTTCTTACTGGAGGCAGAGCAGGTACATAGACAGGAATGGCATGGTCGTCACTCTCCTGCGAGTCTCCGTGCAGCTCCGGTGTACTGCTACCGGTCACATCTGTCACCTCACTCGGACGATAATTAAGCCTAGAGATGCGACCTAAAAAACGTCGACCAAAAACACGTTTTTTTAAGAGTCATGCAAATAATTCAAATTATGGAAATGATATATTTGGGATCTTAAATGTATAATTTTTAATCAACACATGAGTTATTCATGCTATTAGTGACCCTATCAAATTGAATTATCATTAAATATGCACAATATAATATTTATAATGTGTCTGAAAGCCCTAATATCATTGTTTGCACGGTACTGTGCGGCACTTCTATGTACAGTACAGTTTTTCATTCAATTATTGAGTTAATCATTGTGTACGAAAGCAGGGTTTGAGAACAGTTTTCTATGCTAAAATCTGAAACTGTTTTAAAAAAACAACAGGTGGCATAATTTTTTATTATTTTTTACATATTACTTTTTTCCTACCAGAAATAAACTACGTTGATTATAATAAGTTTCATCATTTCATTCAGCAGATCAATTATTTGTAAATATAAAAGTACAAATACTGCAAATATTTACACAAATACTACAAATATGCACACAAACTTAGTGTCCCTAATGAGACTACGAATAAATGCGGGTCGCATTAATCAGAGTGGCAATCCTGACCAGAAAAACGGGCAAAATTTTCGTTTAGGAAAAAACGACTGAGGAAATATATTTAATGTACAAAAAGGTATTTGAACACAAATAAGTACATCAAATGAACCATCATCCATAAAACCAGTTCTGAAAACAGGTTACTAATAAAAACCAATTTTTTAAACTAATAATAAACGCCAATTTTTTTCTAAATCTCTACATCTACTAAAAATGTTTTTCAAAAAAGATTATTTTGAAAAAAACCTTGTTTTAAAAAACAGTTTAAATGGTTTTAATGGTAAAGTGGTTTAACCAGCCGCTTATACCAGCAGGCTACTTGCTATACAAAAGGTATTTGAACACACATCAATCAAATCTATCTTCCATAGAGACTGTTCTAGAAATCATTGTTTCATTAAAGAAGCGTTAGTATAAATAAACGTTTGTCAAAAAAAATACTTTACCAACCAATTAAATTGTGTTGTTCTGCTGTCAACATTTTCTGAATCTGTACATTAATAAAACGAATTTATAACCAATTTGAAAAACATCGTTGCATTTCTTCATAAAAAAACATGTTTTTTTTAACATGATTACTCAATAAATTTGCTTTGTTCTGCTAACAAATTCTTTCAAATATCCGCATCATTAAAACCATGTTTAAAAACATGGGCTTTCTCAATTAAAAAACATAAACCACCGGACCCGGATGCACTTTCAAACAGTCTCCTGGGGTATTTATTGATACATATTTTTGTTTTTTATACTATTATCAAATTATCTTTGAAATAAGACACGTAAAGATGTACAAAACGTCAATTAAACTCGGTTCTATGTACTAAAATCCAACATCCGATGACAATTGGAGCTAATTCTAAAAAAACAAAAAAACTAAAAAAACATGTAGTTTTGCAAAAAAACAACAAAAAAACGGTTTTTTTGCATCACTAATTGCGCCTCATATCTCTCACATGTCAGGTGAAACCGCCGACGTCCACTGCCTGGTCATAAACGATGGCAGTCACTCTGTTTGAGGAGTATCGAGTAGTGCAGCGCGCACCAGGCAGTTCCACCCACACGTAGTCGCCAACACGAAAACGACAATTGTTGTCTCACTGCGATGTCAACAGTTGTCTTCACACTGCGATGACAGCGTTCAACAATGTCATTTCCGTACGGTGCGTACGCACAGCGAAACCTGAGTTTGACACCCCATTTAGCAACGAAGGCGGAAAACTCTGTTCCGAAAAACAGTGTCATTGTCGCACAACTTCTCTTGAGGAGTCCCACGCTCGTAGAATACGAGCTCGAGCTCGAGAATACGAGCTCGTATTGATTCAAGCTCTTGCACAACGTGGCATGCTGATTCTGAGAGCAAAATGCGCCACAACACAAATCTCGACGGACCACAGTCGATTAAAGTTAGATAAACACGACCGTCATGATTAGTGATGCAAAAAAACGTGGTTTTTGTTGCGGGTTATTTTGCAAAAAAAAACATGTTTTTTGGTTTTTGTGTGTTTTTATTGGGTTTTTTAGAATTAGCCCCAATTGTTATCGTATGTTGGATTTTAGTACATAGAAATCAGTTTAATTGATGTTTTGTACAACATAAACAAGAACGTGTATTTGCTATAGCGCCGGTAAAACACAAGCGCGAAAAACGGAAAACATCAATTTAGGTAAAACGATCAATCATCAATCATCTATTGTGGTAAAGCGACAATTATTAAGAATAAGGGAGAAATCAGCAGATAAAAGAGCGTGAAATCATAAAAGAAACCAGAATGAGTAAATAGCAAGCACAAGCACAAATAGCACAGATCCAAAAATCAAGTGGTATGTTCAAACAATAAAATTGACAAAGATTTATTACAGAGAACATTCACAATAGAAAAAAATAAAGCAGCAAGGAAGGAAAGGAAGCAGTAACTGTGCTCAAGAGAGGGAAAAATATGACAACGAGGAGAATTGAAACAATCATAAAACGGAGAAATAGTTGAAACAATATTGTAGCATCGCATTCGCCACACCAAGTGCAAATTGTCAATTTATTTGTAAACACTTGAATTTAGTTTTTTCATCAAATTAGTTATCTTGAACGCGTTCCCATGCTTTATGATTTTATATCTCATTCATGTGTTAAATATGATGTACGTGATGGTGCGTGTAACGTACACGACGTTATTCAGACGAATCGGAAGCCATTAGTTTGATACCGCTATATTTTTCCGTGCACTCCGGTGTGGTGTAATGAATCGTAGCGTAGCGTAGCGGTTCAACTGAGCATAAAAACAAAAAACAACGTAAAAAACATACTCATGAGTACAATACACCAAGAGAGAAAAAACAACGAAGAACACGTGATTTCTGCATATCATTTGCATATAAGAACACAGCAAAATGACAAAATCAAAATCATAGACAAACATGAAAATAACTTACACTTTCTGGCCTCTCTTGGGTTTAATGTGGCGCAAACAAGTACAACTCTCAGGCACAAAATCTCAGACACAAAACCTCTACTCCAGGGGCAATACACATAATACGTAGTAAGGCACGTGCACAGGCTGCCAAATATAGGCGCTGCGTTGCCAGACAAAAACGACGAGACAAAATAAGACGAAGTTTGGCCAGGCGTTACACCGGCCCCAGTGCAACACTTGCACTCAAACACAACGCCAGGACAACGCTAAACCCAACATATAAATGAGAAATAATGAGAACCGAAACCTCCATCAGTGTCGTCTCTGACTCAATACAACACGGGTGAACTGACAATACATCACAAAAAACACTACCAGTGTCCACCGTAAGTTTAATACCATGTAAATAAGCAACGCAATACAAAAGATCGGAGTCCACTCGGGCGTGGTCACTGATCGCGATTGTGATAAGATATTAGCAGCGCAACACACGTTTAAACAACTAAACGCCAACAAGCAACTGAATACAACAGTAGCTTCACAAACATGTAAAAAAAACAATGACAATCAAGAATCAGCCTCTTTTGCTTCCAGTACACATATCTTTGTAATGGGTCGTACATAAATTCCGTTGAGTTTGCACCGTGTTCTCCGAGATCTTGGCTGGCTCATCACTTGCATTAACACACCTGGGCACTCTGTAGGAGGCAACAACAGTAAAATCATTCGTCCACTTCAACCATTGCTCCATTATGTCCTCTGGTAATTGGCTATCCCAACCTACATCCAGACGACACAGTTCCTGAAACATCCTTCTTGCTGGCAGCACAAAGGGACTGACAAATCCGAGAGGGTCGTATACAGTACTCAAAGTGCTAAGTAGTCCTCTTTTGGTGTACGGCTTCTCTTGAATTTGAACGTCAAATTTGAAAACGTCCAGTTCGACATCCCAAAGCATACCGAGGGCTCGTTGTACCGAGAGTTTCTCTAAACTCACATTAAGCGATTGATAACAACTTCCCCGTCTCTCTTCTGGTATACCTTTCATAAATTCAGCAGAATTAGAGACAAACTTTGTGAGCTTGAATCCTCGAAACGACAGTATTTCCATGAGCTGCTTGGCCACCTCAACAGCCGCATACGCAGACTTCTCTGTCTTTAAGCAATCATCGACATAAAAATTTCTCAAAATAGTGCTTAGTACACTGGGGGGATATTCACTAACAAACTCGCGAGCTACTTCTTGAAGTGCGTAGGCCGCACAGCTAGGGCTCCAATTCCCTCCGAATAGGTGTGACGTCATCCGGTATTCTTTCAACTCTCCATTGGTATCGTCGCCTTCGAACCACAAAAACCTCAACACATCTCGGTCTTTCAAATTGACTTTAACTTGATGGAACATTGCTTCAATATCAGCTACGAACGCGATCGGACCTTGTCGGAATCGCAATAAGACACCAATCAACTTGTTAGACAACTCAGGACCCTGATGTACACAGTCATTCAGAGACACCCCCTTGTACTTGGCCGCACAATCAAAAACGACACGCATCTTACCCGGTTTTCTAGGATTTACCACCGAATGATGAGGCAAGTACCAAACCTTGCCGTCTGATCGATTCAAATCACTAATTGGCACTTCTTCGGCATAACCCTTTTCAGTTAGCTTCTGTATTTCCTTGGAATAACTATCTTTGAATGTGTGGTCCTTGAACAGACGCTTCTTTAGCGACTGCAAGCGGGTCACTGCCAGTGTACGATTATCTGGCAAACAAAGGTTGCCGGCCTTGAATGGAATATTCAAAGTGTAGTGGACACCATCCAATGCTATATTTTTGCTCCACAACTCCATCACCTTCATATCGTCCTGGGACATTCCGGTCGTTTCGCAGTGCGCATCTTCCAGATCCCACATACGAGCCAAGTTGTTCGAAACATGCCCACCATGAACAAAATACGATGATCTCATAGTAATTCCAGCATCTACAGGACCATGGATGGCCCATCCGAGAGGAGTCTTCATTGCATACGGCTCACCTGGCCTCCCTCTTCGAATTTCTGTAGGTATAAACAGATCGGAACAATCTTGACCAATCAAAAGGTGTACTTGTCCAACGTCCAGTTTCGGAATACTAATATCACTCAAATGTCGCCACTTGTTAACCTCGATATCGCAGGCTAAACCTGAGAGATCAATATTCAACGACGGCCTCACCGTGACCTCTGAAATGAGAGAACAGTTTGTATCCTTCACGTCTGATAGAACCAGCTTTGTCGATTTCGACTCAATTATCATCTTCCTCTGGGTTATAGTCGTCAACTCAATTGCACGAGATTTTCCTTCGGCACAAACGTCTTGGAAAAGGGTTTCGGTACAGTAAGATGAATTTGAACCTGAGTCAAGGAGTGCATAAGTATCAACATGATTGTCAGATCCGGGACATCTGACCCTCACAGGGACAATAGGCAGCGCCAGTTTTTGACCCTGACTACATGTGAAATGACTGGTTCTGGATTTGACATTAGTTTCACGATTCATAGGTAAATGTAGAAAACTGCTATGTGCCTTTCCACAGCCGTCAACGGTACAAGAATATTTCCTCGTGCAATTACTGCCTATATGATCACGTTTAAAGCAGATGGCACATAGACCCTCCGACTTCACGAGATTCCAACGTTCCTTGATAGACAGCGACTTGAAGCGTGGACAACGCAAAATGTAATGTCGCTGGTCACAACAAGGACACTTAAACTCACTGCTGTCCTGATGTAATATATGGGCATGCGGACCACTGCACACACTGCATTTATACTGTGATGGGCACTTACTGAAAACGTGTCCTCCTTTTAGACATATAAAACACAGTCTCTTTTCCATCACAATACGCTGCCGTTCCTTAACATTCATTTTCAGAAGACCAGGACAAGATATAGTCTCATGACTTCCGCAACAGACACAACATAAATCGCTTGATTTGAACGATAACTCATGTTCACCATCAGCTTGAGTAAACAGACTCACATGACCTCGTCTATTTCTTTCCGACCGTTCCTGCGGTGTCCTCTTTACAGCTTGCAACGACGTTATTGGGTCACATGCCAGGCGTGCCTCTTTCTGAATGAATTCACAAAAAACATGAAACGGTGGATACATAAACACTGAAGACCGTTTTCCGGCTCTCCAACTGTCCACTTCTAATGCCCACTTCTGCACGATAGAGTCTGGCAGCTTTCTCAGCAGCCGCTGGCTTTCTCTCGGATCATCAAGATAGCCAAGCGCGGGAACTGCTTCCGACAAGCTGAGACAATACTGCAAAAAATCAGAGAACCTCGCTATAGCTCTACCATCATGCTCATCAATAACAGGCCACTTGTACAGTTTCTCCCTGAATGCATCAAATGTGGTCGCTTCATCACCATATCTCTCTACGAGGAGTGCCTTCGCTCGTCTGAACGACTCACCAGTCCTCACGGTTAAAAACCCTCTGATAATTTCCTTTGCTTCTCCTTCTGTATATTTCTGCAGATAATACAGGCAATCAGCACCACTCACCTGTGACTCAACACAAGACTCAAATGACCGCAACCATAGCGGAAATTGAAGCCTGTCTCCATGGAATACATCTGGCTCCGGAGGAGGAAGAGACACTCTACTGTGTCGTTCTGAAAGCAAATCAGCAAGTCGGTGAAGAGAGCTCGCTACAGCATCCCCACGTGAACCATTGTTTGGAGAGGGAGAACTTTGCTTCAGTATCTCACCGGATCTCAAGGGAATGTCACCAACAATTTCCGGCTTTAACACTTTACTGGAACCATCACACTGCGGAGATCCTAGCGGTATATTCATTGGTATATCCGGCTTGGGCTCCTCGACAGACTCTAACACCTGTAATTCAGCCATAGTAGCCTGCATCTCTTTCTCACAGCGCAAGTCCTCTAGTTCCATATTCTGTCGCTGAATCTCAATCAATTTCTCATACTCTCTACGTTTATATTCTCTTTCGGTTCTTATTCTGGCGATCTTCGCAAGTCTCTCCAAACGCGCATTACTCGAGGCTACACTTGGACATTCCGACCCACATACTTGGGACCTAATCTCAATCAAATGATCCTCATCTGACCCCTTGGATTCATCTGGTTCAGCCATACTTAAGCGTAAAGTGGAACAATTCACAAAAAACGATGTAGCGCGTGGTTATATGACTAAGCTAGCCTTGGGCACACCGATAGAAAATATAACAATCAAAATACATAACATAATTCAATCAAATTCAAATGAAAAAACGAAAAATTCAACTCATGTCTTCCCGATGAAGCTGTCCAGAAAGTGTACGAAGACGAGTCGACAGCAGCCAAAGTTTGAACTGTAACGTACACGACGTTATTCAGACGAATCGGAAGCCATTAGTTTGATACCGCTATATTTTTCCGTGCACTCCGGTGTGGTGTAATGAATCGTAGCGTAGCGTAGCGGTTCAACTGAGCATAAAAACAAAAAACAACGTAAAAAACATACTCATGAGTACAATACACCAAGAGAGAAAAAACAACGAAGAACACGTGATTTCTGCATATCATTTGCATATAAGAACACAGCAAAATGACAAAATCAAAATCATAGACAAACATGAAAATAACTTACACTTTCTGGCCTCTCTTGGGTTTAATGTGGCGCAAACAAGTACAACTCTCAGGCACAAAATCTCAGACACAAAACCTCTACTCCAGGGGCAATACACATAATACGTAGTAAGGCACGTGCACAGGCTGCCAAATATAGGCGCTGCGTTGCCAGACAAAAACGACGAGACAAAATAAGACGAAGTTTGGCCAGGCGTTACAGTGCGATTCCCGCACACCGACGCGGGCACGCCGAGTTAGTACGGTCTTCCTGTCTTGACCGCCACACGGTAAACTTGTCTCGATTTTTGTGCGTATTTGTAAATAGACTATACGTGACCGAGTCTTTATTTCTTAGTGTGAGGTCTAACTCTTGGGAAGCATTTCTACACTGGTGACCCCGACGTGATTCGCGGGAATCGCACCATCACGTAAATCATATTTAACACATGAATGAGATATAAAATCATAAAGCATGGGAACGCGTTCAAGATAACTAATTTGATGAAAAAACTAAATTCAAGTGTTTACAAATAAATTGACAATATGCACTTGGTGTGGCGAATGCGATGAGCTTGCTACAATATTGTTTCAACTATTTCTAAAATGTCATCGAAAATTTAAATTTCTAAAATTTCTAAAATGTCATTTCAACTAAAATGTCATCGACATAAGCAAAGCAGCCGTCCAGTCCGCGCAACACTGGCGGCCCAAACGTTTCAGCGTTTTTTGGACGAGGTGTTGCGCGGACTGGACGGCTGCTTCGCTTATGTCGATGACATTTTAGTCGCCAGCAAATCGATCGAAGAGCATCAACGGCAAATGCGAGCAGTGCTGCGTCGTCTCACTGTCGCAGGCATACAGCTCAACACGACGAAGTGCATCATCGGCGTGTCAGAACTCGAGTTTCTGGGGCACCATTTGTCTCGGCACGGCGTTGCGCCCTCACCCAAAAAGCTGATGGAGATCGAATCGTTTCCGCGTCCGACCACACAGGCACAGCTCCGCAGATTCATCGGCATGATCACATTCTATCATCGGCTTCTGCCTCACGTATCTGATTTACTGTCCCCACTACACTCTCTCATAGACACACGCACCAAGAGGTCTCAGAAGCCCGTCAGTTGGACAGCGGACACAGAGGCGGCTTTCTCGCGCGCGAAGAACGCACTCGCCAACGTCGTTCGGCTGTCATTTCCCGTCGCCGGCGCGCCTCTCAGTCTGCAAGTTGACGCCTCCTCGAGCGGTCTCGGTGCTGTTCTGCAGCAACACGTGAAGGGGTCATGGGTACCTCTAGCGTTTCATTCGCGCCAGCTGACGCCGACAGAACAGCGTTACAGCACGTTTGGCCGCGAACTCCTTGCAGCGTACAGCGCCGTGCGCCATTTCCGGCACACATTGGAGGGCCGGCACTTCATAATTTTCAGTGATCACAAGCCGCTCACAGCCGCCGTCGGGTCCGGCTCAGACACATACTCACCACGAGAAGTGCGGCACCTGAATTTCATTTCACAATTCACCACTGACGTGCGCCACATGCCCGGCGAGCAGAACGTGGTGGCCGACGCCCTGTCACGCACCGTCAACATGCTCACGTCGCCGGTACCGCAGTCTGACGACTTTGCTTCCATAGCCGAGGCGCAGCACAACGACACGGACACACAACAACTGGTGAACAGCAGCGCCCATTCGCTCCAGCTCCGACAGGTGCCGCTGAGTTGTGGACGGAGCTTGTGGTGTGATTTCTCCACCGGCCGAAGCCGGCCTGTTCTGCCATCTGCACTGAGGCGACCGTTCTTCTCCTTGGTTCACAACCTGTCTCACCCTGGTGTGACGGCCAGTCAGAAGCTAGTGGGCGACCGTTTTGTCTGGCAGGGTCTGCGACAGGACGTGAAAACCTGGGTGCGCGCCTGTGTACAATGTCAGCGCAGCAAAATCACCAGACACACCCGCTCGCCAATGGCTACCTTCAAACCGCCGTCAGGTAGATTTACTAATCTACACGTCGACATCGTCGGACCACTTCCGCCCTCGGACAACCACAGGTACATTCTGACGATTGTTGTCAGGTTCACTCGGTGGGCGGAGGCCATCCCGATGACCCGCACAACGTCAGAAGACGTCGCCAAAGCGGTTCTACAGCACTGGGTCGCACGCTTTGGAGTTCCAGAGTCGATCGTCAGTGACCAAGGTCCGCAGTTCGAATCGCGCCTCTGGTCTGGACTCATGGCGTTACTCGGCACCAACAAGAGGCGAACGACCGCCTATCACCCACAATGCAACGGTCTGGTGGAGCGTTTCCACAGGCAGTTGAAGGCCAGCTTGCGGACGTCATGCACCGGCCAGAGGTGGACAGAGCGGCTCCCTTTGGTTCTCCTCGGGATTCGCGCCGCGGTAAAGGAGGACATCGGCTGTTCCAGCGCGGAGCTGGTCACAGGAGAGCCTCTTCGTCTGCCGGGTCAGTTTGTCGTTCCTACTGCATCAACCAGGCTCTCGCCTGCGACATTCTGCGAACGCCTGAGGGACAACATGCGCCATCTGCGACCAACACCCGTTCGAGTGCAAGCCACGGCTTCGTATGTCCCACCGGCTCTTCGTTCCTGCACGCATGTGTTTGTGCGCGCTGAAGCACGCACTGGACTGGATCATGTGTACCAGGGCCCCTACAGAGTTGTGCGGCGTGACGACAAGACGTTGGACGTGGTCAACGGCTGCCGAAAAACAGTCACCATCGACAGGTGCATTCCGGCCCATACAGAGCTGACTGCTCCGTCCGGCGTCTCAACATCGCTCGCCGCGAATCAAACCAGGCAACGAGATGTCTTCCGACCGCAAACAGCCGCGCCATCTATACGGCCGGCTCAATGCGCAGCACCGACATCACCGTCTCCTCAATCAGCTCTACGCGGCGGTCAACCAAGGTCAACTCCACCGGGTCGCAGAGTCACCTTCAACGAGAGGCCGATGGTGTGGCACATTTCACCGCCGCCGTCGCCGCAGCAGCATTCAAGACGTTTCGGCACGTTCATTCTCCCGGGCACACTGACCGTGCGGAACGACAGCACACGGCCGAACAGGAACAGTCAAGAAGCGCGCGCAGCACCTGCGGAATTCCACCGCACTCGTCACGGTCGAATCATCCGCCGCCCCGCGCGCTACAGATAGGGGGAGGTGATGTAGCAAGCTCATCGCATTCGCCACACCAAGTGCATATTGTCAATTTATTTGTAAACACTTGAATTTAGTTTTTTCATCAAATTAGTTATCTTGAACGCGTTCCCATGCTTTATGATTTTATATCTCATTCATGTGTTAAATATGATGTACGTGATGGTGCGATTCCCGCGCACCGACGCGGGCACGCCGAGTTAGTACGGTCTTCCTGTCTTGACCGCCACACGGTAAACTTGTCTCGATTTTTGTGCGTATTTGGAAATAGACTATACGTGACCGAGTCTTTATTTCTTAGTGTGAGGTCTAACTCTTGGGAAGCATTTCTACAATATCACAGAGAGGCGAAAGGAGAGAGGGAGTGAGAGACGGGATCAAATGGAATGTCAAAAAGGTACAGGCGAAGCCGAACGCGGAATGACCAAAATGTAGAGGCGCGGATAATATGAGAGGAAAGATAATTATACAAGCGAGGGGCGTAGAAGATGAACGATTTAGAGGACCAGGAAGATTCGTTAGATGCGCGAGGACAAGCGAGAGGAAGAAGGCGACGAGAAGAGTGAGAGACAGTGGGAGTCAGAAGATTAGCTACATAAGAAGGTTGGTGAGGATCATGCAGAAGCTTGTAAATGAGACAGTAAAGGCGAAAATGAATTCGTGGGATGATAGGAAGCCAGTAGAGTTGAAAAAGCAGGTGAGACGTGTGGCAAGAAAAGGTAGGATGAAAGACAAATCGACAAGATTGGTTGATCACACGCTGAAGGATTAAGAGATGAGAACGAGGAGCACTCAAGTAAAGCGAGTTGCAGTAGTCTAACCTGGGGAAAATCATAGTATGAACAAGAGTGATGGCGGAATTTTTATCAATATAGGGACGTATAGGGTAGAGAGAGCGCAGAATAAGACGATTAGTGCGAGCGACAGAAACGATATTGTCAAAGCAGGAGAGCGAAGAAACAAAGATAGAACCGAGAATGCGAACAGCGATGGATGCGAATAGGAAATTGGGGAAGAGGAGGTGAGATACGGGGTGGAGGGAGGACGATGAACTCAGACTTAGAAGTATTCAAGTACAGTTGCCGAGAGGCGGCCCATGAGGAAATTTCAGAAAGTATATCAGAGAGAAAGGAGAGAGTATCAGGAGTGACAGGAATGAGGAATTGGATGTCATCGGCATAGATTTTGAAAGTAATGGAATGTTTTCGAAGAACAGGGCAAAGAGAAGACATATATAATATATATATATATATAGATTATTATATATATCAGATTAAATAATAGTGGGTCAAGGACGGAACCTTAGGGAACACCAGATCGAAGAGGGAAGTGAGCAGAGGTAGAGGAATTGAAGTCAACTGAGTAACTACGATCAGTGAGGTAAGATTTCAGAAGAGAAAGGGCGGAAGAAGATAGACCCAAACAGGAAAGATCACGAATATTAATAGGGTGACTAACAAGATCAAAAGCCATCTGTGTACATCTTTAAATTTATTCATCTTGTCTTATTTCAAAGATAATTTGATAATAGTATAAAAAACAAAAATATTTATCAATAAATATCCCAGGAGACTATTTGAAAGTGCATCTGGGTCCGGTGGTTTAGGTTTTTTCATTGAGAAAACCCATGTTTTTAGAGATGGTTTTAATAATGTGGATATTTGAAATCATTTGTCAGCAGGACAAAACAAATTCATAATCAGTAATCATGTGTTTTTTTAATGAAACTATGTTTTTATGAAAAAATGCAATGATGTTTTCCAAACTGGTTTTAAATTCATTTTATTATTATACAAATTCAGAAAATTTTGACAGCAGAACAAGACAAGTTAATTGGTTGGTCAAGTGTATTTTGACAAACGTTTATTTAAACTAACGCTTTTTAATGAAATAATGCTTTCTATACAGAACAGTCTCTATGGAAGATAGATTTGATTGATGTGCGTTCAAATGACTTTTGTATAGCAAGTAGCCCGCTGGTATAAGCGGCTGGTTAAGCCACTTGATTTAAACTGTTTTTTAACCATGGTTTTTTTAAATATAGTTTTTTGAAAAACGGTTTTCGTAGATGTAGAGATTTTGAAAAAAATTGTCGTCAGACCAAGGAAAGTTGAACCAAATTAATTGGTTTTTTATTAGTAACCTGTTTTTAGAACTGGTTTTATGGATGATGTAGTTCTTTGATGTAGTTATTTGTGTTCAAATACCGTTTTGTACATTGAATATATTTCCTGAGTCGTTTTTTTCCTACACGAAAATATTGTCCGTTTTTCTGGTCAAGATTGCCACTCTGAATAATGCGACCCGCTTTTATTCGTAGTCTCATTAGGGGCACTAAGTTTGTGTGTATATTTGTAGTCTTTGTGTGAATATTTGCAGTGTTTGTACATTCATATTTGCAAATAATTGATCTGGTGAATGATAAAAGTTATTATAATCAACGTAGTTCATTTTTGGTAAGAAAAAGGTAATATGCATAAATAAATAAATATTATGCCACATGTTGTTTTTTAAAAACAGTTTCAGTTTTTAGCAGAAAAAACGGTTCTCAAACCCTGCTTTCTTACACAATGATAAACTCAATAATTGAATGCAAAGCTGTACTGTACATATAAGTGCCGCACTGTACCGTGCAAACAATGATATTATGGCTTTCAGACAAATTATAACACTTTTATTGTTCATATTTAAAGATAATTCAATTTGATAGGCTCACTAATAGCATGAACAACTCATGTGTTGATAAAATTAATTCATTTAACATCCCAAATATATCATTTCCATAATTTGAATTATTTGCATGACTCTTAAAAAACTGTTTTTGGTCGAGGTTTTTTCCGGCAAAAAACGGGTTTTTTAAAATAAAAAACATCGTAATTTTGTGAGGTCGCATCTCTAGTTATGACGCGTCACATCAACAGCCACACGCTCCCAGATGCCCTCCACACTCTCTTTAGCCAAACAGCTGGCGGACGCAACCATCCCGCAACAGGCATGTCGGCGACGAGTCGACCACACCACGAAAATACTGCCCGTCGAGTAACACGGCTAGGGCAAGCTGCAACGCCAGAATCTCGTTTCCACAGAGTCGTGCCGTGACTTGATCGGACGTGCAGCCCAAGGAGTCTGGCACCCACAGCGAATCTGCGGTGGCTTACACTCAAGACCATATTTGCGGAAGTGAACCACTACACAGTCGGCACTGACTTGATCCTCGTCGACCAGCAAATCGTCGACGTACGGAAGCACGGCATTCGCCATCGCAGAATCTTGGCTTAACACAGCACATGCGATGAACTTCATCACCAGTGGAGCGACGCTCAAGCCAAACCCCATCCTGGTGACGCCATAGCGGCGATTGTTCAGCTAAACGGTCTGGTACGGCCACAAATATTTGTATGCATGTACTTGCAGGTAGGCGCCTTTTAAGTCGACCACTGCGACATTCTCTCCGTGCCTTCACCACTCTCTCAGTCGGTCGGCACACACCTACGAGTAGGCTGTATGAGGAGACAGGTGACTATTAAGTTCTCTCAAATCTAGAACGGGACGCACAAGTGTTCCCTCGCGCTGCCCGACTGACATTAATGGCACCAGTTCACGTGGCTCACCGTGACACTCTCGGTCGTAAGGTATGAGCCACCCTCTCTCCATCCAGGTCTCCAGCTCTGAATGACAAACATTGGTGAATTGTCAGAGGCGTTGAAAGAATGTCTGATGAGTCCGGGAGTTTTGGAGGCAATCAAGGAGAAATTGGTGGCACCAGCGATAAAGGCTGCAGTGGAGGAGGCTCTGTCCGCCAAGGATATAGAACTGGTGGAAATGAAGAACGAGCTTCGTGAAGCTCAAGCAAAAATAAATCTCCTCGAGCAACAAATGCTGCGCAAGCACCTTTGCGTATCAGGAATAGAAGAGGTGCGTGTAGAAGATACGCAAAAGATCGTGCAAAGCCTCTCTGCAACACTAAATACAGATATATCAACCGAAGATGTTGAAGACGTTTACAGAATCGGTCAGCCAAAAGATGGTCAACACCGCACCATACTGGTCAAATTCGAAAAGCTCCGCAAAAGACAGCAAGTGTTTGAAGCGAGGAAGCATCTGAAAAGTGACAAGAAGACACAAAAAGTGTATGTTAACGACCACCTGACCAGGAACAACAGCAGTACTATGTACGAGCTGAGAAAGATGAAACGGGAGGGCAAGATTTACTCCGCTTGGACAGTAAACGGCCAAATAAACATGCGACTCACCGAGAACGCCCGTGTGGTAAATGTCTACAGTACGGAAGACGTTATTGCGCAAACTGGCCCGGCTGGACTAGTGTCAAGTGCGCCGGTTGTGTCCAACCAAGTTGTGGCATCGACTGAGTCGCCGTACAAGTCCGCCACCTATGGAGAACTGTCACCAGACGGGTAACCAGACATCATAAGTGAATTTGTTTAGCATTACAGCTCATCCGTGAAGCACTGCTTTGATTATGATTGTCTTGTCTAGTACTAAATATTGAGCATAGATAATATTTCAATTTATCAATCCGTATTGATCATTGATTGTTTCTCTAACTCATTGGAGGATGTATAGTCATATTAATTCATCATGAGGCTATTTTCTGATTATAAGATACGCGATTTATATGATGTCTCTACTGAAAATTTGAATGCCGCACAGTACTATATTCTGTGTTGTGTGTTGTGTGTTCGTGTGTGTGTGTGTGTGTGTGTGTGTGTGTGTATTTTGCTTGTGAGTGCGTACTTACGTGTGTGAGTAGTTGCTTATGTGTGTGTGCGTAGTTGCTCTTATGCAGGTGTGTAGTTGTGTGTGTGTGTGCGTGTGGTTCAATGAGTGCGCTGATATGAAAGCAAGTGATAATTCAAGGGCAACATGCATGCATACAGAACCGCTATCCTTTGAGTGGCTCGATATTTTTCTTTCGTATGAAAGCTATAGAAATTACCAAATCGTATTTTGTTGCTATACGTTGTTCTTATACGCTTTGAATGGGTGTTCCTATACGCTGTTTAGCAATCAGCAGTATTACCAGTATGAAAATGATTAACGAGGAAACATTCAAAGCTGACATTGATGATACAGGAAACAGTAATAACAGCTTTGGTGTGTACACGGTGGACACATTTAATGATGCATTCAAAAATTCGCAAGGTTTCAGTATGTTACATATAAATGCACGCAGTCTCAACAAGCACATCGATGACTTGACAACGTTGATGAGGGAGCTAGAGGTGAATTTCGATGTCATCGCTGTTTCTGAGACATGGGTCAATGACAGCTCAATTGACGTATGCCAAATAGACGAGTTTGAAGCCTTCCATCAAATGAGGCATGATAAGAGAGGCGGTGGTGTTGCAATATTTGTCAACAAGAAACACCAATCACAACAAGTGCCTCGTCTCAGCGTAAATGTGACGGATGTCATGGAAATGATTACAGTCGACATAACCATTGATCGGCGTAAAATACGAACGTCGTGTATTTACCGACCACCAGGCACAATGGTGCATACATTTTCTGAGGAAATAAATAAGTTGACTGAATATTCAAGCAACAACTATTGGCTGCTGATGGGGAATTTCAACATAAGTTTGTTGAACACTGAAGGCCACGCGCCAACGCAAAACTTCTTCATGACCATGACCAATAATGGCTTTTATCCCTCAATAAAGTCAGCGACCAGAGAAACTCATCGCTCAAGCACCTCGATTGATAATATATTTACCAATTGTGTTTCCAGTACATTGACGAGTGGTGTGATATGCGAGGATATCTCCGACCATTTCCCAATTTTTACAAGACTCAATATTACTCAATCTGCACGAGAAGAACATCTCTTGCTGAAAAGGAAATATTCACCTAAGCGATTACTACGACTCAAGCAGGAGCTGGAGCAGATAAACTGGGAAATGATAGAAGGTGATAATGTGAATACGACATACGAGCGATTCCTTGAATTATATATGCGAGCAGTAGATAATCACATGCCGCTACAAACAGTGATAAAGAGAGAAGTACAGAAAAGGCCGTGGATAACAAAAGGCATCATAATATCTAGTCGCACCAAACGCCAATTGTACACGAAATTTCTTACAACTAAAGTTGAACACCACAGGAAGTTGTATTTATCCTATAAAAATATGTTGTCCAAGGTGGTGATTCAGAGCAAAAGACTATACTATCGTGAGTTTTTCGCGGATAGAACAGTTTCAGCCAAAGAAAAGTGGACAAAAATAAAAAATGAAATTAAGATGACATCTCGGAAAAAGGAACGCATTCATAAACTAAGAGACGACGGGGGTACTTCAAATGTGGCCCGTACTATATCAGACCTATTGAATGACTACTTTGTTGATGTCGGAGTGGACCTGTCAAACAAATTACCAGTGTCTGACGTGAATCCTCTAGAGCATGTTGAAAAAGTGAACGACTCAATGTTCATTAGTCCAGCAACGGAGTGGGAGGTATTCAACGTTATTGGACGTAGTAAGAGTAAACTTTCTACAGATTGCAATAACATTAGTATGAGCCTGTTAAAAAGTTGTTCCAGATATATTTCCAGACCACTTGCGTACATAAAACAACAACAACAACAACAACATATATTTAATATAGCGCACGATAAAATGCAAAGGCGCGAAAAACATGATAAAAGATAAAAGCTAGCGGAAAAAACAAACGTAAAACAGCACGCACAAGGAAAGATATACCGTGCACAACACGAGAAAAACAAGAGCAATCAGAGGTAACAACATATAAAACTGCAAAGAGTTCAAGAAACGCATTATTCAGAAGAAGAAGCAAGAAGATGTTTGTGGAGAGCAGATGAAAAGGAAGCAAAGGAACTAATTTGATGAAGCTGAGGAGGTAGAGAGTTGTAGAGGCGAGGGGCAGAAAAGTAGAAGGACTTGGCCGACCAGGTGGACTCGTTGATGGCGGGAGGGCAGAAGAGTGGGACAGGGTATCGAGATGAGGGTCGTACTTGAGGTGACAGGAGTTCACGTAGGTAAGATGGGGAAGATGGAGACTTAATAATTTTGAAAACTAAACAGCAAATTTTGAAGTGAATTCTGAGGGGAGCAGGGAGCCAGCCAAGTTGACGGATGTAAGAGGAAGTCGGCGTTCTTGGAGGAAGTCTCAGAACAAAGCGGCATGAAAGATTAATGACAGATTGAAGTTGGCGAATCGTCTTGAGAGGCAAGTGAAGAAATAACGAATTACAGTAGTCCAGACGAGAGAAGATATAGGCGTTAACGAGAAGAATTGCAGATGATTCATCGATGAGAGACCGGATAGGAAAAAAAATTCTTAGAACAAAGCGACAAGAGCGAGTGATGAGTGAAAAATTTCGGGTGAAAGAGAGTGTGGGGTCAAATACTACACCCAGGTTCCGAATGTGTGAGGCGAGTGATAAATTGAGAGTTGGAGGAGTGAGCCTGGGGGGATGAAAGACCATGAACTCAGTCTTGTCCGGGTTCAAAAGGAGCCGCCTTGATGAGGCCCAAGATGAGATGTGCGAGATTAGGTCATGAGCAAGAGAGGAAGAAGTATGTGAGATAGGGAAGTATATTTGCACGTCATCCGCATAAATATGAAAGGACAGAGGATAAGAACGAAGAAGAGGGCAAAGTGAAGATACATACAGGTTGAACAAGAGAGGACCAAGGAGAGAGCCTTGTGGAACACCAGAAGTCATATTTACAGAATCAGACAGTGCGGAGTTACAGCGAACAGAGTAGGAACGGTTACTGAGATACGAAGATAGAAGAGAGAGTGCAGTAGAAGAGAGACCGGCATGTGCGAGATTCCGACAAAGAATAGAGTGATCAACTAGGTCAAAAGCGGAGGAAAAATCAAGTGATATGAGGAGAACAGAGTTACCGAAAGCAAAATTAGAGAAAATATCATTTTGGAGACAGAGGAGGAGTGTTTCCGTGGAATGTTTAGCAACAAATCCTGATTGGCACGGATCTGGAGCACCAGAAATGATAGGGAGGAGTCGATCGCGGATGGCGGATTCGAGAAGTTTGGAAGCAAGTGTAAGGATAGAGATAGGGCGATAATTACAGGGAGAAGATGAGTCCAAACCCGGTCTTTTGAGGATAGGGGAAATGACAGCATGTTTAGAGGCCAAAAATTCTCCGTGAAGGAAGGACGAATTAATTAGGTGTGTGAAGAATGGCGCAAGTAGAATAATGGAATCGGAGAGGGCAGAGTATTTAATGGGGTCAGAAGGACAATTAGTGTGTTGGAGTTTGGATAGAAGACGAGCGACTTTGTACGGTGTAAGAAAATAAAAGGATGTGAGTGCATTACCCGAGGAGGAAAAGGAGAGAGGTTGTGAGACTACTGGTATTTTGGAGTGTAGAGTGGCAATTTTCTGAGAGAAGAAGGACGCGAATTGATCAGCAGTGATTTGGCAAGACTCCCGGGTGTTACGGCCTGAGAGGGCTTTCAGTGTGGACCAGCGAGAATGAGGGTGAGTTTTTAAGTTGTGTAATTTATATTGGAAAAACGAGGATTTAGATGAAGCTACTTCAGTGAGAAGCAGTTTACGAGTAGTACAGAAGTGATTCCAGGAAGAAGAGTTGCGAAGGCGTCGCCAGGAGCGCTCACGCGCGCGACACTCCGCTCGCAGGCTTTGCAATTTAGAAGACCACCAAGGAGGAGGAGGGTTCATATAGCGCACAATATGTTGACACAGGGGAAAAATTTGATCATTTATACAAGAGAGAGTGTCAGTTAAAAATGTGTGAAGAGAGGACGGAGAGAGAAATTGATAATCGGAAGGAGATAAAAGGGAGTTAACGAGAAAGCTAAATTTGGAGGAGTCAAAGTTTTTGAAGTTTCTGGATAAGCGGTATTTTCTAGAGGGCGGCTTGGGTGCAGATGTGAGATTAAGTTGAGTTGTGATAAGACTGTGGTCCGATAGAAGAGAGTCAGGTGGATAAGTAAAAATTCTAGGTGAGAAGCGTTTAGCAGAAGTTGGTGTGCAAATTACAAGGTCAAGAGTGTGGCCAGATAAGTGCGTAGGTTCATCATTGACTATATTTAGATCCCATGAACTCAGAAGGTGGATGAAATCAGAGGCAAGATCATGAGAGGAGGTAGAGTCTACCCATATGTTGAAGTCGCCAATAATCACAAAGTTGTCCGAGAAAAGCTCATTAAGTCGTGAAACTAAAGCATCAAAATCCGATAAAAAATGAGGAGCTGAGCCGTGGTGATTATGGCGATAAATCAGAGCTATACCCAATTTGGGAAGTGAAGGGAGAGACAATGAAAAGCCAAGAAATTCAAAAGATATACAAGAGCACAAAAAATCAGGAATCATAGATAGATTCACAGAAGAATGAAAAATAACACAGACACCACCACCATTAGCTTTAGAAGAACTGGCCGAGCGAGATTTATGAAGGAATTTCATGTTGGAAGGCAATTGTGCATTAAAAATGGTTTCATCACTCTCCAGTATCCAGGTTTCGGTCAAGAAGAGAGCAGACAGGTTATGGAAAGAAAGGGCTTCCGTAAGAAATGTAACCTTATTACGGGCGGAACGAATATTTAAGAGGCCAAAAGAAATAGTAGAGGGGTCTGATAGACGATGATGATTTTGAGAAATACTGCAAGAGGAATACAAAGAATTAGGCGAAAGTGGGCCTGAGATACTTGAGAGTGAGTGAGACGGTGGATTACCGCAGGAGGGAAGCGGCTCGACATGTCAGGAAGAGAGTGAAGACGAACAGACCATGGTGCGCTAGCGCAGAGAATTTCGAACCGCCACAAAAGACGGACACTCAGAGGGGAACGACGAGTGACTTGACGCGCGACCGTGTTTTTCGCAGTTCACGCACTGCACTTTAGACCTGTCAGGGCACGTAGACGAACGGTGGGAGCCAGCGCAATATCCACACGTCTCCTTGTTTGAAGACGAGCACCGGCTCTCGCTGTGGCCGAGTCCAGCACAACGCGAACAGCGTGATACCCAATAGCGGTCACGCACTGGACAGCTCCGCAGATCGACGAACAGGCGGTCACCAGCCGACTTGATGGGTTGTCTCACCTCGGGAGATACGCCGAGGACAGCATTCGACTGCCCATGTCTTGGCTTGGAGATAAAGAATAGTTTCAGCTGCGCTGCTGGCACGTCAGAGAGGAAAGCATTTTTCAACTTAAGCGAGACGAGCAGATCCTCAGGAGAGCATGTGGTGGGCACATTGAATAATGTGATCTTAGGCGGAAGAGAAGGCGCCTTGTCGATCATAGAGACTTCCAGGTTGACGTCATTATCTGACAGCGATTTGGCCGCGCGTTTAACTGCATCTTCGGATGAGCAGCGGAGCACCAGACTACCCGCTGATGTTTGGCGGGCATGAACGACAGGCACAGAGCTCAGGTGTTTACGCACCTGTTCCGGCCGGACCGGCTCCTGGCCCTTGTTTTTAATAACAAGGGCATAGCTAGGCTTCTTGTCGGCAATAGTGTCGGTGGAGACAACAGCTTCAGAAGGGGCGTCACCAGAGCACTTGGCGCCTCGGACGTCTTGAGCCAGTTCTGCTCTGAGTTTCGCGAAACGAGTGACCATTTCGGATGAAAGTTTCTCCATAGTCAGCGGCGCACGCTTGAATGATTGGAAGTCATCTCGGCATGTCGAGCAGATCCAGAAGATCCGGTGTTTTTTGATGGCGTTAAACGCCGGATTTGTTAGCGCCACGCATGACGGGTGGAATGCAGCTGAGCACCCACCGCACAAAATATGAGCGGCCGTGGTGTGCTCTCCGCCACAACAACATGATCGATCACTGTCACGCGCAATAGAGGCAGCCATACCGGAAGGGACGACCATACGCTCAGACGCAACGGGGCAGATAGGCGTCGGAAGGACGGCCACACAGGTAAATAGCGACAAAACGAGGAGCAGGCACAACCTCACTCGGTAAGCGCGGGGAGAAGACTGACTGATGATGTGATGATGTGATGTGAAAATGAGCGAAGTCAGATCAGATTCGATCCGGGAACCTCCTCTTGGTCAAACGCACATGAACGCACAGTACATATTCAACCTATCTATCACAACAGGTATTTTTCCGACGCTGATGAAAACAGCTAAAGTAATTCCTCTTATTTAATCAGGAGATAGGTCTGACAATGGAAGTTATCGTCCAATATCGATTGTAGACACATTTTCGAAAATATTTGAAAAGTTGTTCAATGACAGACTGAAGAAATTCTTATGCAAACATCACATAATCAATGAAAATCAATACGGCTTTCAATCAAACAAAGATACATCACACGCCATTCTAGACATGATCAATGAAATTACAGAGTGTTTTGATAAAAACGAAAATGCTGCTGATGTATTCCTCGATCTAAAAAAAGCGTTTGACACCGTCAATCACGATTTACTGATAAAGAAATGTCAATGTTATGGAATTCGAGGCAATGCACATGACTGGCTATCAACTTACCTTTCCGAAAGAAAGCAATATGTTGAATTGGATAATGAACGGTCAACACTGCGAACAATACAATGTGGAGTGCCCCAGTATTGGGTCCTACTCTCTTCTTGATATATATAAATGATATCTTCAGTGTGGCAAAAAATTGCAAAATAATAGTATTCGCTGACGATACAAATTTGTTTTTCAAGGACAAATGTGCCAATAATTTGTACGGAAAAATCAATTCAGAAGTAGCAAGCATACACAATTGGTTCATCTCCAACAAACTCACAGTGAACATTGCAAAATCCTGTCATGTATTATTCAATAGAAGGACTCGCTGTCAAGTTGGTATCGTAAAATTAGGGAGCTCAGTTATCGAGAAGAGTGAAAAAACAAAATTTCTAGGCGTCATCCTTGACAGCTGTCTGAACTGGAAAGAACAAATACATAAAGTGTCTTCCAACCTGAGCAAAATTAATTTTATATTGAGTAAAACTAGGAATATATTCAATAAAAAAATAAATATACAGTTATACAACACGCTGTTTAAACCACATATGCAATACTGTTGCAAAACATGGGGAAATACGTTCAAAACAAACTTGGAACCAATAAGAATCGCCCAAAGAAGAGCATTGAGAATAATAATGAATAAACCCTTACATGAGCGTTCTACTCCATTGTTCAAACAACTGAACATTATGAAACTTGACGACCTGATCAAATACAATACTTTAATGAAAATGTTCAATGCATTCAAAACTCGTCTTCCGAAGAATATACAAAATAACTTCGAAGTAAATCCCAGGCATGTGGACAAATTTGCGGTTCCTTTTGCACGCACAAAAACAAGAGACCTGACACTTTTTCATCAAGGAATCCGACTTTGGAACCAATTAGCAAGTCCAATCAAAATGTCCCAATCGATGTCAGCTTTCAAGAAAATAGTAAGAACACAATATATTCAAACTTATGATTGATGCACATGTTGCTTATGCGTATGGGAACATCTTAACAGTGTGGCATGATGAAAAAGCTTTCATTTTTATTATTAGTTGTATATGTTATATATGTTAATGTATATTGTATGTTGAAAAAGGGCAGTACAAGCCTCCAGGCTTCTTATGCCCAGCCATCCTACATTGCAAATTATCAGGTACTTTGTGAGTGAATGTTTGTGTTATGTTGGGTTTGGCAAATATATGATGATGAATGTGGTTGTTAAATTGGATTGTTAGTGGCAATACACATCCGTTCTGCCCGTTGCACGTGGCTTGTTTTCTGAGGTCGTTTGCCTGTGTTTTTTACTGTTGTAGGCGTTCATACAAGTGGTGACCCCGATTTTTTACCTTTCAATTTCGATTGTAAATTTTTGATACTGTTTTTATTGATTTTGAATATTTTTGCGCTATGTCGCTCCACAACGTTGAAGCCATAGCATGCGCAGTCAGAGTCGAGCTCCCCACGTTTGATCCACTCGATGTGGATACATGGGTGGCCATGTGTGAGAACCTCATGGTTGATGGTGGCCTATCCTCGCAATCCACAATGTTCAGGAAGATGTTGGCCAAGTTACCCGTGGCTCATTTCCGGCTGGTGAAGGACTTGGTTGTCCAATCTCCTCTCGCTGTTGATAGCTACGAGAAACTGACATTGCGGCTGAGAAAACGGCTAGAGCTAACCCCTGCAGAGCGACTCCAAACCTGGAAAACCTGCCAAGACAGTTGGGATCTAGAAAACCGTCTGAGCTCTATGGCGATCTGACACTGCTCTATCCGAACGACACTGACCATGAGATCATTAGAGAGGTGTTCTTATGCCGGATGCCTACCAACCTGCAGCTCATGTGTCGCGAATGGTTAGTGAAAGACACTCTGAGGGATGTCTCGCTGCGCGCTGACGCCTACCATCAGCCAGTGGCCGCAGCGCTGGTGACGGCCAATGCGGCTGATGCAGACAGCTCTTCTGGCTCTGAGTCTGAAAGACAGGTGGCAACGACGAGACGTTCTGGCCCTCCAGCGTACGCTCAACCGTCACGCACAAGCAGGACACACCAGCGCGTGCACACCAAAGAGTTCGTCGATCGCTGGTGCCGCCTGCACCGGAAGTACGGTCCTGCTGCTCGGAAGTGTCTCGGATCATGCGCTTTCACGGCCGACATGTCGGGAAACGCATGCGGCGGTCGACAGTGATGGCGACGTCTGGCTGCCGCGACAATTGCCATCTTCTCTTTGTCAGAGACGTGACCGGTCGCAGGTATCTGATCGACAGCGGCTCGGAGGTGTCTCTCCTGCCTGCTCGTCCGAGTGCTTCTGCAGTCGTCCTTGACCGACCAAAGATGCGTGCTGCCAACGGAACACCCATCCCGGTCTACGAGACAAATCGTCTCGTTGATGTCGACCTCGGAATGGGCCGTTCGTACCAGTTTGGTTATGTCATCGCAGCAGTTCCTCATGCTATTATCGGCGCGGATTTCTTACGCGAGTTCGGCCTGGTGGTCGATTTAAACCGACGTACCCTTGTAGACAGTGCTACATTCTTGTCTGCCAGAAGCGACTCGTCGGCGATACGGCATCCAGTGTTAGCTCACATCAGCGCTGCTCAACGCCCTGACTGCGGCGGTCCAGGAATCGTTGACGTGCGTAACTCCGACGAGTTTGCCAGGTTGATCTGGATCAGGATGATCAGGATGAGTTCTTTCAAGGTCCCCAATCTCGGTTTGATAAGTATATCAGCCGCACCTTTCGTCTTTACTCTTTTTTCACCGTCCAACACCGTTCTCAACCACGCTTCCACAGTGGCTGAGTCCGTTCTCACTTCAACGTCCTTCAAATCCCACTTGATTGCCTAATTAACGCCTTTCATGACTGCATCGAGTTCAGCTACGTTAATGTGACCAGCATCATCTTTCTTTCGTAGACATGCTGCGTCTTCGGCAACCTTACCATATATTTCTAGAACAACACCGATAGCGATGCTACTGGCGTCGCTCCAAACAACCCCTTTCTTAACAGCCGGCACACACCAATGCCCTTTAACCGGATCTTCAGCCTCCACCATGTCAACCACTTCTCTGAGCATCATAATCGACCGTTCACCCACAACACCATCCCAACTTGACCCTTCCGCTTGTCGCTTGATAAAACTGCAGGCTATCCTTAACCACCCCACAATAGGATAATGATCCACAAGAGCACCGCATGTGCAAAAAACTACATCCTGGTCAACATTTCCGGGATGGAAGTCACCACATTACCTCTACGGAACACTAAACATACATTACCTCTTGACACCTTCAATCCGAGAACGGATCCACCATCAATAGGCTATGGTGCCTTTGAATACAGACCAAACTTTTCCAAATGTTTCACTACATTGTCGACACAAACTTGCGACTTATCAACAAGTATATCGTCGATATACTAGCTTGTACCCCGCATGATATTCTCATCTTGGCTCAATACTGTATTGAGTATCTTTGACATGATGCGTAGTGCTGAGCACAAGCCAAACCCCAACCGAGTAAGACTATAGGTTTGACCCTTATACCTGACCAGTTGATATGGACACAGTTCTTCATCCACTCTGATTTGCAAATACGCATACTTTACATCCACTACGGCTACGTCTTCGCCAGCCCTTCTCCAATCGCGCAACGTCTCGTTACACACATCAATAATCTCGTCACCGGTGTGGCATCTGATATGATCGTTTAATTCACAAAAAACTAACACGGGTCGAACTTTGCATTTTGTGTGTTGTTCAACGGCCATGAGAAGGGTAATTCCAGTCTTGACATTGTTTTTCCATGGCACCAAAATACCTTTATGTATTCATCTGGCAACTTCACGACCGAATTCATATTGGGCGTGATCATCAAGTTTTTTCTTATACATGGCTAATAGGTTATTCAGTAACGCAGGCTTGTCTTTCCACAACCATTTTACGCTCCATACATTACCATCGAAAACAGCAGAAAAATCCGCGTCATCTACCGTTACATTACGGAAACCCTTCTCCCGCACGGAACCCGCAACATCTTGGTTCTTTGCCTCACCAACCAGCCCATTGCAACATTTTTCAACCTCTTCAACCCAACATTACCGAACCGTACTCTACCATTTTCCACAGTAACACCACCCAGACGATCAATGATGTCAACACCCGATACAACGTCTACTCCATCTATTAAATAATCTGATACAACAACAGTCAAGTCAAGCCAAACAACATTTACACCAGGTCGTACATGTGCAGTCCCCTTACACTCAACCGAACTGCCATCACACGCTTTCAACACAGCTTTACCACTACATTGCGACACAAACTTGGAGTGTATCACAGTTACAGTGCAGCCTGTGTCAAAAAGGCCCTTAACACTCGCATCTCCGCACACAATATCAACAATAGGTGAGCCAATATGCGCCTTATTCCGACTACAGGGGCGACCCTGCGACGCATGAGTCATCCCTCACTCGTTTACCGAGCATTGGCTAGCAACATGACCAAACTTATTGCAATTAAAACATTTCACATCTTTTTCTGGGCAATCTCTGATACGATGAGACCCCCCATCGAAAACACTTGCCGTTGAACTGAGATGCCGCTCTTCTCCCACCTGGACCAGCGCTGATAGCTGACGCACCACCCGCACCTGTTACTGCTGTACTGACGGCTAACGCAATGACCGCACGTGTTACTGCAGCACTGACGGCTGACGCACTGCCCGCACCTGTTACTGCGGCACTGGTTCGCGACTAAATCAGGATCTGGGCGTGCTCGATTAGCATGCTCAGCTCCATTTTTGTCGTCTTCAGCAGCTGTCTCAGACGCACGTTGATATCGTCAGGAAAACCGTTGACAAACGCCAACTTTACAACATTCGTCGGACCACGATCAGCAAATCCAGCCAAGCCAGACAACCTTTTGATGGTATTGGCATACGTAGGTACAGCCTCTCCGGTCCATTTCACATGCGTTAACTTTGCATATGCAGTGAAATCGTCATCACTGTACGCCGCTTTTAATTTCCGCTGAATAGCACCGTCATCCTTTTGTTCAACGTCACTCAATTACAAATAGTGCGCCAATGCGTCTCCTTCCAGATACAACAACAGAAATGACGCGACATCCTCAATGCCTTTCAGCCTTTCCACCAGCTCCACTGTTTTCAGTCAGGCAACAACATATCCGTCCTCGAAGAAATATCTCAGAATTTCATTGCCGCGATCTGTAGACATTTTGTTGACTTGGCCGGTTAGCTTGTCGTATGAATCAATATATTGATGCAAAGAGAACAAAAAACACAGACATACTTCACGAACACCAACAATATACAACCACCGTACATAGACAACCCCAGCAACCATACCAATCCACGGCGCTCTACTCAACTGACTGCTTTCCTTGTACAAGGTCGACTTAACCTGTTCAGCCCAACTCCATCCGGTGGCAGTGATACATACTATCACTTCACTCCGTGTCCTATAGAATACAACATATATGTATTGTAAATATACACATTCAAATTTTATATGTGCGCAGGATTGAGCGTGAGCTGCATTGTATAATCATCTTGTCGGTTCTGCGGTAACAGCGAGCTGCACGGGGCACACCTGTGTGTTCATAAGCTTCGGCTTCTTCCCGTGTAGCAGCTGCCACTTAGGCATTTAGCCTTTTATGTATGTCTCCTGCGAGCAGGAGTCTCATAGGAGCATTCTTGAAATGATCGTGAGCAGGACATATCTCGGCGCTCCCGCAGGAGCCGGTGACGTGAGTGGAAATGAGAATGAGCGTGTACGTGTGAGGCGAGCGGTGTTGGAGTGGTTTCTGGTGTTTGTATATGTGTAGAGTGGTGTCATGATTTGAGCACGGAGCTGAAAAGACCTGTGGAACCCGGGTGACCGAAGCCGATCCCAGGAGCTCGACAGCCCCGTCGTTCTGACGAGGCTGGAAGGGTCGTTGCTGCGGTTTGGCCTCCAGATTGGAGGGTGGCCCCACGGCGTAGACGCCACAGCTCCAGGACCACATTTTGTTGTTGTTGTTAACATAAGATTGTCAGGTATGTGCACGAGTGAAACCGAGATTCTACTCCCACCCCCGCGGAATCTTGTCAAGTCTTCTCGGCCCTTTGAGAGACTCAGCGTGGATTTTAAAGGTCCGCTGCCGAAATCTTCAATTTCATTTGCATGCTATCTGTTCGTAGTGATCGACGAATACTCGTGGTCCCCGTTGCCTACCCCTGCAGGGAAATGACATCAGCCACGGTTGTACGATGTCTGAATGATAAGTTCTCCATGTTCGGTGTTCCATTATTTGTGCATTCTGATCGAGGGAGATCGCTGGTGTCTGACGAAGTGGAGAAATTTCTACTAAACCACGATGTTGCCTCCAGTCGTACTACACCCTACCAGCCAAAGGGAATTCGCAATGCGAGCGGTATAATGGAGTTTTGTGGAAGCATATCTGCCTTGCACTCGAGTCCAGAGGATTGCGAAGTTTTGACTGGGAGGTGGAGTTGACCGATGTACTTCATTCTATGCGTTCTCTTCTTTGCACAGCTACCAATTAAACCCCTGACGAAAGGCTATTTGGCTTTCTACGAAAGTCTACCACCGGAGTATATACACACTGTAAATTATGATCAAATTTAAGATCAAACTGTGATCAAATTTAGCCTTCCGAGTTGGTTGTGTGCTCCCAGCGGAGTGTGCCTAAAACGACACATCCAAGCCAAATATGATCCATCTGTGGAGCCAGTGGAGCTGATCGAGGCAAATCCTAGTTACGCTTTGGTTTGTTTTGAGAACGGTCG
Source organism: Sacculina carcini (assembly GCA_916048095.2). Classification (NCBI taxonomy): domain Eukaryota; kingdom Metazoa; phylum Arthropoda; class Thecostraca; family Sacculinidae; genus Sacculina; species Sacculina carcini. The sequence goes on from OU696572.1 coordinate 6,610,853, forward strand.
AGAAGACACTGTGTCTACGAGAGATTTGGCGCCTTCTGTGGAAGTTGCGGTCAATAATTTGTCATCTGAATCTGAATAACTTACACCTGAGGAGCTCCCTAGTGAACGCCGCAATCTGAGAGAAGCGTTTGAAACAACATCTGGAAACTCTGGATTGTCACCTTCCAGGTTGCAAAGCATCGCAGATACACTTCGTAGGCGGCGTACAGAGTTAAAAGGTGTGATGCCGACAGTTGAAGGACAAACCGATGAAGTTTCGCCTACTGATCTGCGACACTCGACTTGTGTCAGCAAACCTCCGGATCTTCACGTTATATCATACACATGTGTTATTGTCCCTGTATAGTTACTTGTTGGTCTGCAAATGTAGCCGCCGCTCTGTATCACTGTTGCCGCTGTGGCTATACAACTCACTTAATTCTGTAACAACCACATGCTTGTCTGTGCGTGTTGTTCTTGGGGTTGTGTCTGTGTGGATGTGTATGTGTGCGTGCGTGTGTGTGTCTGTGTGTGTGTGTATGTATTCACCTTATTAACTTGCTACAATCTGTAATATCTGTGGGCTTTTAGTCGTTGGCTTGGTGTTGTGTGATAGTGTCTGCTACTAAAGCACATTGTGCTACACTGTGTGTGTGTGTGTACGCGTGTTAATTATGCGTGCGCGTTTTGAGTAATATAAAGCCACGAGTTTCTCGTGCATTAGCATCACAGAAGATAAGAGATCATTGAAAAGTACGAAAAGGGTGTTCGTGTGTCTCAGCTTGGTACGGAGTACGGTCGCTCTTCATTCACAATTTGCTCCATTTTGAAGAAAAGGGATTAAGAAAAACATTAAGAATATTGATGTTGCGAGTTAAAACTATGCCTCTAACAAATAAAGACCCAAGCTATTGGAAGATGTGGAGAAACTGATGTTGCTGTGGATCAATAACGAGCAGTTAGCAGGTGACTATATCAGAACCCATTATGTTCTAAGGCAAATGCGTACTTGGACCCTGTGAAGGAGAAACCAGGCACAACGTCTGAAGATGTAGATACAGTTTTATTGTGTAATAAAAATGTACGTTTTAATACGTATATACGTGTACACGCCTTTTTCATTTCTCGGGGCCTGAAACGAATTTAATAGAACTCCGTTAATTTCAATACCAAAATTCTTTTAAAAAGCGAGAAGATTGGTATACGAGCTCGGTCTTGGAACGAATGAAATTCGTATTCCAAAGTACCACTGTATACGAAATCAAGATATGACTTAATACTTTTTGTGACAATGCAATTGTTTCTAGTAATTAATCACTCACCAAATCTTCCTACACACTTTTTGTTGTGAATAGGGTAAATTTGATGCCATTCGCTCTGATGACTCCACCAACAAAAACCAAATTTTGTCATTGCACACAGATCAAATATATTATGGAAAAACATTGCATAAATAAGTCAGCAGCAGCACCAGCAGCCATTTTGAACTGACACAAGACCAGAAGGTCGATGACACGAACAACGGCCCGTACAATATCATCCGTTACTGTGAGTAGCGTATATAGGCGTATAAATTCACTGGGCACAAACTCAATGACTCCGACAGCTCACACACACACACGCGCACACAGTCAAACGCGAGACAACTGATGTAGAATATTGGATGGCAAAACCGCTTCAAACTTCTCGGATATATACAATACCGGCACGTAACACCAACCCAGTAGTGTTCGAGCCACTGTGCCCATGGGTTCCGGAAATTGGTGTGTCAGCAACGCCAGTACCGCCGTACACGAACACAATGCGCCAGTGAAAAAAATAAAGAACGGTAGCTCTCGCTTTGGGAAAACACTGACCTCGTGAAACGCCGGCAACAGCTCACGATCGGCATACTCGGTGCTGCTGGGATACGGGAAAAACAGATGTCCCTTCTCCAATGGATAAGGAATCGAGCGAAACGTACCTTCCCACGTGCAATGCAACAAATTCAAGGCGCCGTCCACATTCTGCCAGTGTTTCAGGTGGAAAAACGCATAAGCCACCGCCTCGCTGTCGCCCCGTTTCAAGATATGCTCGGTTGGCAGAATAAGATGTTTCATTTCCAGCAAATACTTTGGCACATGCGGATTGAACTCGACGGCGCGGTGAATGGCGTCCACACAAGACAACTCGGCCGGTGTCAGACCGCGACGGCTGGCGATCTCCGGCGAAAACCGTTCGGCCACGGCGCGCGCCTTCAGCAGCGCAGACGTGTAGCAAATACACGCCGACTTGGGCAGAGTGATGTCGTCGTAGCGCGCCAACACCGTCTGAGCGTCCACGTACGACTGCATCTCGAGCAGCACCTCCAGCAGATTCTCATGCATGTTGAGCGCGCTCAGCCATGGCGGACACTCTTTGATCAGATCTCGAAACATCCTCACCGCCTCGCGATACCGACCCAGACGGCGAGCACACATGGCCAGTCGCCGTTTCACATATACCACCACGTTCATATCGCGCCGATACAACGCTTCCAGATGCGACGAGTTACTGTCACGATAGACCAGCGACTTGCGGTAGTTGGTGTCGGCGGCTTTCAGTGCACACCGAAACAAATTCTCCGCGTCAACCACACACTTGGCCTGCTCCTCAGCGAGCAGTACCAGCGCTGTGGCACACTGTCCGTCACTGTGCGTCAACGCCTGCTGGGCCAACCTGATTCGCGCCGCCGGGTCTCTTTCCCGCCACGCCAGCTGCATTGTCTCGTAGTCGAGCCGGCCGGCGTCAGTGTCGCACGTGAAAAGCTTCTGGTGATCCTGCGCCGACAGGTTCATGTCGTAGTAAGTGAGCGGTTCCTGGTTGCGATTACTCGAGAAGCGCTGGTATTCGACGCCTCGAAACAAGCTCAACGGATTGCGCCAAGTTTTACATTCGTTCGACGAGACAGCCGATTCGACGGAACCACTACTTGACTCGCCGGCCGCCAGCGCCATCGCGCCCTGCGCCGTGGTCGAAGACGACGCCACAGTTTCGGGCACCGACTCGCCAGTGAGACCGCCCAGCCAGGGGCTCAAATGAGTAAGCGACACCTGCTCAATGAATGATGTGCCGTACTTGCGAAAGTACCACCACTCGAATATCAAAATCAGCCCGGAGATGAGCGACGAGGTGCCGGTCAACGCGACATAAAACTTGGGACTGAGGGTGCTTAGAAACATACTGGCCATAATCATTTTCGTTGTAGATTGTATATAGGCTGAAATGTCACCAGCTTATTGTGGTTGGCATGTGAGCTGAGTAGCAACAATCACCTGCGGAGAAAGGAAAGATAATCGACGAATTGTTGTTTCAAGCAAGCACCAACCTGTTGAGATTGTAGACCCCACTGTGCTCCCATATACAGAGGTAACTTTCGGTAGACTAAAGCGGATGTGCTGATGAACGAATCTGGCCTAAGATTCGAATCGAGAGTTTCTGACACGAAAGTTAAAGCTGGGCAGCTAAGCTAAGCTACTGGACCACTTGGGAGCTCACTGTTGAACCGAACAGCACCTATTATAAAATATAGTCATATAAATTATATTAACCCATTAATGCCGAAAAGTATTCTGGTAATATAAGTGTAATATTCGGACAGAAATCAGCTTGAGAACCCCTAGTAAACAAGTCTTATAAGCTCTAGACAAATATTTCAGCTTTTAGAGGCAATTTAGTGATGGCAACAAATGTTGCCACTCGGCACTTGCGTGTACAAAATTTCAACTGATACTTACTCCTACCTCCTCTTACCTCCTCGGCGGTCTTCCTCTTACCTCCTTGTTTTGGTACTAAAAAGTACGGTACGGTACACAACTTTTTTGGTACTTTCGTACAGTACCGCACTTCGCAAAAAGATTCGTATCGTACTTTTGCCCGAATTTCAGATCACCGTTGGCTGCTAAAAAGCCCCTCCGCCCTTTGGCAGGTCTAGTTTTTCTTCCTACTAGGTGTATGGCCACCCTCCTCACTAGCATAGACCAGTGGGGAAGTTGGATTAGTCGCCGACATTGCGACCTGACCAGACATGGCTGACTTTAGTCGCTTTTTACGACACGGGGCACATACGGCGGCGGAATTCTAATCCCTCTACCGCAGGGGTGGCTGCTAAAAAAGTAATCTACAAATGATAAAAGTAACTTTATTTTTGAGAAAAGGTAACCTAAACAGTAACCTAAAAATTAACCCTATGATCTCACAAAAAGGCAAATTTATTCAAGAAACCGTTGACCCACACCGCAATACGCTCTTTTCCACCTTGTCTCTGTTCTGGCGTTATTTTTACAACAGGTAAGTGAAAACACCAAGAAAGTAAGTGAAACACCAAGAAACTAATCGCAAAGATAAACATATCCACCAAAAGTAAGTGAAACACCAAGAAACCAACGTATATAATTAAAGATCGCAACAGTCCTGTACATTGCTTCCGACAAATCACAAAAAAGATACTTATAGATACAAAGTAACGTAATACTCTTAGTAACTTTTATACTTAATAAAGAAAAGTAACCTTAATACTCTTAGTAACTTGCAAATTGCACTATGCTGCACTGCAGACTGGTACGCGTGATTCTGCTGATGCGTTGAATGTTGCAGTTGACCTCTTGATTCTCGCGGTAGCAAAGCATTTACAACTATGTATACACTTGACGATAACTGCGTAAAGTTTCTTATATATTCAGGATCTGTGTCTAATGTTTTATCTTTGAGCACAAACAGCCAAACATTTTTTCACAATCACTTCATTTATTGTGTAGACATCGCCTAGTCTTGAAAGGAGTCCATGTCAATCTATTTGTCCAATGGCAGCTGTCACATTGTCAAAGTTTTTGTTTGGATAATAGAAATTGTATTTCCCAGGTTATTCTCAGCATCATGCTGTTTTTCTACAAAGCTGTATTCTCCACTGAGGGAGAGTAATCTACCCTGTATAACATTGTGATCTGACATGATGGTGCTTTTGACATACCAAGAGTGTACTATACCAGTATTGCTTGTTATTAGCAGATCTAGGACGTTATGTGATCGAGTTGGTTCTTTAATTAACTGCACCAGATAATGTTCCTGTATCAAGTCAATGTGATATATATGTATGCATGTATGTGTGCTTACTTGTATCTGTGCGTGCGAGTGCTCGTGCGAGTGTGCGTGCTTAATACGTAGGCATGCATGTATGTTTGTATGTGTGTGTGTATGTATGTATGTATGTATGTATGTGTGTGTGTGTGTGTGTGTGTGTGTGTGTGTGTGTGTGAGCGATTGGCGATGTCTGTATGCGTGTGTGCTGTTGTGTTCATGACGAGTTGTGTTTCAGTGTGAAATCGGTGGTGCGTTTTGGAGTTGTGTTGGGCAAGCGGTTGGTGCTGGTGAGTTGTGTTGGCGCGTGGTTCGTGTGTAGTGATAATTTTGAACAGTGTTGTAGTGTCTTGTCATACTTGCTCCATCAGTCTCATCAATATATCACAAGCTATTTCGGCATGGAAGCTTTGAAATTGACTGACTTGGTTTCAAAATATGACGGCTCCGGTGAGTTGGACGTATGGCTGGATAAGCTGAAAATGGCAGCTAAATTGAAAGGTGTGGATGATATTTCGACAATAATGCCACTCTTTTTGGAAGGTAAAGCATTCAGAAATTTTCAGCAGCTGCCAGAAGCTAACAAGCAAAAAGCTGGATGTATTATTGCCTCATTGAGACAGGTGTTTGGGCTCCCTCAGTGCGCAGCGTACTCAAAATTCGTCAATCGACGACTGCAGTGACGAAACATTGGATGATTTTGTAGCTGACCTTCATTCGCTGGCCTGTGGCGTCACTGACAGTGACAACGAAGCATGGGTGACCTGTCAATTTCTTCAAGGGCTTCCCCAAGAGATTCAGGATCCAGTCAGAGCACTACATGGGGCGGAACTGAGTTTGGTAGATGTGTTAAACTGTGCCAAGCAGGTGCAGGCAGGACTGGTTTCCAAACCGTGTGGCCGCGGCTTTGCTGCTACAATCAAATGTTTTAATTGTAGTAAGTCAGGCCATATTGCTCGGCAATGCAGATCAAAAAGTACAACCGATCGTTTAGTGTGTTATGCTTGTGGTCAACCCGGCCACATTGCTCGTTGGTGTCCGGGAAACGAGGAGCGGGGAATGGCTACTTCTACAGTGCCGTCCGCTCTTCCCCGCAATCAGTAACCATTGTTTGGATGGACGGTACAATTGTGAATGCTCTCGTCGATACCGGCAGTAGTCATTCCGTAGTTAAAATGAAATTAGTTAAAAAGCAACAGATTTTGCTACAAGACAGATTGCAATTGAAAATAATTGATGGGTCGACCCTCACAATCCGAGGTTGTGTTAACTGGAGAGTGGTGAAGGTAAACACTGGCCGAATGGTGAAGAATGTGCGTACTTGGGTCTGTGAAAACAGTCAGCTTCCGAATGACGTTGATATGGTGATGGGAATGGACTTGATAACTGCTGTTGGTGGTGTGACGGTTTCAGCAGATGGTTCAGTCAGCTTTGATAACTCTGAAAAAATGGCGTTTGCTGCAGCTGATGTCGGTGATGATATTGCTGAGCAAGACTTTGTCGCTAATTTCCGTGATGGCAGGTGGACTGTTAAATGGAAGTGAAAGCACAGTGCCCCGGAGTTTTTGAGTGTAAAGAATAATTACAGGGTAAAAGAAGCACACCGTGAAGAGTTTGAGTCGGAAGTGTGCTCGTGGATAACTGACGGTATACTTCGAGCACGATCCAGTGAAACATGGAGAGATAAAAAGTGTGATACCTCTGATGGCGGTATGTCAGGAGAAGAAAAACAAGGTACGACCAGTACTAGACTACCGCGAGCTGAACGTGCACATCAAAAGTGCACCAGGTTTAGATAGCGCTGTTTGTGACGAAAAGCTTAGAGAATGGAGACGATTGGGTGAAAATGTCAAATTGCTAGATCTTAAAAAGGCGTATTTGCAAGTTCATATTGATCCATCACTGTGGCGATACCAAGCTGTGAAATTTCACGACAGATATTTCGTCATGACTCGTCTCGGCTTCGGGCTAAGTATTGGTCCGAAGGTGATGACCCACATATTGAAATATTCGATCTCGAACAGTGAAAAATTGCATGGTGCTGCGGATTGCTATATTGATGACATTACTGTGAAAACTGATTTTGTAGAAGTTTCTGAAGTTCGTCAGCATATCGGCAAATATGGATTAGTGACGAAAGAACCTGAAAAACTGGACGGAGCGAGAGTACTAGGTTTGCGCGTGAAAAAAGAAGCCGAATGCTTCAAATGGACTAGAGACGCCAGTCTACCAGAATTACCCGATAGTCCTACTAAACGAGCTTTCTACTCGTTGTGCGGACAGTGGTTAGGACACTTCCCATGCGCTGGATGGCTGAGGGTGATTTGTGGCTGGCTGCGGCGAGAATCCTGCAATGATCAGTTCAATGTAGATTGGGACGATATTGTTCCTCAACAATTTACGCAGGTGGTGAAGCAAATAGACAAAAAATTGAAGAAACATGACCCAGTATCAGGAGTTTGGAGTGTGAATGGTTACTCTGGTACTGTATGGACGGATGCAAGTGATACAGCCCTGGGTGTAGTTCTGACGATCGACAACGCAATAATCGAAGATGGCTCGTGGTTGAGGAAAAAGGGTGAGACATCACATGCCAATGTGGCTGAGCTCGATGCTGCAATCAAGGGAGTGAACTTGGCCATTAAATGGAAGCTGTCACGTATTGAGATAGTTACTGATTCGACGACCGTGAGAGGCTGGTTGAGTAATGTGGTACAGCGGACACATCGTCTGCGCACTCATGGCATGTCAGAAGTGCTTGTTCGGCGTAGGCTTGACGTTTTGAGAGAATTGATTGAGATGTATCAACTGGAAGTGACTGTCAAATTGGTTTCTTCTCGAGATAACATCGCGGATAAAATGTCAAGAATACCAGAGGACATCCTGAAAGAGATACGTGCTGTTGGGATTGGTTTTGCTGGTGTAGCCGATAGAGTGGTGGAACTGCACAACGTCACTGGACACATGGGTGTTGAAAGAACGTGTGAGATATTGCGGGAAGAAGGAGAATCAGTTCCGAAGTCCACTGTGGACCGCATTTTGAGTAGCTGTGAAGCCTGCAGTAGAATCGATCCAGCTCTACGAGAAAGTGCTCCAAAAGGTTGGTTGTCATCTGGGCAAGTATGGCGGAGGTTTTCGATGGACATAACATATGTCAAAACTCAACCGTACTTGTCAGTGATGCGTCCCGATTCACAATTTGGAAGAAATTGTTCAGCGAATCATCTAGCTCTGTTGCTGCTGCTCTCGAAAACATTTTCTCGGAGTTTGTTCCACCACATATTCTATTATCCGACAATAGTCCTACTTTCATGAGTCGTACTGTGAGTGAATTGTTACGCTTATGGGGAGTCGAGCTTCGCCAGTGTTGCGCGTATCGCCACCAAGGAAATGGCATTGTCGAGCGCATACATCGATAAATTAAGAGAATGGTTGAACGGTCTGGACGCCCTGTAGCAGAAATGACCTTTTGGTACAATGCCACCACTAGTTCGGTGACTGGTGAGAAGCCGTTCGTCAGCGTCTTTGGAAGTGTGCCAAAAATGCCTGGTGTGAATAATCAGAGGAGAACTGCGAAGTCAAACATGAAACAGGAATGGAGTGGAGCGATGCCGGAGAACATAAATCCCTACTGTGTGGGTGATTCAGTATATCTGAAGCCAGCTAAGCCTTCGTGCACTAGTCGTTGGTCAGGACCCCATCAAGTATCATCTGTGCCAAACAGCTGGGCGGTGGATATCGGCGACGGAGTGTCACGACATATCAGCCACGTCAGGAAGGCGGTTAAACACGACGACAGTGATGATGAAGATTCGTCCGAGGCGGAGATCGACAACCTGGAGAGAGCTCAGACAGCGGAAAGAAGTGAAGTGTCGGGTGATAGCGACGCTGTTCAGAATGATACTGGTTGGCAGCACAGATTGCGTGACAGGTCAAAGATTGCTGTTCCTGTGCGTTTCAGAGAGTAGGTTTGAAGACTGTGTAATTTTTGTGTTCAATTCCTGATGTGACTACTTGTTGTAATAGTTAGTGAGACTAACTAGGGGCGGTGTTATATATGTTCTTACTAGTTGTCTTCGCAGGAATGAGTCAGAGGCTCGTGACTCCCGCCTTCCAGTTGTCATATGTCTTCTTAAACAGTTGTGTTGTTGGCTGTTGTACTATGTCGCTTGGCAACTTATTCCATCTGTCTACTGCTCTATTTGGGAAACTATATTTTTGGATGTCCTTTTTAATCCTGCGTTTTTGTAATCCAAAACTGTGATTCCTATTAGATTTTGAGAATTGAAATAACTTCTGATTTTCAATTTTATCCTTCCCCGTAAGACATCTATAAACTGAGATTAAATCCCCTCTAACTCTCCTTTCTTCTAGCGTTGTCAAACCTAACTTTTTTAGTCTGTCGAAATATGCCAAATGTTTGATGCTTCCTAAAAATTTTGTGGCTGATTTCTGTACCTTCTCCAGTTTTTTAATATGTTTTTGTAAATGTGGACTCCAAACAATTTCTGCATATTCCAATGTTGGCCGAATGGTGGATGTAATCAATTTCGCTAGTATCCCCTCATCAATGTACGAAAATGCTGCTTTTATGTTCGCTATCTTGTTATTCGCTTTCTTGACTATATTTGAAATGTGACTTTCTGGTGAAAGGCTGCTGTGAACTATTATTCCGAGGTCTTTCTCTTTGGAGACGTCCTTTAGCTCAATATCTTTTAACTTGTACCTCCAGAAAGGCCGTTCTTGCCCTCTTCCAAAGCGTATAACATGACATTTTTCGACATAAATGGCATTTGCCATTTTGTACTCCACCTTGATAGTTCTTCCAAACCTCTTTGCAATGTCTGACAATCTTCTATGCAGGACACATTTGTTTGTAGTTTAATATCATCTGCAAACAAGTTCATATACACGCCACTCGGAACGGTTTTTTCAATATCATTAATATATATCATGAAGAAGATTGGTGCGAGCACAGTGCCCTGAGGCACACCACTTTTCACTTTCCGCCAAGACGAGAAATGTCCTCTGAGACACGTTCTCATTCGTCTATTTTTCAAAAAGTCTCCCATCCATGTTTCCAGTTCCTCGTTGATTCCTCCGATGGTCCTCAACTTGTAGAGTAATTTATCGTGAGGGACCTTGTCGAATGCTTTTTCAAAATGTATGTAAACAGCATCTGTCCACTGTCCTCTTTCCTGTATATTCTCAGTAATACGACTGTAAAAACTGACAAGATTTGCTGCTGTAGATCTATTACTTCTAAATCCGAATTGACTTTGAGTAATAATTTGGTTGCTTTCCAGATAATTGACCCACTGTTTTTTTATAATTTTTTCCATAATTTTGCATGCGACACTTGTCAGCGAGATCGGTCTATAATTTTTCGGATCTTCATCGTTGCCCTTTTTGAGCAGCGGTGTAACGTTGGCTTCTTTCCATAGTGTTGGCAATTTGCCATTTCTCATTGAGTTTTCCATAATTATTTTCAAAGGCTTGCATAGTGTTTCGGCGCATTCTTTCAACACATAGCTCGCTATGTCATCAGGTCCGCTCGATTTGTATCTTTGCAGCGACATCAATTCTTTTTGCACTTGATATTCGGTAATCACAATCGCCTCCATTTCTCTAGACGGTGAATACTCTCCTTCCATTGTGCAGTCTAGTTCATCTGTGAATACCGATTGGAAATGCTCGTTTAAAATGTCACATATATCATCATCAGTCGTATATCTTTGCCCATTCACCGCTATATATTGAATTTTGTTTTTTATTTTGGTACGGCTGATGATATAGCCGTTAAACAATTTCGGTTCAACCTTGTACTTTTCCAGTATGTCTTTTTCATATTGTTTCTGTGCTTCTCTTCTGACCTTTGTATAGTTGTTTCTACTCTTTTTGTATCTCTCGTAACTGTCAGAATCTAAGACTTTTCTGTAGTTCTTCCATAGTTTATCTCTCTCTCTCTCTTTTAGCTTCCATGGAAGTTTTGTTGAACCATTGCTTTTTTTTCTTCGTATGTTTCTTGATCGGCACATACGTTCTCACTGCATCATCGTATATACGACAAAAGGCGTTATACTGCACATCAATGTCTCCTTCCAATGCTTCTTCCCAATTTATATTTCTGAAATACTCATTCAACTTTTTGTAGTCTCCTTTTTTAAGTATGTATGCAAGTATGCATGTATGTGTGCTTACTTGTATCTGTGCGTGCGAGTGCTGATGCGAGTGTGCGTGCTTGCTACGTAGGCATGCATGTATGTTGGTATATGTGTACGTATGTATGTATGTATGTATGTGTGTGTGTGTGTGTATGTGTGTGTGTGTGTGTGTTCACTCTTGTTTGAGAGCTTGTCCTGTGCGGATGTTTTTTGTGTCGCTCCGGCTATTTGCGTTTTCGCGGTGATTTGTGCTGCTGATAGTGGTTGAGGTTTTTCGCGGCTAGGTGCTAAATCCTGTGCCTGGCCCGACTCTCCGTGTGTGTGTGTGTGTGCGTGTGTGCCTGGTGCGTCCCCCTGTGTTGGGGAGGGCCCTCATTGCTCGGGTCGTGTGTGTGTGTGTGTGTGTGCGTGTGCCTGTGTTTGTGCGTGTGTGTATGTGTTCGAACCGTGTGTATGTGTGTGCGTGTGTGTGAGCGTTTGTCTGTGATCTTATCGCGCTCGTCATGGTCGCGATGACCAAGCCTGCCGGGCTTAAACCCTCCCGCGCTGCTCCCCCTTCTGACGACTCGACTTGTGCCATGTGCAAAATGGCCGTTACCACCTGTGCGTTGTGTTGCTCACAATGCACAAAGTACGTGCATGTGAGATGCAGCCGAATTCCAAAATATTTGGCCATGAATTATTTCACCACCAGAGCATCCTTCACTTGTGAGGATTGCTCTCTTGCTCGCCAGTGCAACACTGCAGAAATGCAGGAGTGGCTGGACAGCCTTGTCGGCATAACAACCGCCGACAAACAAACCATGGTGGACATGATCCAATCTTCATCGACTGAAAGCCAATCTCTGGTGCAGCTGACTAAGACCGTCAGCGAAATCAAGGCCCAGCTTCAACGGATGACCAGCCCGAAGCCTCCGCTGATGTCAACTCCACCACTGATGCCGACTCGGCCACTGATGCCGACTCCGCCACTGATGCCAACTCGGCCACTGATGCCGACTACGCCACTGATGCCGACTCCGTCACTGATGCCGACTCCGCCAACGCCTGCAATGTTGGCGATGAAGAGCGACAAACAGCTTAACGCGTCTTTTCGTGGCAAAATCGTGCCTAAACTGACCATTACATCGGTCAGTTCTGACATCTCTGATGAGGACATTCTCGACTGTGTGTGCAGCAAGAATAACGAAGTCAAAGCGACAATCAAGCACTCTTCAGACTTCAAGGTGATTTTTTCAAAGAAGTCTGCGGGTCACTCAAAGACAGTTGTTGCCGCCGTATCTCATGCCATCCGTGACACGGTGATGAAGTCAGGGTATCTGTACCTGGGTGATCGACGGTGTATGGTGCACGACCGTTACTGGGTCACTCGCTGTGCCAAGTGCCAGCGTCACGGTCACATGGCTTTCAAGTGTCCGGCCCGAGAGAACACCTGTGGCTGGTGTGCAGGCAAGCACGCCACTAAATCTTGTTCTTTGAAAGTTGCCAGCAAATGCGCCAACTGTTCGCGAGCTGGTCGTAGCAGCGCCAGCCACTCTTCGTTTGACCCCTCGTGTCCCTGCTTAATCTTGGCGAGAACTCGAGTTATACACCGCACCAAGACCAGCGATGACTGCCGTCCGAGGAGCTAGACGTGAACAATGACCAGCCAGATCTTCCAGCCTCGTCCACCTCTAGCGTCAAAGAGTCTACTTCTCATCCTCAATCTCGTCGTACCGCTAAGTGTTCATCACCTAATTCTAATTCCAATAATTTGTCACTTTCTGTTTCTGCTAATTGTAAATATGTAAGATGTGGTCTTTGGAATTTACGTTCTATTAGGTCCAAAATTTCTCTTTTTGTTTCTGTTTTAGTTAATTACGACATATTCTTTGTGAATGAATCTTGGCTTTCTCTCTCTGAAATCTCTTCTTTTAATAGCTGTCTTCCTTTTAACTACTCCGCCTATCACCAGTCTCGCTCCATCAATAGTTCTAATTCCTCTAAGTCTATTGGTGGTGGTGTTGCTATTATTTTTAATTCTAATTGTATTCGTCTTATTCAATGTAAGCTAGATGTGTGTATAAATTCCTTCGAATATGTTTGCTGTAAGATCACTAGCCGTTACTCTCTCCCCGTCTGTATTGTTTCAATCTATCGTGGTAACTATGTATCTAGTTCTGTTTTCTTAGATGAGTTTACCGTTCTCATTGATACGCTTATTTCTATGTTTTCTTCTAGGGTTCTCTTTTGCGGCGATTTTAATCTTTGGCTAGATGCCCCTCATCTCAAATCGTGTTCTTCTTCGATTCTTGAATTAATATCTTCCTATGGCTTAGCAAATCATGTATGCGGTTCTACTCATGAAAATGGTCACACCCTCGACATAGTGCTCTCATTCAGTGACTCCTCTATGTCTATCAAGGATTTGACTGTCTTCCCTATTGATTCCTCTGTTTCAGATCACTCCTTAATTGAATTTTCCGCGCTTATTCCTCTCAGCTTAAGATCGCATAAAACTGTCACGTTTCTAGATTATCTACGACTCTCTATGACTACGACTCTCTATGTAACCAGATATTTTCTTCTTTCAATCATGATTCGTTTTGTTTCTTACCCCCTTATGATCTCTGTAAATATTTCAACTCCTGTCTTGAATTTCTTAGAGATCAGTTTGTTCCTGTTAAGAAGTTCCGTTCCTCTTCATCTCTTCATAGTCCCTGGTTCAATAGTGAAATTCGTAGCTCCAAAACTTCTCTTAGACGACTTGAGCGCCATTGGTTGCGTCTGAAAAATGATGCATCATGGCAATCTTATTGTGTTGCACGGCGTCACCATCATATCTTGTGTGAGGACGCCAAAAAATCATATTATAATAATAAAATTTCCTCCTGTCTCAACAGTAAATCCCTCTGGAATATTTTCAATAAACTCCTAGGTAAATCTAATACCCTTATGTTTCCTGATAGTGACCCAACTCGCCTACCTTCCCTATTCTCTCATTTCTTTGAGAATAAAATTTCGAATATATGCTGTCGTTTCCCTCCTGCTACATTGTCTTATTCTCCCACCACCTCCGCCATTTTTCATTCTTTCCTTCCGATTTCCATCTCTGATTGCAGGCTACTACTGAGGCGTGTGCACACTCGTTCTTCCTCCCTGGACCCTATTAACCTTGCTCGAATCCCCAACTGTATTGAGTTACTTCTTCCTTTCATCACCTATTTTATCAATTCGTCTTTCTCTGTCGGTGAATTCCTTGCTTCTAAAAGCGCAAGTATTCTCCCTATCCTGAAAAAACCTAACCTTGATCCCAATTGTTTGTCTAACTATCGTCCTATCTCTAGAATTCCTTGGCTATCCAAATCGCTTGAAATGGCCGCTTATGTCCAGATTTCGGACTACCTTGAGCGCCATGATCTATTTCTCCCTGAACAATCAGTCTTCCGTAGTTTTCACTCAACAGAAACCTCGCTTCTCTTCCTCTATGACTCTATTCTTAAATCTACTCTTGCTTTTAAGGATGTTCTTCTCATTCAACTGGACTTATCTGCGGCTTTTGACACTGTTGATCATCTAATTCTACTCAATAATCTATCCAACCTAGGTATTTGTGGCGCTGCACTATCATTCTTCCGCTCTTATCTTCTTTCACGATCTCAGCTTGTTTGTACCAGTGATTCTTGTAGTGAGTCTTTCCCACTCTCATACGGTGTCCCACAGGGGTCCGTCCTAGGCCCTCTCCTTTTAAATATTTACTTAACCTCCATAGGTGAAATCCTTCATCGTCATGATGTCACTTTCCAAATCTTTGCGGATGACATCCAAATTATTCTCTCGTCTGATACTATTTCCCAATCTTCTGTTTCTTCTCTCTTGGATGACATTGAAACCTGGTCTTTGTCCCACCATCTCAAGCTCAATCCTGATAAGACAAAATTTATCCTTTTTCAATCTTCTAGAAGTTTAACTTGTCTATCTGTTCCTCTCTCTAAATCTGTTCGTAGCTTAGGTGTATTGCTAGATGATTCTCTTTCTTTTGAACCATACATCTCTGATATCATTAGGGTATGTAACTTTCACATTAGGCGAATCTATTCTATCCGTAGATATTTAACTGTCTCTGCTGCTTTCAAACTGGCTAATTCTTTCATTCTCAGTAGGATTCAATATTGTTGCTCGCTCTTTCTTTCTCTGAACCACCGCCAGCTTCGCAAACTTCAATCTGTTATTAGTAAAGCTTGTCGTCTAATCTACAATCTCCCTGCTGGCTCTCATGTCTCTCCCTATCTACAAAAATTGGGACTTCTTCCTATTAAGGCGCTTATTGACTACCGCATCTGTTTGATAATCCATTCCACTCTTATTCTCCGTAAGCCATCGTACTTATTTGAACTTCTATCCTTCAAGAAATATACTCGTACACTTAGGTCAACTGATGATTCTCGTCTCTTATTGGAACCTGCTTTTCCTTCTAGACATACTCACTATAATCGTTGTTTCTCTATCTTAGGACCCCGTATTTACAATAAGCTCTCCCCAACACTACGTTCTATCAATTCTATCCCTGTTTTAAAAAAAACACTAAAGGAAATTTTTCATGGTGAAATCGTATTATACTCTAGAGAACATTGTCTATATTAGTGATGATTATAAGGTGTAAGATATCTCTCTTCTTTCTTCACCTTTCACTTTCTGTGTGTGTGTGTGGCTATGTGTGTGTGTGTGTGTGTGTGGCTATGTGTGTGTGTGTGTGTGTGTGTGTGTGTGTGTGTGTGTGTGTGTGTGTGTGTGTGTAAGTGTGTCTATGTGTGTGCGTTTGTGTGTGTGCGTTTGTGTGTGTGTGTGTATGTGTGTATGTGTGTGTGTGTGTGTGTGTGTGTGTGTGTGTGTGTGTGTGTGTGTGTGTGTGTGTGTGTGTGTGTGTGTGTGTGTGTGTGTGTGTGTCTGTGTGTGTGTGTCTGTGTCTGTGTGTGTGTGTGTCTGTGTGTGTGTGTGTGTGTCTGTGTGTGTCTGTGTGTGTGTGTGTCTGTGTGTGTGTGTGTCTGTGTGTGTGTGTGTGTGTGTGTGTGTCTGTGTGTGTGTGTGTCTGTGTGTGTGTGTGTGTCTGTGTGTGTGTGTCTGTGTGTGTGTGTGTGTCTGTGTGTGTGTGTGTCGGGTGTGTGTGTGTCTGTGTGTGTGTGTGTGTCTGTGTGTGTGTGTGTCTTCGGGTTCTCATGTATCTTCTTCTTTACAAAAACTTAAGTTACTTCCCATTAAGGCTCTTGTTGAGTATCGTATTTGTTTAATTATTCATTCAGCTCTTCATCTTCGTAAGCCTGCGTATCTGTTTGACCTTCTGTCTTATAAAACCTCATCTCTTTCTCTTAGGTCTTCTAACGATCCTTTTCTACTAGTTGAACCTTCCTTTCCTTCTAGGCATTCTCACTACAATCGTTGTTTCTCTATCTTAGGACCTCGTATCTACAATAGGCTTTCTCCCTCAATACGCTCAATCAAATCTCTATCTCTTTTCAAAAAACATACTAAAAATTTCTTTCTCACTAAGTCTTATTACTGTCTTAATAATATTGTATATATTAGTACTGAATATAAGGTCTGATTGTTTCCTAATTCTGTCTTCTATGTGTATGTGCTTCATGCGTGTGTCTTCTGTTCTTGTGTCTTTATGTTTCTCCATTGTATGCTGTATGTGTGTTGTTGTGTTGAGCTCTGTTATCTGTGTTTGTGCGTCTGTTGTGTTGTGTTCTCTGTCTATTTGTTTGAGTGTATGTCTTTGTGTGTCTGATATGTTGTGTTTTCTGGTTTGTATTTGTGTGTCTATTGTGTTGTGATTTGTCAATCTGAATGTATGTCGTTGTATCCCTGTTGTGTTGTCTTAATGT
>OU696572.1:6632953-6635453 GCA_916048095.2 Sacculina carcini
TCCATCTCTGATTGCAGGCTACTACTGAGACGTGTGCACACTCGTTCTTCCTCCCTGGACCCTATTAACCTTGCTCGAATCCCCAACTGTATTGAGTTACTTCTTCCTTTCATCACCTATTTTATCAATTCGTCTTTCTCTCTCGGTGAATTCCTTGCGTCTAAAAGCGCAAGTATTCTCCCTATCCTGAAAAAACCTAACCTTGATCCCAATTGTTTGTCTAACTATCGTCCTATCTCTAGAATTCCTTGGCTATCCAAATCGCTTGAAATGGCCGCTTATGTCCAGATTTCGGACTACCTTGAGCGCCATGATCTATTTCTCCCTGAACAATCAGGCTTCCGTAGTTTTCACTCAACAGAAACCTCGCTTCTCTTCCTCTATGACTCTATTCTTAAATCTACTCTTGCTTTTAAGGATGTTCTTCTCATTCAACTGGACTTCTCTGCGGCTTTTGACACTGTTGATCATCTAATTCTACTCAATACTCTATCCAACCTAGGTATTTGTGGCGCTGCACTATCATTCTTCCGCTCTTATCTTCTTTCACGATCTCAGCTTGTTTGTACCAGTGATTCTTGTAGTGAGTCTTTCCCACTCTCATACGGTGTCCCACAGGGGTCCGTCCTAGGCCCTCTCCTTTTTAATATTTACTTAACCTCCATTGGTGAAATCCTTCATCGTCATGATGTCACTTTCCAAATCTTTGCGGATGACATCCAAATTATTCTCTCGTCTGATACTATTTCGCAATCTTCTGTTTCTTCTCTCTTGGATGACATTGAAACCTGGTCTTTGTCCCACCATCTCAAGCTCAATCCGGATAAGACAAAATTTATCCTTTTTCAATCTTCTAGAAGTTTTACTTGTCTATCTGTTCCTATCACTAAATCTGTTCGTAGCTTAGGTGTCTTGCTAGATGATTCTCTTTCTTTTGAACCATACATCTCTGATATCATTAGGGTATGTAACTTTCACATTAGGCGAATCTATTCTATCCGTAGATATTTAACTGTCTCTGCTGCTTTCAAACTGGCTAATTCTTTCATTCTCAGTAGGATTCAATATTGTTGCTCGCTCTTTCTTTCTCTGAACCACCGCCAGCTTCGCAAACTTCAATCTGTTATTAGTAAAGCTTGTCGTCTAATCTACAATCTCCCTGCTGGCTCTCATGTCTCTCACTATCTACAAAAATTGGGACTTCTTCCTATTAAGGCGCTTATTGACTACCGCATCTGTTTGATCATCCATTCCACTCTTATTCTCCGTAAGCCCTCGTACTTATTTGAACTTCTATCCTTCAAAAAATCTACTCGTACACTTAGGTCAACTGATGATTCTCGTCTCTTATTGGAACCTGCTTTTCCTTCTAGACATACTCACTATAATCGTTGTTTCTCTATCTTAGGACCCCGTATTTACAATAAGCTCTCCCCAACACTGCGTTCTATCACTTCTATTCCTCTTTTCAAAAAACACTCTAAGAAATTTTTTCTGTTGAAGTCCTATTATATCTTAGATAACATTGTGTACACTAGCGATGAATATAAGGTGTGATTTTCTCTCTGTTCTCTCCCTCTTTCTTTTACCTTGTGAATGCATGCATTTGTGTTAGTGTGTGTGTTTGTGTGTGTGTGTGCGTGTGTGTGTGCAGCGCCTTAGAGACCCTCTAGGTGTAGGGCGCTATATAAATTTTTTCCATAATGTAATAATGTAATGTGTGTGTGTGTGTGTGTGTGTGTGTGTGTGTGTGTGTGTGTGTGTGTGTGTGTGTGTGTGTGTGTGTGTGTGTGTGTGTGTGTGTGTGTGTGTGTGTGTGTGTGTGTGTGTGTGTGTGTGTGTGTGTGTGTGTGTGTGTGTGTGTGTGTGTGTGTGTGTGTGTGTGTGTGTGTGTGTGTGTGTGTGTGTGTGTGTGTGTGTGTGTGTGTGTGTGTGTGTGTGTGTGTGTGTGTGTGTGTGTGTGTGTGTGTGTGTGTGTGTGTGTGTGTGTGTGTGTGTGTGTGTGTGTGTGTGTGTGTGTGTGTGTGTGTGTGTGTGTGTGTGTGTGTGTGTGTGTGTGTGTGTGTGTGTGTGTGTGTGTGTGTGTGTGTGTGTGTGTGTGTGTGTGTGTGTGTGTGTGTGTGTGTGTGTGTGTGTGTGTGTGTGTGTGTGTGTGTGTGTGTGTGTGTGTGTGTGTGTGTGTGTGTGTGTGTGTGTGTGTGTGTGTGTGTGTGTGTGTGTGTGTGTGTGTGTGTGTGTGTGTGTGTGTGTGTGTGTGTGTGTGTGTGTGTGTGTGTGTGTGTGTGTGTGTGTGTGTGTGTGTGTGTGTGTGTGTGTGTGTGTGTGTGTGTGTGTGTGTGTGTGTGTGTGTGTGTGTGTGTGTGTGTGTGTGTGTGTGTGTGTGTGTGTGTGTGTGTGTGTGTGTGTGTGTGTGTGTGTGTGTGTGTGTGTGTGTGTGTGTGTGTGTGTGTGTGTGTGTGTGTGTGTGTGTGTGTGTGTGTGTGTGTGTGTGTGTGTGTGT
>OU696572.1:7237953-7400453 GCA_916048095.2 Sacculina carcini
GGCCAAGTTTTCAAATATCCAGATCCGCTACTTGTAACAAAGTTGCTCTATTCAAGATGCCGTCCTGGGCAGTGGCGCGTTATTTTGCCTGTTTTTACCCCAACCACACAAATCGCGGTTTGCAATGAACTTCAATTGGATTTGCTCTGAACTTTTTTAATGTTGGGAAAAGTTTAAATGAATGAGTGGTTTATTGATGAATAATTTTAGTTCATATCTTGTTTTTCCTTGTGTTTGTTTGCAACTACATTCGTGCTCATGCTTGTCGTGTTATTTGTGTTCGAGATTCGCTTTTAATTACTTTATTATCACCTTCGAGCCAGAAAAGTCTGTGTTGTATTTATTTTTAAATTACAATTTTTCACATGAATAACATGGATGAAAATTTCAATGAATAAAAATTGTTTTATAGTGTTCATTTTCAGATATATGCGTTTTTGTGTTTTAAATGCTATATGTGATGTTTGCATTTATTGTCATTGAGATTGCCATTTATGCATTTTTATTACTGATTTTTTATGAGAATCACCTCATTGCAAGAGCTTTTAACTTTGGCGGCCACCATATTTGGGTGTGCTGGGATTAATTCAACGGTAAATACTAGTATTGGTCTTGTGCGCCGGAGTTGTCGAATGGACATATGCTGACGAGTGTTGTGCTGACCAACTCATCTACTGTAACTTAATCATCAGCGGAAAAACGTCTTTGTTGCGATCTCCCGCTTTTTATTAAGTGTTACTTTCATAGACGCGCGGTTCATTGGTCACTGTGTGAAGTGTCTGGTATATTTTACGATTTTGCGGCATCCCTTGGGAGAGGCTTATGTTGTATTATGAAAATTTAGTACACCTCGTTTCGACTTGTGACTGGCCTTATCTCATTCGAGACTGGTTATTCGTGTTTATGTTGGTTTAGAGGTTGTTGACTTCTTCTACCGTCTGCCCACTATCTATTCGGTGAATTCTCTTTTGTCTACCAGAGCAACAATAATTTCAGTACTGAATATTGTGTTTGCATTGGTTTGCCAAGTGCCTCGCTTTTGCACTCTGTTTTTCAACGACACAGCGCAAATTTATGGTGTAATACTTCTGCACAGTTAAAACCAAAACAAAACAATATTATCAACATCACTAAAATATAACAGACATCGGCGACCAATTTCTCTCAAATACGAAAAATGTTCGCATGACATGGTTTCACTTCGAGCAGTTCTGCTCCCACTGTGCAACTCAGTCCATATATACTAGTGGGGGGTTCCCAATAAGTAAATATATATTTGGATAGGAAACGTAAGAATCGCTGTAGAATATCGCTTGAGTTACCAGTAAATCAACATCAAAGCGATCTTGTCTGCAAGAGAACCTCGGAATATCTGCCTTGTGTGACGTGTGGCCATAATTGTATGACATTGCAATGCCCTAATCCGAATATTAGATTTGACTGGGAGTGGCTCCAATGTCACTTGTCTTTGGAATGTATAGGTGACCAGCATACAGCAGCTGAAATCAGTTCTCAACAAAAATATCAGCTTGTCTTTGCACACGCAGAACAATGAAGAGTAATCAGAATAAAACATCAAAACAAAGAAGAGTATCATGAAAAGTCAATGAAATCACATTACATGCGCTGTTGTTGTGTGGGGAAGGGCATGTTTATAGCGGCTCCCTCTTGATTCGCCGCCGCCGCCGACTCCCTCGAGATCAGTGGTTATTGACCTTTTTCCAGTGTTCGCACCCTTTTTAAATCAGCAGTCAACTCGAACTCCCTGGATTCTTAATAGATATAGTCGTAGTCACACGAGGTAAATTGTTGGCTTAGGCAACTATTGGCTTGGCCAACTGTTGGCTTGGTCTAGTGGTCCAAGCCAATCGTCGGCTTTGCCAACAATTGTCTCGAAAACCGAAGTTGAAAATGTTCAACTTTTCAAGCCAATTGGCCTGTATTTTAGCCGCTTGCCTCTAGAGGGCGCTACGTTGCCGTGCAATGAACGCACACTGTCACGCTCAAATTTGAATTGTCGCGCAAGGCAAATATTAGATCCTTCGTTGTTTGACCACATGGCGCTGAAGCAACGCGTGTAGTGAATTCAACTCAGTTTGATAGCCTGTGATGTGTTTTTGTGTATGTTTTTGTGTTCGTTTATTGTGGCAATTTTATCATGATGAGGTGGAATCTGTAATATAATATCTGTATAATTCATTAAGATAATAAAAGATTAAAGATTGATAATTTTAATTAAAAGATTAAAATTTGATAAATAGATATATAGGTATAATATCTAAAAGCTGTTTAACATCAGTATATTATACAATCACAATATATTTATGATATGTACATTCAAGAATACACCTGGATTAAATCAAAATTTGAATGGTAGAGTCAGGAGAGCGAAGTAAACCACAACTACTTACTCTGCACCACATCTATTAGCTTGGACAATTACTGGCCTCGTTTGACCACTCACAAGCCAATTGTTGGCCAAGCCAACGATTGTCGGCTGCAAGCCAACAGTTGGCTAGGCCAATCGTTGGCTTGACCAACAATTGGCCTCGTATGACCACGGCTTAATACGTCTTCCGTCCTTGTGACGCCATAGCGTGGAGAGGGTCGGTTCTGCGGTGGCAGCAAGCTGCACGGGACACACCTGTGTGTTCATTGATCAAAAACGACATTCGTGGCACGAGTATATTATCATCACGAATGTTATTTCCTGAAATACAAAAACACGTAAACGGCAACGGCGTATTGGACTCACATATTGATGATAACTCTGGTCGTGACGCACGACCATACATAACTTATCCATTCATCCAATCGTGACCTTAAACAGCGAGTGGGTGAATGATTCGATTACACAGCAATCAAACTATCTGAAATTGGATTAATGCCATGAGTTATACTATAATACAATTACACACTCATTACTACGCTTATATCATATGATGTAATTACATAGACATTACTCACAATAAAATGCCGCACACCACCACTAGTGAAACGCACTGTGTAACGACTGTACAGCGACTGGTCAGGGTCGCTCACCTTGACACTGGCGCTTATCACTTGGCGCCCTCTAGCGCCCACCGTCTGGACTACGTGCTGAACCAATCGCTACTCTACATAAGCTTTGGCTTCTTCTCGTGTAGCAGCTGTCACTTGAGGCCTATAAACTTAAACTTTAACCTGTATCATCCCAGTGTTCCCGTATGGGAACAAGCACTTTATGGGAGATTTTCTCCCGATATGTTCATCTGTATCCAAAAGTAAGAGGACCCTCGGATAGAGCATGAGATAGGCTCTAAGAGCATATAATTGTATTTGATTTTTATATTATTTACAGCACATCACTCATCCAAACTTGACCCATTTTTCACAAAGTGTAGTGTGTCGTTTAGGGGCTGCAAAAAAATGGTATAAATTTGATTAATTTCAAGTTTTTCAAGTTGGGAGTTGTAGTTAAGTCCTAAGGAAGAAGTCCAATTATTGACCCAGCCACCGATTGGCCTAGCCAACTGTTGGCTTGCAGTGGACAATCTTTGGCTAGGCCGGCCTTGGCTGGCTAGGGCGTTGGCTGGCTAATCGTTGTTTGCAGAGTACTTCACTGTGGTTTATTTCTCTCTCCTGACTATACCATTTGAATTTTGATTTAATCCAGGTGCATTCTTGAATGTACAGATCATATATATATTCTGATCGTATAATATACATATATCAAACATATTCTACAGAGCTTATATATGTTTACATATCGTATATATATATATATATATATATATATATATATATATATATATATATATATATATATATATATATATATATATATATATATATATATATATCAAAATATAATCTAGTAATGTATCAAACATTAACATACATTATACAGATATTATATTACAGATTCCACCTCATCATGATAAAATTGCCACAATAAAACTAATACAAAAACACAACACATCACAGGCCCTCAAACTGAGTTGAATTCGCTTCACGCGTTGCCTCAGCGCCATGTGGTGAAAAACGGAGGATCGAATATTTCCCTTGCGCGAGAATTAATTCAATTTCAGCGTGACAGTGCTCGTTCATTGCATGGCAAAGTAGCGCACTCTTGAGGCAAACGGCTGAAATGCAGGCCAATTGGCTTGAAAAGTTGAACATGTTCAACTCCGGTTGTCGGGGCAATTGTTGGCCAAGCCAGCGATTGGCTTGGCCAACAATAGGTTTAAATATGAGGTAGGTTTAAATATGAGATGGATTAAGGGATAATATTTTGTCAAATTTATAATTAAAATATTCACATTTAGAGTTTTTATTGGTGAACGTATTTACAGGTTAAATTTTTTGCTTTTTAATGTTTATACAGTATTTTTCTATGGATTGAATATGCATTTTATTTTATGAATTGTTGAGCACGACGGGCGGGTTTCAATATGAGGCAGGTTAAAGGAAAATATGTTGTCAAAATAAAAATAAAAATAATTTAATTTAGACTTTTCAATTGAGTAAGATTTTATGAGTATATCTGTTTTCTTTTTTAATTTGCAATATGTTTATGAATTAAATATGAATTTCATTTTATGAATTGCTCCGCACAACTGGCGGGTTTCAATGCTAGACGGTGATGTTGAGTTATAAAAATATTTTGGAAACATTATGATGAAAAAGTGTATTCATTTTTCATTGTTTCGTTTCTGAGTTCTGAATTATTCAGCACGACGGGCATGTATAAATATGAGGCGGCTTAGGCAATCTATTTTGTGAAAATAAATATGAAAATATAGAAATTTAGACTTTTTTATGGGTTTACTCCACTCTTTTTTAATTCATATTCCTTTTCTCTTATGAATTGGATACAAATTTAATAGTCTGAACTGTTTCGCACGACGGGCGGGTTTACATGCTAGAATTTTCATTGTTTATTACGTGTTTGTGTTCTGAATTATTCCGCACAATGGGTGGGTTTATATATGAGGCGGGTTGAGGGAAAATATTATATCAAAATAAAAATAAAAATATTCACACTTGGACTTTTCTATTGAGTAAGACACTTATGAGTTTTCATTTTCTTTTTTAATTTGGAATATTTTTTATGAATATGAATTTTTATGAATATTAATTCCATTTTATGAATTCCTCCGCACAACGGGCGGGTTTTGATGCTAGTATATATATATATATATATATATATATATATATATATATATATATATATATATATATATATATATATATATATATATCTATATATATAAAAGAGATCCTCTGTCTGTCTGTCTGTTGGTGTGTCTCACCCTCCTTGGTCCATTTTCTATCAGCTAATACTCGGCCACCACTCGGCGTACCCGCTAACAATATATACCATCACGTTGGAAATTTTCTTGTCTACACTTCAGAGTAAATTTTAAATTTCAAAAATGAAACCAAAAAAAGTTATAGCGGTGAAAAGACAAAATGAACCCTGAAAAATGCGAAAATTTTGGTCAATTTTCTGAGGACTACTCCTCCTAAACCAGCAATGGTACAACTATACAAGTTATACCACTGTGTAGGAAATTTTCAGTTCTACTCAACGAATTATAATTTATACCCAAAAATAAAATATAAAACATTTAAAATGGAAAAAAATTCAATCTACATTCAAAATATTTTTTAAACTCCACGCGTCCGATTTTCTATACTTTTTTCACTATTTCTCAAAAAATAATTATCACACATCTAAATAAATAATACCATCATGCTGGGAAGTTTCTTTGCTACAACACGGTGTAATTTTTTATTTTTAAAAGTGTATTAAAAAAAAGTTACGGCGGTGTGAAGTGTAAATGACAAAGTCAAAAAGGCAAAATTAGCACACAAAAACGTTAATATTTTGGTCATTATTCCGCTATCCAGTCTTGATAAACCAGCAGTGGTACAGCTATAAAAGTTATACTATTGTGTAGATAATTTTGTGTTCTACAAGAAAAGTTATAATTTATACCCACAAATTATACAAAAAACGTGTAAAATTAGCAAAATTCTCAAATACATCCAAAATTACACTTGAACACCGGGTGACTAAAATAAATTCATTTTTCTACTATTTCTCAGTAACTATTTGTTATACATAAAAATAATTATACCATCGTGCTAGAAATTTTGTTTTCTACAATACGGTATAATGTTTAATTTTCCAAAGTGTATCTGAAGGAAGTTACGGGGGTGTAAAGTCAAAAGGACATATTGCCAATTTGACAGCTATTATGCGCACTTGCGTGTGGGCCGACGCTAATAGCGCCATCTGTTGGCCGGGTTTTAATCCGGTGTAGTGTTTCATGTCATTGACTTGTATGTATGTTCGTATGTTGTCATTGAGCCTTGTGTGCGTAATTATATCAGTTGTGTTCTGTCTGCATGTTTGACGGTTGCTACAGTGGTGACCCCGAATACAGTCCTCCTTAAATGGACGACATTTCAGACAATTTCATCACCGGCGCATCTGCACATGCGTCGTCTGTCAGTGCTCCGTCAATGGAGAATATTCCAGAGCTTGTTGTGGCTGTACGTGTCGAACTACCAACGTTCGATCCAATGGACGTCGATACATGGATTGCTATGTCCGACAATTTAATGGCGGATGCTGGCATCACAGTGCAGACCACCATGATGAGGAAGGTGCTGGCTAAATTACCAGCGTCGCATTTCCGCATGGTGAAGGACCTGGCCACGGCAAGTCCACTTCCGTCTGACTGCTACACGCAGCTGTGCGCTCGATTGAAGAAGCGTCTTCAGCTCACCCCAGCTGAGCGACTGAGGCGGCTGAACAGCTTGCCTGCCGAATTGGGATCACGCAGGCCCTCAGAGTTGTTTGCTGACATCGAGATTTTGTATCCGAACGATATAGAGCACGAGATAATCGTCGAGACATTTTTGGGCCGTCTGCCCCCTGCACTTCGGCTGCTGTGCCGTGAGTGGCTTGAAAAAATGTCTTTGGTAGAAGTCGCCGTTAAAGCAGACACATATCATCAGCTCACACAGACAGTGTCAGCGACTATTCACGACTCCGGACCCGATGATGATTCTGCAGTGGTCTCATCAACTCGCCAAGCTCAAGCACGTCTAGCGAAGCCAGCCGCCAGCAATCGTCAAGCGACATCAGATCGTCGTTCAGCGTCGTCCACGTCAGACATCTTTGTCAATCGCTGGTGCAGAAACCATCGACAATGGGGACCTGCGGCTCGCAAGTGTACAGGCACGTGCACATTCGCCATCGATGCAGGGAAACGCACACCACAGCCGGCACTAGTGGCGGTGACTGGTTGCAATTCCACGTGCCACTTGCTTCACGTCACTGATCGCAGCGGCCGTCGCTACCTCGTCGACAGCGGCAGCGAGGTGTCACTGCTGCCCGCCACATGCTCACGTGACACCCCGCTGTCTGCACCAGTACTCCGCGCGGCAAACGGCTCGACAATCCCCGTCTACCAGCGTGATTTCCGCCTTGAGGTTGACCTGTGCCTCGGCAGGATCTACCCGTTCAAGTTTTTGGTGGCGGGTGTGCCTTCACCAATTCTGGGAGCTGACTTCCTCCGCGAGTACGGCTTGGTGGTAGACCTGCGCGGCCGCCGCCTGATCGACAGCGTCACTCACTTGTCCACTGTCAACAGACACACAGGGACGCTGCCTCATCCCGACGTGGCTCATGTCAGTGCGGCACAACATACGGCCTACGACGGCGCCGGCTTCGAAGGTGTGCGCAGAAGCGACTCATTCCGCCGTCTGTGCGCACCACCAACAGGTTTCCCAGGTATAAATTTACCGGGTGTGGAACACCGAATCCTCACTAAAGGTGCACCTGTTCACGCGCGCTCCAGGCGGCTCATGCCTGGTAAGATGGCTGCAGCGAGGCGTGAGCTCGACGAGCTGCTCGATCGCGGCATCCTCGTCCCCTCATCATCACCATGGGCGAGCCCGATACATCTGGTCGAGAAAGACGGAGGTTCGGCATATCGCATGGTTGGGTGTTATGAGCGCTTGAACGCTATAACCACACCTGACAGGTACCCCATACCACACCTACAGAGCTTCGCTGATATGCTGGACGGTGCTCGTGTTTTCAGCAAACTTGACCTGGCGCGTGCCTTCGCGCAAATTCCCGTCGCCGAAGAAGATCAACAGAAGACTGCCATCATCACACCATTCGGGCTGTTTCATTACACGCGAATGCCGTTCGGGTTGTGTAACGCGGCCCAAACATTTCAACGCCTGATCGACTCGGTAATCCGCGGTATGCCTCGTGTATACGCCTACATTGACGACATCTTGGTATACTCGCCGGACGCTGAGACTCATCACCGAGACCTCCAAGAGCTGTTCAGGCGGCTGTCAAGTGTGGGTTTGGTGGTGAAACCAGAAAAATGTGTTTTTGGTCGCGAAAGTGTGCGCTTCCTCGGCTTGGAAGTGTCTCCTAAGGGTATCAGTCCTCTTCCGGAAAGAGTGGCTGACTTGTGCGCCATGCAATCACCACGCAACGACACCGAGTGTCGCAGATTCATCGGCATGGTGAATTTCTTTCACAGGTTTATACCCGGCCTTGCCGCAGCCCTAGCGCCGCTGCACACAGCAGTACATTCACGCCCGTTCGAGTGGGGCGATGAACAAGAATCTGCTTTTCAAAAGGCGAAAACAATGCTGGCCATCGCATCTCGTCTCGCCTACCCTCAACAAGATGCTCCCACACAGGTCATTGCGGATGCTTCAGATGTCGCCGTCGGTGCAGTCATTCAGCAATTCCAACACGGTCGATGGGTACCGCTGGCGTACCATTCGCGTGCTCTTAGCAAGGCAGAACTGAAGTGGAGCACCGGCGACAAGGAGCTGTTCGCTCTCTTCAGCGTCATCAAGCGGTTTCGCCATCTGTTAGAGGGTCGACCTGATCTTCGTCTGCTGACAGACCACAAACCGCTCGTACACGCTTTCACCAGTGCCAGTGAGCGATCGGCACGGGTGCAGCGTCAGCTTGCTTTCATTAGCGAGTTTACGACCGACATCCAGCACTTGCCTGGCTCGAGGAACGCTGCCGCCGACTGTTTGAGCCGTCCTCCTGATGCCACCCCTCCTGCCACCATCGCAGAAGTAACGCACTTTCACAGTGAACAGAGCATTGATCTGAAGCGGCTTGCACTGGCTCAAATAAACGCACCAGACGTCTCCGCGTTGGCCGATAATTCCTCTCTCAAAATCGAGCGCCGCCCGGTCACTGGAGTCCCCTCTGGTCTCCTGGTATCAACGTTGACCGGCATCGATCGTCCACTGGTGCCCGAAGCACTTCAGCGCGAAATCTTCGACCGATTCCACGGCCTGCACCACCCCGGTGCCCGAGCAACTCGTCGGTTAATATCTGAGCGTTTCGTGTTTCAGCGAGTGTCTTCAAAGGTGGCTGAGTGGACCAAGACGTGCACCAGGTGTCAACTTTGCAAAGTCTCCCGCCACCAGCATACGCCACTGAAGCGTCCACCGCTGCCGAGCAGCCGGTTCGAGGCGCTTCACATCGACATCGTCGGGCCGTTGCCAGAGGCCGACGGCTACCGGTATCTATGTACTATCATAGACCGATTCACGCGGTACCCTGAGGCCGTGCCCATGACAGACGCTACTGCGCAAAGCTGCGCAAAAGTCCTGCTCGACTGGGTTTCACGGTTCGGTCTGTGCCTCAATATTACGTCCGACCGAGGCCAGCAGTTCGTCTCCGACCTGTGGAAAGAGCTCTGGTCTCTGTTGGGCGTGAAACTCATCACCACCTGCGCGTACATGCCGCAACAGAACGGCATTATAGAGCGTGTTCACAGACAGCTGAAGGCGTCGCTCACGGCATCTCTGCAAGACGATGTCGCCTGGCCGTCCGCTCTTCCAGTTGTGCTGATGGGCCTCAGGGCGGCTCACAAGCGTGACCTGGGCTCATCACCAGCCGAACTAGTCTTTGGCGAACCGCTGCGACTACCCGGGCAGTTCTTCTCACCGGCAGAGACACAGCCGACCACAGAGACTGTCCGTCGTCTGAACAATGCCATGTCCCGCCTGCGTCCCGTGCCGACCGCCTGGCATTGTCGTCACGAACAGAACCGGCCGTTTGTCTCTCCTGACATCTCTACAGCGACGCATGTGTTCGTGAGGGTGGACGCCCACAAACCACCGCTTACACCGCCATACCAGGGCCCGTACGCCATCATCAGCCGCGGCAGCAAAGCGTTCGTGCTGGACCGAAGAGGCCGCCAAGAGACAGTAGCTGTGGATAGACTGAAACCAGCATATCTTGAGAGGGCCACCGACACATACCCAGCGAGCACACCCGCCACTGAACCGACACCTGGCCCTACCGCGGTACCTGCTCCACCTGTCCATGCGCCAAGTATCGTATGGTCTCGTCGTGACAGGCCTATTAGACCACCGGCGCGTTTTACATAATTGTGTTGATTTTATAATCATAGTTATTTTTCCTGCTATTTTCGGTGCTCGACACCTGGGGGGAAGCTGTGGGCCGACGCTAATAGCGCCATCTGTTGGCCGGGTTTTAATCCGGTGTAGTGTTTCATGTCATTGACTTGTATGTATGTTCGTATGTTGTCATTGAGCCTTGTGTGCGTAATTATATCAGTTGTGTTCTGTCTGCATGTTTGACGGTTGCTACATGCGATTACACATGAATATACACTGATTTAATTTCACTGAAGTCCAATCAAAATTTACGCACTTGCGATTACACAGGAATATAATACTGTGTAGAAAATATTGTGTTCTACAAGATAAGCTATAATTTATACCCACAAATGATACAAAAACGTGTAAAATTGGCAAAATTCTTAAATACATCCAAAATTACACTTGAACACCGGGCGACTAAAATATATTCATTTTTCTACTATTTTCCAGTTACTATTTGCTACACATAAAAATAAATTGTACCATCGTGCTGGAAATTGTGTTTTCTGCAATACGGTATGA
This sequence comes from Sacculina carcini, assembly GCA_916048095.2. Classification (NCBI taxonomy): domain Eukaryota; kingdom Metazoa; phylum Arthropoda; class Thecostraca; family Sacculinidae; genus Sacculina; species Sacculina carcini. The sequence goes on from OU696572.1 coordinate 7,248,937, forward strand.
TTTGTAATTTTCCAAAATGTATCTGAAGGACGTTACGGCGGTGTAAAGTCAAAAGGACATATTGCCAATTTGACAGCTATTATGCGCACTTGCGATTACACAGGAATATACTACTGTGTAGATAATCTTGTGTTCTACAAGATAAGCTATAATTTATACCAACAAATGATACAAAAAACGTGTAAAATTGGCAAAATTCTCAAATACATCCAAAATTACACTTGAACACCGGGCGACTAAAATAAATTCATTTTTCTACTATTTTCCAGTAACTATTTGCTACACATAAAAATAAATTGTACCATCGTGCTGGAAATTGTGTTTTCTACAATGCAGTATAATTTGTAATTTTCCAAAGTGTATCTGAAGGAAGTTACGGCGGTGTAAAGTCAAAAGCACATATTACTAATTTTACAGCTATTATGCGCACTTGCGATTACACATGAATATACACTGATTTAATTTCACTGAAGTCCAATCAAAATTTACGCACTTGCGATTACACAGGAATATACTACTGTGTAGAGAATTTTGTGTTCTACAAGATAAGCTATAATTTATACCAACAAATGATACAAAAAACGTGTAAAATTGGCAAAATTCTCAAATACATCCAAAATTACACTTGAACACCGGGCGACTAAAATAAATTCATTTTTCTACTATTTTCCAGTAACTATTTGCTACACATAAAAATAAATTGTACCATCGTGCTGGAAATTGTGTTTTCTACAATGCAGTATAATTTGTAATTTTCCAAAGTGTATCTGAAGGAAGTTACGGCGGTGTAAAGTCAAAAGCACATATTACTAATTTTACAGCTATTATGCGCACTTGCGATTACACATGAATATACACTGATTTAATTTCACTGAAGTCCAATCAAAATTTACGCACTTGCGATTACACAGGAATATACTACTGTGTAGAGAATATTGTGTTCTACAAGATAAGCTATAATTTATACCCACAAATGATACAAAAAACGTGTAAAATTGGCAAAATTCTCAAATACATCCAAAATTACACTTTAACACCGGGCGACTAAAATAAATTCATTTTTCTACTAGTTTCCAGTAACTATTTGCTACACATAAAAATAAATTGTACCATCGTGCTGGAAATTGTGTTTTCTGCAATATGGTATGATTTGTAATTTTCCAAAGTGTATCTGAAGTCAGTTACGGCGGTGTAAAGTCAAACGCACATATTACCAATTTGACAGCTATTATGCGCACTTGCGATTACACAGGAATATACACCGATTAAATTTCACTGAAGCCCAATCACAATTAAGAATGCATCATATTAGCTCCAAGCATGGATGGTGTGGTTTCATTGGGTACAGTTTAATTAATGCTACACTATACTGAATAGAAAGGCTTTATTGTCCTCAATAATTACACATGAATTGTTCCGCGGGACGGGCGGGTAAAATGCTAAATTGTTTTCTAAATGTTTTCTAAATTGAAACATAAATTTCACATTTAGACTTTTATATTGGCTAAAACTTTCCTATGGGTTTGTTTTTATTCTTCAATTTTCACTAATTTTTTTATGAATTGAATATTAATTATATTTTATGAACTGTTCCGCACGACGTGCGGGCTTAAATGTATCTATAAAGAGTGGGTTTAAATGATAGCGAGGTATATGATATTTTGCTAGCAGTAAATATTCTAGCGATAAAAGTAGAATAGCTCTTAAACAAATTATTTTGGAGAATGATGTGAACCTTTAAATATATTTTGCGATCTGATGATATATGTGTTAGGAATAATACGTAGCAGAATATAGATTGCATAATATAATATCGGCTGTAATATCAAGGGCTGTAATATCGGTGTAATCCAAAAAATAACAACTGTATGAATATGATGCATTAGTGGAAGCATTAACCGGGAATTATGAGATAATATGATAATGGTGTATAATTATATCGCATAATGCAACAAATGTGAATTTAGCTGCCTTACAGTTTGGTTCCGATACTATATTGACGGGTTGAGAGATAAGTATTGGTGGGCCGCGTGTTTGGGACCCCTGGGGTAGATAATCTCAGTCTTCTGATTACAAATTATGACCGCATCAGTATATTTTGTGATCACAAACTAATAAGTTATATCACCTCAGACTAGGCTGAGTGCGGTCAAGATTGGATGGTTGGGTTGGGTTGGGTATGTTTGACTCAGGTTATATTGGGTTGTAATGATAGCGGAAAATATATAAATTTTAGCAATAAATATTATAGCGGTAAAAGTAAAATAGTACTTAAGCAAATGATATTGGGGAATGATGTTAAGTAATAAATATAGTTTGGAAACATTCTGATGAAAAGATTTCATCATCTTTCATTGTTTGTTTCGTGTTTGTGTTCTGAATTATACCACAAGACGGGCAGATTTATATATCAGGCGGGTTGAGGGATAGTATTTGTCAAAATAAGAACAAAAATATTGACATTTAGACTTTTCTATTGGTTAAGATATTTATAGGTTACATTTTTTGGTTTTCAATCTGTATTCATTATATTTTATGGATTTGATATGAATTTTATTGTATTGTTCCGCACGACGGGCGGGTTTAAAAAAAGTGTTTTTAGTTCATTTTTTCAAATGGTTCATTTAAAAGAAGTTTTTTTAAAATAAAATTGCTCCGCGGGCAGCAAATATAGACAATAGAACGTTCAATTTCCCCTGTAGAATTAATCCATACACAAAACCAATGGATTTGACTTCAAATATGAATTTTATTGTATGAATTGTTCCGCACGACGGGCGGGTTTAAAAAATGTGTTTCCATTTTTTAGTTCATTTTTTCAAATGGTTCATTTAAAAAAAGGTATTTTTAACGCGCGGGTTTTAATGCTATATATATATACATAAAGAAGAAATTATCTGTCTGTCTGTGTATGTATACTTGAATATGAGGTGACATAATTGCGCTGGTTCATGGTTCGCTGGTTCAATGATCAGGGGCTTGAAACGCAAACGAAGCGATGGCTCATTTTTATGAAATATAAATGTCCCGCGGGCAGCAATAAAACGTTCAATTTCACCGTGTAGAATGAATTCATATACAAAACTAATGGATTAGACTTCAAGAACCAGAACGGATGGTGTTCGAGTTCTGAATTATTCCGCACGTCGGCCGGGTTTAAATATGAGGCGGGCTGAGTGAAAATATTTTGTCAAAATAAAATTAAAAATAATGAAATTTAGACTTTTTAATTGATTAAGGTTTTTATGAGTTTGCCTTATTTATTTTTAATTTGCAATATTTTTATGAACTGCTCCGCACAACGGGCGGGTTTTAATGCTAGTCTATAAAAGAGATCCTCTGTGTGTCTGTGTGTGTGTGTGTGTGTCTGTCTGTCCCACCCTTCTTGGTCCATTTTCTATGAGCTGCTACTCGGCCATCACTTGGCGTACCCGCTAAAAATCTATACCATTACGTTGGAAATTTTCTTGTCTACACTTTAATATAAATTTTTAATTTGAAAATTGAAACCAAAAAAAGTTATAGCGGTGAAAAGACTAAATGAACCCTGAAAAATGCGAAAATTTTGGTCAATTTTCTGAAGACCACTCCACTCCTCCTAAACCAGAAATGGTACAACTATACAAGTTATATCAATGTGTAGAAAATTATCTGTTCTGCTCAACGAATTATAATTTATACCGAAAAATTAAATAAAAAAATGTAAAATGGAACAAAATTCAATCTACATTCAAAATTTTATTTAAACTCCACGCGTCCGATTTTCTATACTTTTTTCTCTATTTCTCACAAACTAATAATCACACATCTAAATAAATAATACCATCATGCTGGGAATTTTGTTTGCTACAACACGGTATAATTTTTAATTTTCCAAAGTATATTAAAAAAAAGTTACGGCGGTGTGAAGTGTAAATGACAAAAAAGCAAAAAGGCAAAATTAGCACAAAAAACGTGAATATTTTGGTCAATATTCCGCTATCTATTCCTCATAAGCCAGCAATGGTACAGCTATAAAAATTATACTATTGTGTAGATAATTTTGTGCTCTACAAGAAAATTTATCATTTATACCCACAAATGATACAGAAAACGTGTACAATTGGCAAAATTCTAAAATACATCCAAAATTACACTTGAACACCGGGTGATTAAAATTAATCCATTTTTCTACCCATTTCTCAGAAACTATTTGTCACACATTACAATAAATTATACCATCGTGCTAGAAATTTTGTTTTTCTACAATACGGTATAATTTGTAAATTTGCAAAGTGTATCCGAAGGAAGTTACGGGGGTGTAAAGTCAAACGGACATATTGCCAATTTGACAGCTATTATGCGCATTTGCGATTACACAGGAATATACTACTGTGTAGAGAATTTTTTGTTCCACAAGATAAGCTATAATTTATACCAACAAATGATACAAAAAACGTGTAAAATTGGCAAAATTCTCAAATACATCCAAAATTACACTTGAACACCGGGCGACTAAAATAAATTTATTTTTCTACTATTTTCCAGTAACTATTTGCTACACATAAAAATAAATTGTACCATCGTGCTGGAAATTGTGTTTTCTACAATGCAGTATAATTTGTAATTTTCCAAAGTGTATCTAAAGGAAGTTACGGCGGTATAAAGTCAAAAGCACATATTACCAATTTGACAGCTATTATGCGCACTTGCGATTACACATGAATATACACTGATTTAATTTCACTGAAGTCCAATCACAATTTACGCACTTGCGATTACACAGGAATACACTAAAGTGTAGAGAATTTTGTGTTCTACAAGAAGAGTTATAATTTATACCCACAAATGATACAAATAACGTGTAAAATTGGCAAAATTCTCAAATATATCCAAAATTACACTTGAACACCGGGTGACTAAAATATATTTATTTTTCTACCTATTTCTCAGGAACTGTTTGTCACACATTAAAATAAATTATACCATCGTGTACACAGGAATATACACCGATTAAATTTCACTGAAGCCCAATCACAATTAAGAATGCATCATATTAGCTCCAAGCATGGATGGCGTGGTTTTATTGGGTAGTTTAATTAATGCTACACTATACTGAATAGAAAGGCTTTATTGTCCTCAATATTTACACATGAATTGTTCCGCCCGACGGGCGGGTAAAATACTACTGGGAACAAAGTTAACTACTGAATTTTACTGTATAATTTAATTGGTTTAATTTCAAGTTGCATAAGATTAAGTTGCATAAGGATATGGGTTGTAATATCATGCAATACCAACTATATGAATATGCTGTTTTAGCGGACGCATAAATCTGGAATTATAGAGATGACAGAAGGTTTCATTGTTTTGATAGTGTTACACTTCTGAATTACTACACACGAAGGATGGGTGTGAACTTGAGCACTGTTGAGGAAAAACCCTTCGTGAATAATTAAAACAAGAATTTACAAATTTATATTTTTCTATTGGATAAGCTTTTTGCTTTTTGATTAATTATATTCTATTTATAGTTCCGCACGACGGGCGGGTTTAAATACGAGGCAGTTCGAGGGAAAATATTTTGCCACATCTAAAATAAAACATTCACATTTAGACTTTTCTATTGGTTAATACTTTTTATGGGTTTACTTTTTATTTTTTAATTTCTAATCATTTTTTATTAATTCAATATTCATTTTACTTTATTTATTGTTCTGCACAAAGGGCGGGTTTTAATGCTAGATGGTGATGTTGAGTTATAAATATATTTTGAAAACATAATGATAAAAAAAATAAGTCATTTTTTATTGTTTTGTGTCAGAGTTCTGAATTATTCAGCACGACGGGCAGGTTTAAACAGGATTTTTTGGGTTTACTCAACTCTTTTTTAATTCATATTTATTTTCTCTTATGAATTGAATACAAATTTAATAGTATGAACTGTTTCGCACGACGGGCGGGTTTCCATGCTAGAATTTGCATTGTTTGTTACATGTTTGTGTTCTGAATTATTCCGCACAATGGTTGGGTTTATATATGAGGCGGGTTGAGGGAAATATTATTTAAAAATAAAAATATAAATATTCACACTTGGACTTTTCCATTGAGTAAGACACTTATGAGTTTTCATTTTCTTTTTAAATTAGGAATATTTTTTATGAATATGAATTTTTATAAATATTACTTCCATTTTATGAATTCCTCCGCACAACGGGCGGGTTTAAATGCTAGTATATATATATATATATATATATATATATATATATATATATATATATATATATATATATATATATGCTCTCTATATGTCCCATTTTACGCAAATTCCCGATTTTCCTCAACATATACGCTGATGACGTAACAATCTACCTTCCGTATTACGATAAACACACTCTCCCTTCTCTCCTTTCAGCAGTCTCGACCTGGGGCACAAATAGATCGCTTCTAGTGAACTCCTAAAAAACTAAGTTTCTCCTTCTGAAATTTCCTAATCTATAAGTAGATATTCCCGATTTAAACTTCTCAACACATGTCAGGAACCTTGGAATTATTTCTGACACCGATTCCTCCTTCTCATGCCAAATCTCACAAACAGTTAGAAAATGCAACTTCATTCTTCGAAACCTCTATACCAGGGGTCGGGTAACTTTTTTGGGTGTTACCCCAATGGAGTTTGTAGTAATATCAATTTACCCCCACGCTTGGAAGTACTCTGGTGGACAAACCAGTTTACTTATATAATTCATGAATAGTAATAAATAAACAAAAAATGTATATTGGAAAAAGTTTAATGGTGAATTTCATCTATCATAGGGAAATTAAAGTCTGTTTTTGGCATGGAAACAAAACACAAGACAAATGTAGGAATCACATTTATAAACAGAAATAAAACACTCTTAGCGTTACATGGCACACAAGCAAAACCATGTACAGTCGGCCCTCCAAATAGCGGAATCGAAGGGACCGAGAGAAAGTTCCGCTATTTAGAGGTTTCCGCTATTTGGAGGTGTGCGCACAGCGGAAATACGCACAGCGGAAAAACAAAAATACGCGCAGCGGAAAACACGAATGCAGGTGTATAAATAAATGATACGGTACCCGCAACAGTCAAGCATGACTAATAGGCAGGTAACAATGAAGATGACATGCGTACACGACTGATAAACGGAAAACTGTACATGACACGACAAAAACACGAGAGAAAATAACACGCACATATACACACGCACATGCAAGCACAAATACGTCCGGTCGTGTACATTGTGACATTGAAAACAATCGCAAGTCGTGTAAAGCTATACAATATGTGAAATTCGCTGCATTAAATTTAAACAATTAGAAAACATTATACAGTGAAATTAATAGAAATAGCATGTGTGTCAGTGAAATATGTGTGTACGCCACAGCACAAAAGAATTAAGAGAATATTGAAAACATTAATATTTTGACACCAGATTGAGGTTTTAAATATACTCATATAAGCTACCTCAGGCTTTGGAAAAATGATACTGTTTCATCTTGGATACAACAAAGTCGATATCAGGGGTTTTTGATGTTACTGCTACTAGGATGCTGTCTTCAGGATTCAACCGGTTTCTGTATTTGTTTTTTAAATTGACCAGGGTAGAAAAACCTTGTTCGCAAAGGTAGGTTGTTGCGAAAGGTAGTAGCATTTTAGTTGCTTCCATATGCGCAATTTTATAAGCCTTTGCAGTTTTTGACATCCAAAAACTTGAGAGATCATCCTTGTTCTCAAATTCCATTTTTGTTTCATTGCTGGAACGAAGTTCAATAATCTCTTCTGCCAATCCTTCAGGCTGTTCAGGCAAATCAGACAGCTCACTTTTGAAGGGATTTACAACCCAGCTGACAGCATGTGAATCAAGTTCTGGAAAATAATCACAGAACCTATTTCTAAGTTTTGTCAGGTGCCTTGTGACTGTCTCCTTTATGTCACTAAAACTGCAGTCTTGACAGTCTTCCAAAAACTCTCCCAGTCTTGGAAAGGCAGCAGTCTTATTGACATTTACTTTTTGGTTCCAATACTGAAGCTTTGATACAAATGCTGAAATTTTTTCCTTTGCTAACAGGAGATTTACTTTCTTTCCTTGCAGTTCCTTGTTCAATTCATTTACATGCCCAAAAATGTCAGCTAAATATGCAAAAAGAGCTAGCCAGGTTTTTTTTCTGAACTTTTCATCACGAAACATCACGAACAAATCACGAAACATCCTCGTGTTTAGTTCATGCCCTTTTACAACATTGACTATCTTAACCACATCATTTAGCACAGCTGCCACTTCTGGTTCCAAATTCTTCACAACCAATGCTTGGCGATGTATCATGCAATGGATGGCTAGAATATCTGGATTCTGTTGTTTGGCCAAAGCCACAAAACCATTGACGTGACCAAGCATGGCCGGAGCTCCATCAACTGATACTGCAATACAATCTTCCCACTTCAAACCAATACTTGGTTTTTTGAAACATGCATCAACCATATTGAACACATCAATACCACGAGTTCTCAACTCAAGAGGAGAACACAACAACATTTCTTCTTCGAATTCATCAAAGCCCCTGTATCGAATATATACCATCAATTGGGAGTTGCTACTTACATCTGTAGTCTCATCAAGTTGAATGGCAAACTCTTTACTTTTTTTTACTGAAGAAATCACTTGTTCTCTCACATTTTCTGCCAAGATGGAAATTCTTTCTTTAATAACTCTAGCAGAAAAAGGTACTGTATTCATTTGATTAGCGACTTTCTGCCCACACATTATTTCTGCCATTTTTACAGCCGCAGTCTTGATTAAGTCTTCACCAATAGTATGTGGTTTCTTGTTTCGAGCAACCAACCATGCCACTTCAAAACTAGCCATTGCAGCTGAACGTTGGTCAAACGTTGCACTCTTGTTACTTTCCAGTCTCTGTCTTTTGACTATTTTTTCCAGATTCTCAAAGTATTCCCGTGGTTTGGAAGACAGATGTGAATGAACCTGGTCCAAGTGTTTCTTCAGTTGATTCTTTTTGAAAGACTCGGTAGTCAGTACTTTCATACAAACGACACATTGAGGCTTCATTTGTCCTTTGTCCTCTATTTCTGTGAAGCCATAATTAAGGAACTCTGCCTGATATGTCTTTTTCCTTGCTGATGCCATCTGAAAATTGGAAAAAATCAATAACTTATTTATGTATGAATCTATCACATCATCACATAACAGCAACTATTCTATAAACACAGATAATCAGGAATTAACCAAAATATTAACGCCACATAAAATGATAAACCACACAATCCAAGCTGCCACCACCTTTCACTCCTTTTCTTCTTCCCCTTATCCAGGCCTTCCTTACCTATGAGCGTGGTCGTTCCTCCAGTAACACGTCAGGAAAAGTCAACACACGCCAGGACAACAACGCAAAAGCGGTCTCACTGAGGGTTAACAACAGTTTCAATACTGATCGACAGTAATGAACACGTTGACCGAGCTCCAATGCACTCCAAGACGCAACACGAGGCTAACTGCCAGAAATTGTACAAACGATCATATCGCCAATCAAGCACACAAACATACACACATTCATACAACGATCATGTTGCACGAGCTTCACTGCCCGCAGCCATGTACGTTCACTCGCACACACCAACATACAGACACACTCACACGATGCTAACGCCACGCAGGGCTTGCGTACACTCATGAATCGCGCACGTGCAAACGTCATAGGCGTGCTCACACTACATACACACTGGCGGATGAAGCAGTTTCAATACTGGTATTTCTCTGTTTCCATAGTTTTAAAGATCGTGGGATCCACGATGTATTCTTTTCTCCAACTTTCATATCAGTGTCCCTCATTTAGCACGTCCACATCCGTAGCACGTTCATTACCCCCAAAAATGTGTAATTTACCCCAATTGGGGTAATTTACCCCTGTTCCCCGACCACTGCTCTATACCATCCAAAATTCTATTGGTATCAAATCCACCACTTTACTGGTAAATGCTTTTATATTTCCTCATCTCAATTATTGTTCTTCCTTGTTTTATTATCTTCCCAATAAATCAACCGCCCCCCTTCAAACTATACTAAACCGTAGCTGTCTTTTCACTTTCAAATTAGCCCCTAGGACACCCACGTCAAATTACCTCAACAAATTAGGCTGGCTTCGCTACAGGCAACCATTAGGTACAACCATTAGGTTGAACACAAAATATGTTGCATCCCCTACAAGCGTCTACGTTCCGATTCTCCTGCCCTGACACTTTCGTCGCTGCTTCAATACGACAACCACTGTCACGGCACGCGTCAATCAGGTTCTCTTGTCGAGTTGAGAGCGACTTCGGAATCATCATGTTCGGCTAGACCATTCCAGTTTTCAGCCCCGCGACTTTTTCAACCGACTACCAAATTTCGTCAAATCAGCCGCGAATCGCAAACAGTTTTCGTTGAACCAATCCGCAATCCGCAAACAGTTGAACCAATCCGCTATTTAATCCTTGGGTGTGAATGCTGACACGACATTGTCGGGTATTACGTGGATTATTCTGCTTGCACGTGCGTACGAGCCTATGTATGAAGTGATTGTGATGTGTATATTGTATTTACATGTATATTTGTTTTCCGTGCATCTAAAGCCTATATTTTGACATCAAAAGTGGCAATACATTTCATTTCATTTCATGTCATGAACTAAGAAAAAAGATCATGTTCATGGTCAGCATTTTTGGAGGATTCAGGGAGATTGGCACATTTTTGTGGAAGAATTAGCCCCTCCAAACATCCTTTTCCCTCGGCGCCGCCACTGATTCGATTCATGTCTACAGAATGTGAAGGGAAACAAGAATTACGCGTGAGAAAAGAAAAAAAATTGGCTAAATAATTAAGTTTGAGCCTGTCTATATTATACTGAATGAAAATCTGAAAACGCATGCTATTTCTCTTAAGTACGAGCATGGTATGGATGAATCAATGGTGACTTTCTATGGGTGGGGTTCAGCAAAGTGGTTCACTCTGATGTGGTGGTCACTCTAATGTGGTGGTTCACTCTGATTAAATCAATTTTACCACACATAACATAACATGAAACATATGAGACAAGATTCGGACGCACAAGAGAGAGTGTATTCTCGTCCACACACAACATACTTGACGCCTCGGAACATTCTAGTATTTTCTGCTTTGGCGTACCAATCAGCGATGGCGTCTATTGATGCAAGTATATATAAACATTTAATATAAATCACATATAACAAATTAATCAGTAAGTTTACAATGAAATTAATTAACATGACATAAAATGTAATACAAATAGCAATAAACCGAAAATAGTGAATGCCTTGACGAAACAAGTAACAAATCTAAACGTCTTGATTTGAACGACATTCATTTGTCATTAACTGAAAATTAAACAAGCAAATACAAAGTAAAATACATAAATTATAATATTTATAAATATTGAATGAGGAGTGAAAATGATCAAAAGATTAATTATTAAAAGCATAGACAGACACTACAAGAACTCCCCCGCCAGAAGCGGAGCTTCAGAAAAGTCGTGACCAGTAATGGAACAAGGTCATAACAACGAGGTCATGTGTGTCAGTAGAACACCAAACAACAATTAACACAATCACACAATAAACCCACGCATACTCACTTAACCACTCATACCGATACATTAACAAATATACGACCATAATCACTAATCACCATACTAACGGAGTATTATGTCTCACATAAATGACACATAATGCAATACAATGGTGTTTCCGTATGTTGAAATTACATAGTGAAACTGCAACATACATTATACAGGCACAATAGCATTGGTACCTTCAAAACACGCATTGAAGAATGTATACATTTAGGACGACCTTGTCCGCAATTATACAATACAATACGATATTCATGGAATTCAACACGCACAAGTAATGAGTGAAATGGGTGTAAATGTGTAAACTATCAAAAATAGTGATAATCAGGCTGCTTTTTGAACGTCACTTTACGGCCTGAACTGCTGGTGGTGGTGGTACGCTCAACCAGCGATTTACGGGGAGCGGGAATTGGAGGTGATGGCAACGCAGCGGCTCTGCGTGACGACTTCTGCAAGGTGGCCGTATTTGTGATTACAGCCGGCTTCAGTCGGTCGATGGAGACTGTATCCGATCCTCCGGCAGGTAAAGCGATCACAAATACTTTGGGTGATCTGGAAACCACACGGAATGGCCCACGGTATGGTGCTTCAAGGAGCCGGCGGACTCTGTCCAAGCGCACCCACACCTGTTCACAGGTCATGAGTTGTGATGGAACGTATGATGCTGGTGTACAGTGGGTCGTGCCAGAAGACATGCCGCGGACCCAATTTTTTATATCGCGATCGATGTGCGGCCACACGTAACGAGACTTAATCAGCCTGATGCTGCCGTGAATCCCAGGATGGCTCAGATTGTGCAATTGCATGAACACAGGATGCCTACATTTTTCAGGCAAATATGGCCTTGGGTGTGGCGTAGAAGTGTCACACAACAATGGTACATCTCCGGACATTTTGAAAGCACTAAGTGCTGTGGCAGCAGTTTGTGTTTCTGCATCGTTTGCTTGTGCACGAGCAATGGCTGGCAGGTCATAGACGTTCAGGCTGACAGCATTCACACTGCGTGACAGACAGTCTGCGACCGCGTTATCCGCTCCACGAATGTGTTGTACATCCGAGACATATTCAGTTATATACGACCAGTGCCTCTGCTGACGGTCAGATTTGGCCACATGTGGACTGGTGTAGGCCGAAACCAGCGGCTTGTGGTCAGTCAGCAGAGTCACCGATCGACCTTCTAGGAAGTGCCGAAAGTGTATTACAGCGTAATATGCCGCCAGTAACTCGCGATCATATACAGAGTATTTACGCTGGGCGGCAGATAATTTTTTTTGAAAAGAATGATATCGGTTGTGCGACACCCTCAACCATTTGATGCAGCGCAGCGCCGACGGCAACAGAAGAACTGTCGGTTGCCAACTGCAGATGCTGGCAACTTGGACTTGGATGAGGCAGTACACATACATCCATCAGCGATTGTTTAGCGGCCTCAAACGCTACCGTTTCTGCTTCATTAAGCTCAATGTGCTTGGCGTTGGGCTGCAGTCTAGTGCGCTCAGATAGAGGATGAACAATATCCGCGAACTTCGGCACAAGGCGACAGTAAAAATTGCAAACTCCAAGAAATCGACGAAGAGAAGCTGAATCACATGGTTGTGGAAAATCGCGAATAGCGGAAAGCTTATCTTCAGGTGGCTGTACTCCATCAGCTGTGATCTTGTGCCCGAGAAAGTCAACGCTTTTCTGGAAAAAGGCACACTTCTCTATTGATAGACGCAGACCATATTTATCTAATATGTCAAACACGGCTGCTAAGTCACGTGTGTGCTGCTCCTCGTCGGCCAAAACACCAGTGTATCATCGAGGTAGACAAATGTACAGCGAAGGTGAGACAAAATGGTATTCATCATGCGTTGAAACGTTGTCCAGCATTTCGAAGACCCATGGGCATAAATGCGTACTCATAGAGACCAAAGGGCGTGACAACTGCATTTTTGGCGATGTCAGACTCACTCATGGGAACCTGATGGTATGCTTGTAGGAGGTCCACTTTAGAAAACACACGCATACCGTGCAGATGCGCCGACAGATCCTGGACATGTGGTAGCGGGTATCTGTCGGGCACTGTCTTCACGTTCAGCGCGCAATAATCACCTGTGATGCGCCATTCACCAGGTGTTTTCATAGCCACCATGTGCAGTGGAGAAGCCCACGGTGAATTGGAACGGCGGACAATGCCGGACTGCAGCATGGCTTCAAACGCATCTCTGGCGGTTTTTTCCTTGTCAGAAGATAGACGGCGTGGGCGGGCGAACACGGGCGCTGCACTGCCAGTGTCGATGATGTGCTGCACAGGCATGGTGGCTGCTGTGTGAGATTAAGACATCAACAAACCGGGTCGCTGGGTCAACAAAGACCGCACGGGCGCCGGGAGTTGACTGACGTCGTTGACAACCAGTCCAACAGTTTTCTCAGTAATTAGTTTTGCAGGAACGCATAATGATGTAACAGTGTCACGGAGACATCTTTGGTGACAATCTACCACGAGCTTGAAATGGCTGAGAAAATTGTGTCCCAGCAACGGTGAAACTGCGTCAGAGACAATAATAGTCCAGTTAAACATTCGACGCAATTTGTGGAGAACAATATCCAAACGGACTTCACCATGCACCAACATGGGCTGGCCGTTGGCTGCTGATATGCGTATCGATGTTGGCTGTAGCATCAGCATGTTTACTGCGTTCCGGGGTATAATAGACACGCCGGCACCAGTGTCGACTATGAAATTCAGCCATTTGTCGTTGATACGGGCTGCGACTCTTAGAAGCGGCAGGCTATATGGTGCAGCTACCATGACCTGCCGCTCTAGTTTTCCGCCGAAGAGAAAACACTTGAGCGGTTGACCGGCGAAGGCGACGAGCTCCTGGAGGTCGGCTGGATGTCCAAGCTTGGCGACTTATTCGGCCATTGACACCATGGCTTACATGTCCGCGTGGCTGCGCCGTAAAATATGTGGCCACGACAGATCTTAGGCCACTGATTGTCATGGAATGGTTGAAGACCACGATGTCGATTGGCTGCTGTTGTCCAGTAGCTCCTGTGTTCTCGACGACGACCTGGCTGCATTGCAGTAGACGTGGAGGGTGCGGGAGATATTGCGACTGCGCGAGTGGCATCAACTCATCTGCCAGTTTCCCTAATTGGACCAGTGGCGTTTCTTTTTGCGCTGCAAGTACAGGTCCAATCGATGCTGGTAACGCTTGAGTGAATTTATGGCGTACCAGGTCTTCTGTGACATTCACTCTCCGCGCTCGTGACAATAGCTTACCCAGGTGCAATGACGGCTTACCTGTCATTACCGTGGTAGATATGAGCTCGTCAAACAACTCTGCCTTCGACCTTTCAAATGTTTGAAGTACCTCTTCTTTCAGCCCAGAATATGACTGCTTACTGATTGTCGTAGGAGCAATGTTACCCACGACGTTGGGAGGAAGAGCAGCAATGATGTGAAAAAACCTTGTTGACTCAACCGTGATATTTGCAAGACGAAATTGTGCTTCCATGATGGTAAACCATCCCTCTATAGAACTATCCATGAACGGCGATGGTTTGATACCAATTCCATTCACAGAAGAAGCGCACATAGTTGTATCATCGGTAGACATATTGCCAAATCGAAATATGCAGAATAATATATAAAAATGCAGTATTCAAAACGAAGGGGTCACCAATGTGGTGGTTCACTCTGATTAAATTAATTTTACCACACACAACATAAATAAAGCAGGATATGCAGGATATCAATGCATGTCAAGTGCCTTGTCAGAAGACATTTTGACGAGAATACCAATTCCGTGAAAAATATCGAACTGACTCAAAATAATTTATTTATACCGTTATTAGGCAATAATCAGCTTTAATTTACTTATTTGATCAATAGAAATTCAGATTGTATCATTTATGTACTGATTTAAACATGTCGAGAATATACGGTAATTTTGGTCTCTTTTTCATAGTGTTCCCACTTGGGAACATAACTCTAAGTCAACAACCCATTGTTCGAGTGCTTCAATATTTTCACTGAATATATAAGTTGTGTATTTGAGACGATCTGTAATTTTTGGCTGAAATCTATAAATATTTTATATACCTGGGATGATAAAGATGAAAGCTTCTGTGGATTAAAAAATAGATGCGAAATTTTCATAATCTTTTCCTGGAAAAAATAATAAATTGTAATCTTTTCCAGGAAAAATATAAAGCTTAGGTGAAAGCATATATTTTATTTAGTTTTTCACAGATCCTCGCACTCTTAGGGCAACGTGGTGTGGTGGTACCACACCCGCCTCACAGGCGGGAGGTCCGTGGTTCCAAACCCGGCAGAAGAGAATTTCGTTGGGCGAATTCTATAATCCAACAGCCCCTGTTCACCCAGTAGTGAATGGGTACCAGATATCAGTCATGTGGTGTGTCATGCATTCTGGGGAGTTGGCCCTCTCTAATACGTCTTTCGTCCTTGTGGCGCTATAGCGTGGATAGGGTCGGTGCTGCCATGGCAGCGAGCTGCACGGGGCACACCTGTGTGCCCATAAGCTTCGGCTTCTTCCAGTGTAGCAGGTGCCACTTAGACCTTTACCCTTTAACCTTTAACCAGTCTCGCACTCCCTATGGGTGCGAGCACTCCCGAATTAGAATTTCTCTAGGGTGTGGTAATTCAATTGTATTCCGATAATTCTGATGAATATTCGTAAAATGCATGTTTTAATGGTCATATATGATGGTGTATTGGATGAAAAAAATTGTAAGGAGAAATCATAGATGGCATTGGAAATCCTAAAGTATGTGACCAGAAGACCTAGCGAATCTCAAATTCGCCCCAGTTACCAATGTTGGCGTTGAAATAAGCTTCTCAGTCTACAAATACATATTACATCATATATTATTATATTATATATTACATATTGCATACTAACAGACGACAAACACTAATTGAGAAAACTTAAAAATAATTAATTTCTACAATCTTCCGTCTCTGTTTCCTCAATCATGCAATGCACATTTTGCACAAATTTTATCATGCAACGCACATTTTAAAGCATTCATCGACAAATTCTGCAAGGTTCTTCATGACATCAATGTTTTTGCACTTCATCAATTTGACAAATTTGTATTGCGCTTGCACTTGCCAGTATTGTTGCGGTATATATTTGGTCCTCAATTGTACTATAGTCGGGTTCTGACACTGTATCATCATGTGGTACTCGTCCCCAATTCTGTTATCATTGCACAAGTCACTGTATCTTTGATGTCGTGGTGTCCCACTGTAGCGGCCTCTAGTCACTGCCAGCCGGTGATTACCTGTCCTTATTTTTGTTAAGTATATCCGATCTTGTTTATTGAGTATAATTAGGTAATCTTCCATCTCGTAAGTTGTCTTATATAGTCTATAATTACAGCACAGTGTGTGTGTGTGTGTGTGTTTGCGTGTGTTTCCGGCGGTTCATTTTATGTTGTATGCGCGTATGATGCCCGTTTGGCTGGTGTTGAACGATTTGCAGGTGCAGTGTCACTTGCACGCGGTAGTGAAGGTTTGCAATTCGGTCATGATGAGGATATGCACGTGTGCCGGAAAGATCATACGGGAGATTTTGTGAGATCATACGAGAGATGTTTCAAGAGAAAAATGACCTAATCTCTTCCGTAAAGAAAGTTTTCATCAAAGCTCCCTGGGGAGATATGTATCCATAAATACATTTACCATCAGAAGCTGTCATCACAAGCTGGAGGACGTGGATAGAGGCTGCTGTATTCTACGCGCGGTATCTGAATTATGTGAAATTAGTTTTGAATGAGCTCAATCCAGACGAAGCTGTATCAATACAGAAAACACAACATATCATTCAGGATACACAGCTTCAAGTAGATCTGGCCTTCATAGTTGGGAACTTGTCGTGTATTCTCCTTCACTCGAAGACGCTAGAGACCGCAGGGTTGTCTCGGTTTGAGGTACTGATTCAATTTGATTCATTCTGAATCAAAACCGGGGAAGTTCCTGGTGATAAAGGAGATCGACTGCGTCAAAAATGTCCAGCAATTCTTACAAGAAACCCGGATTTTGAGCTACTGTTATCTATTTAATATTATGCATGGAAAAATTAGTCATGGAACTGAACTCCCTAAAGGTATGTCACCAGAAGACCTAGCGAATCATAAATTTTCCGGCAGTAACCAACGTTGACGTTGAAAGAAGCTTCTCAGTGCTCAAACACATACTGACAGATAAACGGCAAACACTAACGGAAGAAAATTTAAAAAATATATGCTCACAAACTGTTTCTACAATAGTTTATCTTTGCTTCACTAATTCATTTATGTTTATTACACCGAACTCATTCTGTATATTTTCACATGATTTTATTATATAAAATCAGGGTTTGAAAAAAACTGGTTTTCTTCATAAAACCAAAAACCATGTTTTTATAGAAAAAATAAAACATTGTTTTTTGGTTTATTTGGTTTTTTACACTTTGCACACACAAATCAAAAATAGTACCATGTTGTACCATGCTATTGTACCATGCTATTTACCATGCTATTGCATGCTATTGTACCATGCTATTTAGTATATAGTTAAACATATTTGAGTACCACTTATCAAGGGTTTTTGAATATTTAAAAAAGAAAAAAGAAGAAAATCATAAAAAGGTGCACACAGGATCTTGAATTGATGAATGAATTTGAGATGATAAATTTCACCTTGTGGCATCTATAGGCAACGTAAGTTTTAAACCGCTTCCAATTGCGAAAAAGTCGATTTTAAACACCCACATATGTTTTCAAAGTCCAAATCTAAATACCCAGTGGCCTTATTTATGAAAACCTAGTAACTAAAAATCGTTTTATCCATAGAAGTTGATTCATGTTTGTTTTCAGAGTAAACACAGTTTTTTTAACTCGGAGGTTTCCTAAAAATAGTGTTTTTCATAGAAACTCAAATGTTTTGTTGTAAAAATTTAGGATTTATCATAAATACCAACTACTATGCTTCCCCAGCAAAAACCAAAGATGTTAATAAAAATGTTTCCCATATCGTGCAAACCCTTAAAATCATGGCAAAAAGTAATATTTATGAAGATTTAAAACTGCATTAATGAACTCATTTACTAATTCTGAAAATATTTGATCATTCCTATATGAGAAAAATCATTTTTGCCAAAAAAAAATCTAAAAAAACATGTTTAATAAAACACTTGGTTTAAACCATGGTTTGAACCATGGTTTAAACCAAATGGTTTAATACTAACAAACCCTGTATAAAATACATTGCATTCTCTCTATATATTTATGTATGTATATTGTGTGCCTTGTTATTGTATATTCGGTTTGTTTCAATGTTCTGACATTAAACAAAAAAAAAGGAAAATAACATATTTCAGCTTTTTGGTAACATATTTTGTAAAAATCAATCACACAAAAATGACATAAACAGTGAAAAATAACCACATATTTTCCCGACCTCTAATTATAAGATATATGCGTGATTAGCTGCAGCCAATCACGGCCAAGCAGAGCTTGATCAAAATTGTCAAACATCAGACAGTTTTTGATTCATTTAACGTCAGAATATTAAAACAAAACGAAAAGACAATAACAAGACATACAATATACATTCGTAAATATATACAAAGAATCATACGAGTGAGTGAACCGAACCACCGAACCCCTAGAACTGACTCTTCGAAGTGTTGGGGTTCGATCGAACCCAGGTTAAGAACCACCGGGCTATGTAGAAATATGTTGTTTTCTGTGATTATACACGGAATATTATTTGCATCACGATATGTGTATTGTTCTCAAACTGGCCAAAAATGGTTGAGGGTCACTGCACCTGGCCAACTGGGTCAATTTTGAAGGCTGTTGCCTGATGGCTGTCATCCCCCGAGCCTGCAATCAAATATACACCCATGGCTATCCCACACATTAGCACGGACATGTAGGGGAATTATCGGGCGAGAGAGCGGGTGGACTAAGTCAATACCTCCCCTTCCTTAGAACCAATTACTGTAATCAAATAACGGTAGATTTAATACTATTTCATTGATATTTTCGAAGGAATAACATTTTTTCTATATTCTGCACGCTAGCACATTTGATGTTATCGGTAGGTGAGACAACTGATTATTACAATGAAGAGATAGATGACTTGAACCCCTTGCCAGTTAATATTCCAACCCCATCTTTGCAGCCGATGCTTTTCAATTTCAGGCGTCCTTTGTGGGCTATATATATATATATATATATATATATATATATATATATATATACAGCCCACAGCCGTGGTTAATGCATTTAGGCGTCACGAGATCCGATGATGAATGATCTCGGTTCGAATAATGGACGTTCAGAGAGTGCGTGGTAATACAACAGCCCCCATGGTGTGTGTAAAACATTATGCGCCTTCAACTAATTTGCCCGAGTGTATGTGTGTGTGCCAGAGCCGATGCGAGGAATTATGCCCCCCCCCCAAAGGCAACACTTGGGGCCCCCATTATAAATATATCACCAAATAATGAATGTATTTATTAGACATAATCACATAATACAAGCTCAGGTGAAAACATCTGAGCAAAAAGGTAAAGGCTATACATAATAAATATGATGAATTTTAATATCATACGTGAAGCAACGGGGCCCCTAAACATTCGGGCCCCCCGGCCGGGGTGTACGGGGGGCGGTTGTTACGGTTCTGGTGTGTGCGTGTGTGTGGGTGTTTATTGTATTCGTATATTCGCTGCTGTCTGGTGGATAATAAGTAGCTGAGTGGATCTTATCGTTGTTGTGAATGTGATTGTTATTGGCTTGCTTGCGGCGCTTATTCGCGGGTACAGTTTGAGTTTTACACGTGTGTTGCAATTCTTGATCATTGATATGGCACGACTGAATAATGGTGCTAGAGCGGTATTTGCGGGTAGAGAATGAGAGAGAGAGGGATGAGTTATGTTCGTTCTTGTTTCTCCCCTTCTCTCCCATTCGTTTGATGTACATGTCTCAATGAATACGTGAGTGTGTGTATGTGTGTGTATTTGTGTGTGTGTGTGTATATATATACATGTGAGTGTGTGTATACATGTATATGTATATGTGAGTGTGTATGTGTGCTGGTCTATGGGGATAGCTGGAATTGCCGTAGTCAATTTGCAGCATTTTACACGAAAAATGCTTGCCTTCTATTTTCACGCGTGTAATTTTCACGCGTGTTGTTGGCCTTGCGGTGCAGCACGTACTCAAGAAGTTCAGAATTTATTCAGTCGATGTCTCAATATTATTTAGCTCCTAGTTTAATATTGCTTGGCATGATTTTTTGCACTAAATGCAATGAAAAATTATGGATGGTCACGCGAATATATTGAAGAAGGAATCAGGATGTTATGATACAGCCGAAAATTTATAATGGAAAATTCAATTTTGGTTCTTCCATTTAAAATTGCACTTCAGACGACATCAAACCTTTGTACTCTTTAGATTATGCGAAGTATTTAGCATTCGACATTGTTTAGGTTTTCTGAGGTTATTTTGTAATCTGCGACAATGAACAGTTTCTGGGACGATTTTTGAGCTGCACTAAGTATGTTCCAACACATAAATTGACGCATAATTGAAGATTTGTATTCTTACTGTCTTTAAATCATTCTAATTCGTTGAGCTTTTATTAATAATGTGATTTTCACTGACGTCGGCATGACGTTAATTAAGTAATTATGAACATATCTGCTTGTGCAAACTTCACATTTTGCACAAAGTCACTCCAAAACACACACACACACACACACACACACACACACACACACACACACACACACACGCTGAACCTGTATACGAATTTTCTTAGTCGAATGAAGTTTGCGAAATGGACTTTTATGACAATGAGTTTTCGCCAGCGCAACATATCCAGACGTATTTTTCATTGCGCCTCTTGACGTACGAAAATGAATTTAGCCGTTGTATAGCACTGAAATTGAATTATGGCGGCGAGAAACAGAGTGAAACATTAATTTTGTCATTCACATTGATTTGTTGTGAGGAGAACATGGTGTTGTGGGTTGCATGAGAGTACGCAGAAGGTGAGGGAAAGTTGAATGAGTATAAATTGAGCACGGAGATGTACAATCTCTGGTGTCATTTGTCGAAGAGCGTGCTTTTCCTGGTAGAGTTCTGAAATATGTCTTTCATACACGTCGCGTACAGCAAGGGGGGAAATGAGTGTTAAAATACAATGGCTTTCGGAAGCTGCCGGATGCTGGTTGAACGTGCAGGTGAATAGGTTTTAGTATTCAGCCGTCTGCTTGCGCATCCAGTCATTCCGTGTGTTTTCGTTTTCCTTCTCTGAATTGTGACTTTGACTTTCCCTTTCGTTATTTCATCGCTATAGGTTTTTCCTACTAGATGAACCTGCTCACTCAGGTTTTCGAGATATCACTGCTTCATCACTGCACGATCTATCACAAATATGGGGGTCACAAATATTGTCTTATTTTGCTCACTATGCGCTGATGGCGATGTGAATGGGAATGTTCACCAATGGGAAATAACGGCTATCCAAGCATGACTATACCATTTACAAGTCAATCTCACAAAACTGAAAATCAATTTTACAATTGCGAAAATGAATTTTACAAAAGTGAAAATCAATCTTACAAAAGTGAAAATCAATTTTATAATTGAGAAAATCAATTTTACAAAAGTGAAAATCAATTTTACAAAAGTGAAAATCAATTTTACAAAAGTGAAAATCAATTTTACAAAAGTGAAAATCAATTGTATAATTGTGAAAATGAATTTTATAATTTTGAAAATGAATTTTACAAAAGTGAAAGTTCAGTCTGCGAAATATGAATTTTGTGTTAAAATATGATTTAAAAATTGTTTTATTTTTAATATGTATTCGATTGGATTGTTCATATGTTATCCAATATCCTAATTCAAGGAATTTTTGCTTCATGTTGAATTGAAAGCTCATAGTAATGCTGGTGATCGTTGGCAGTCTTATTGAACAGTACCTATCAGTATTATTAATTGATCGTTGTTATCAAACCGTGTTGTTATTTGAATTACTATCAAAATGTCATACAACAAAGTGAGTGTTGTGTATTCTATTTTTATTATAATTCGTCGACATTTATGAAGATGCATAGACAGTGAGTGCGTGCGTGCGGATATAGCAGGTCGTTGTGAGCTTTTGCTGTGTGGATTTCTTTGTGTTATGTTTGTTTTATGTGAATATTGAAGGATATATATATACGTTTCAGTTCTGGCGAACTTGTTTTTTCTGAGTTATCGCTGAAGTAAGCAAAGACACAACAGTGAGTGCAGCTGACAGAGCTCGCGTCGTTAATGCGCACAAATATGGGAGAAATTGGCGAGATGTGGCTCGCTCTTTAGGAGTCAAGTTGACTACGGCATACAAATTGCTGCAAAACGACCAGATTGAGCCGAAGCCAAAAGGAGGTTCAACATCTCGCAAGACTACTGAGATAGTAGAATTTCTTCTTGCGAATATACAAAAAAATCCTTCCATCACGCTGAGAGAGCTAAAACAGCAATTGACTGAGGAATTTCAAGTCAATGTGTGTGTGAACACAATACAAAATTGGCTCGACGGAGAGCTAATAACTCTGAAAAACGTCAGACCACACGTCGGTAATATGAATCACCCAGAGGTCAAGGCAAAAAGAAAGGCCTATATGGACGAGCTTTTTCAGCATCGTTCAGAGGGGAGAACTCTAATCTATATTGATGAAACAAATTTCAATTTGTTTTGTCGACGCAAGGAAGGCCGGTCCAAAATAAGTAAAAGAGCTGAGGTTGTTATAACTTATTGCAGATGAAGCAATGTTCACTGTATCGGGGCAATAACTAACAATATCGTCATTCGCATTGAAACACAAAGAGGATCATTCAAATCAGCTCAAGCAAACGCCTGGTCCCGAAAACTCGGCGACCAGTGCATGGCGGATGGTGTCTACAAGCCCACATTCATTATTGATAACGCGCCAGCTCATGCATCGCTCGAGTCTGTGATCAGACAAGACGAAGATGTCAGAGTTCTGAGACTGGCACCGTATTTGTACCTCCTAAATCATATTGAACTCTTGTGGAGTTCCCTCAAGGCATCAGTAAAAGAGCATCTACGTAGCGTGGTGCCACAATTAGTGCCTGCAAGACGCGGACAAGGCGACCTGACCCTAGTGGAGATGAGGCTGAGGACTTTGGAGGAATCGGCTCTAATGGCAATGGAGAAGATCACTCCACATATGCTCATGTCGTTCTGCTCCAGAGTAGAAGTGTATTATCCTGCGGCTGCTAGAGAAGAAGACCTACATGAAATTTAATTTCATGATCAGTTGATTCCTCATGTGATGCTTGGTGTATTTGTCATGCGTCGTTTACTGACAATAAAGCCTCATGTTTTGTGTTGTATGACGAATAATAAGTTATCAGACACAAGGTTCAATACAGCACTTATCGTTGTGAGTGAAACTTTAATGTTAATTTTGGTCGAGTACCACAAATCGAAGCATATTCAAACTGACAGTAGCTATAATAATGATATTTATACAGTGACGGCGCCAAGGGTGAGCTTGGGGGGCTCCATAATATGCATAAATAAGCTTGGGGGCCCAAAAAAATATGCTAATCCCCCCAAAAATCATAATCATGGACAATAAAATTTATTACCACTGTACATGAAGTCCTGTAATTTTGGTTCAAATTCGAGGACTGAATCAGTGTGCCCCCGTCCCTTATTTCATGTAGTCATCGTTCTAGTGTAGGTCATGCTTCTCATGCTCATGCTCTTCATGCTTCGCCAAGCCCCCTCAACTTTTTCCTTAGCCCCTCCCAGCCCCCCATCGGAAGTATCCTGGCGCCGCCACTGTATTTATGGAACTAAATATGATTTATTTTTGAAGCGCCAATATAGCACAAGCTTCACAAAACGTCATTTAAAAATACGCCCGTGTGTTGTCAAAAAAACCTCCGAGAGAAGACGCGTATATCCACAGTGTATTGTTCTGTGTAGTAATCGCCCACGTGTAGTAATCGCCCACGTGTAGTAATCGCCCACGTGTAGTAATCACCCACGTGTAGTAATCGCCCACGTGTGTAGTAATCGCCCAATATAACTGAATCGTGGTTGCAGTTTCAATATGCCTTTCCAGGAAGTGCCGGACTATTAGAGCCTGTCCGATAAATAGAGCGTTTACGGTAGTTTGTTTCAACTTGCCTTGTTCTGCCGACATTTTCTCAAAATCTCTATATCTACGAAAACCAACTCTCAAAAAAATCAATTTTGAAAAAACAATGGTTTAAAACTGTTTTAATTAAGTGGTTTACTGATTTATTATTACTGCTCGCGCCTTTGTCCTCGAAAATGCGCTATATCAAATACATTGTAGCGCGGTGAATCAGCAAGGCACCGCTACCTACACATAGTGATGCAAAAAAAAACGTTTTTGGTTGCGTTTTTTTCGCAAAAAATACATGTTTTTAGGTTTTTTGGATTTTTGAATTTTTTAGAATTTGCCCCAATTGTCATCGGATGTAGGATTTCAGTACATAGAATCGAGTTTAATTGACGTTTTGTACATCTTTACGTGTCATATTTCAAAGATAATTTGATAATAGTATAAAAAACAAAAATATTTATCAATAAATACCTCAGGAGACTGTTTGAAAGTGTATCCGGGTCCGGTGGCTTAGGTTTTTTCATTGAGAAAACCCATGTTTTTAAAGATGGTTTTAATTATGTGGATATTTGAAATACTTTGTCAGCAGAACAAAACAAATTAATTGAGTAATCATGTGTTTTTTTTAAAGAAACCATGTTTTTTATGAAAAAATGCAATGATGTTTTTCAAATTGGTTTTAAATTCGTTTTATTAATGTGCAGATTCAGAAAATGTTGACGCGTAAACAAAACAAAATGTGTATTGCACATAAAAAGCCTCTCGTCACCGGCTAGAAAACCGATGGTCGAGCTGTACATGGAATCACATTGAATATGATTTAATTGAATCACATTGAATATGAAAATTGAAAATCACATTGAATATGGAATATGATTATCTGTCAATTGCTAGATGTTCACGCTGTATAATATTATCAATAATAATAATTATAATAATTAAGTAGACGTGCAGCATTGTCTGGCCACAAACCAGATCCAAAGCTGCATACCCCCAATTCGGCCTTGATATCCTAAACCAACTACACATTATGGACAGATTACATAAGAGGGTAAAGAAGAAGCAAAATGATGAAATAATTTGGGACCAGAAGATACACATAGCAATAAGTTATAATGCTTTTATTGTCTAGTACCTCACACACAAACTCAATCCGACACAAACTCATCCCCTAGTTAGTGATCATTTCTTGACGTAACCTAACCTAAATGTCTAGCATATAAACCCGCCCGTGGTGGAGCGTGTCGATCCGTTCTGGATCTTGAAGACAAATCCGTTAGTTTTGTATAAGAATGCATTCTACACGGTGAAATTGAACGTTTTATTGTCTATAGTTCCTGTCTGCGGGACATATTTATTTCATAAAAATGATCCATCGCATATTTTACGTTTGAAACCACTGATCTATATCATTGAGCCCGCGCAGTTATTTTAATCTCATATTCAAGCATACATACACACACAGACAGACAGAGAATTTCATTTATATATATATAGATTTAAACCCGCCCGTCGTGCGGAACAGTTCATAACATGAAATTCATATTCAATCTATAAAATAAAATGAATACAAATTTAAAAGTAAAAAATTTAACCTGTAAATATGCTAACCAATAGAAATGTCTAAATGTGAATATTTTCATTTTAATTTGGACAAAATATCCCTCGATCCGCCTCATATATGAACCTGCCCGTCGTGCGGAATAATTCAGAACACAAACACCTAACAAACAATGAAATTCTAGCAAGTAAACCCGCCCGTCGTGCGGAACAATTCATACTATTAAATTTGTATTCAATTCATAAGATAAATGGAATATGAATTAAAAAAGAAAAGAGTAAACCCATAAAAAGTATAAATGTCTATATTTTTATATTTATTTTGACAAACTTTTTTGCTTAAACCGTCTCATATTTAAACCTGCCCGTCGTGCTGAATAATTCAGAACTCAGACATGATACAATGAAAAATGACCAAACTTTTTCATCATAATGTATCCAAAATATATTTATAACTTAACATCACCATCTGGCATTGAAACCCGCCCGTTGTGCGGAAGAAATATTATATAAATAAAATAAATATTGAATTCATAAAAGAAAACAAATACAAATTTAAATAGAAAAAAGTAAACCCATAACAACTATTAACCAATAGAAAAGTCTAAATATGATTGTTCTTATTTTAAATTTTTAGCTAGATTTTGTCCTGAATGCTAGCGCCCTAGCGAATACGTCATGCGCTTTGCACATAAACTCTGATGTTGATTTCGCAGCAGCGAGAAGTCATAGGCGGATTAAGTAAATAATTTTATTGGGGCTAAATATTTTATATTGATTCGTTGAAAATGTTTTTAGAAGATATATCAAAATTAGGGGTAAACATTACATGTGAAGGACATTTTTAAAAACGTATTTCAAAGAGGCTAAGCCCCCCTGCAAAATTCCTGGATCCACCATTGTCTTCATTGATCGCTGTGTTATGTCTATCAGTCGTCGGAGGAAATGACATGGTCTTGAATGAACGGTTATATCTTTTGGAATGTTGGCGCTACATATTTTAAAAATATATCATCTTGTAGAAGACAAAATTTCCAATCTGTGGATAAAAAAACTGTCAATTCTGTTGAGCAGTTTTCCTCAAACCCGTGGCAAAATATCCCCAAAATGTGAAAAACTCCTTTGTGCATACACACAGACAGAATAACGTTTTGATTATTATCGGGTTTATATGCTGGTTTATATGTTTATATGCAACAAAACCTAGCCTATGACCTTCTTGCATCCATTTTACCCCTAGGGACCAAGTTTCATCAAAATCGGTACAGTGGTTTAGGAGGAGATAGTGTAAACAGACACAAATGACCTCAATGACCTTGAAAATTACCTCGGAGGTCAACAAAACCTAGCCTATGACCTTCTTGCATCCATTTTACCCCCTAGGTACCAAGTTTCATCAAAATCGGTCCAGTGCTTTAGGAGGAGATAGGATATACAGAGACAAATGACCTCAATGACCTTGAAAATGACCTCGGAGGTCAACAAAACCTAGCCTTTGACCATCTTGCATCCATTTTACCCCTTAGGGACCAAGTTTCATCAAAATCGGTCCAGTGGTTTAGGAGGAGATACGATACAAACAGACTAGTACAGTACAGACTACAGTGCAGTACTAGTACAGACTAGTACAAGTATATGTAGTGGAATAATTGCGTTTGATCTTGACAGAGCTCTGTATCGTAGTGAGTTCCAAACTCCTCACATCAGTGGTTCCCAATCCTGCCTATCGGGGAGCTCTAACTTTTTTTGTCGGGCTCAAGTTAGGAACAAAGGGAAAATTAGTTGGGAACTGCTGTCATACAGGACTAAAAACAACACCAATGCAAAGATGAAGGCAGCTACCATATTAGCTCAGTCAGTTTTTACGTGTTAATTTTCTACTATCATATGCCGTGTGATTATTTTGTTCCATTGAGTTAGCTTGCCTTCATTGGGGCACTCTGACACGTGTATTATATTGTTGTCTTTTTGAATTGTGATGTCACGCACACACACAGTACATCTAAAGTCGCGACTGGATGTGTATGCGGCCGGCCTTGGCGGCGTTGGCGGTCGAGTGCGAGTAGTTCGCGCTGATCAGCGACTGGGTCTGATTCGCGCCCGACTGCTCGGCGCCCGACACGCCAGCGGCCAAGTGCTCACTTATCTGGACAGCCATTGCGAGTGCACCACAGGTAGGCAGAACAAATCCAGCACACATTCACATACGCATACACCCGCACACACGCGTGCGTATTGTAATCATCGTGTGGTTTGAGTATACTTTGTTGTTCAAATGTATGTACTTTATAATTAAAATGTGATGTGATTATATTTGAATTGTCTGAATAGCCAATTTGTGGAACACAATCAATGGTGGTTTATTATAATCAATGGGCAAGGGGAAATGGGAAGAGCGCAAAAATCCTAAATTGCATGACTGCAATAACACTGCAGTTTTTTTTGTTATGTTTATATACTAAATTTGGCATGCTGATTACGAATATGACCTTGGTTTTGCCTTTATATCAATATTGTTTGTGACATCACATGCTTTCATATTTATAGGGTACTTTTTTGAAATTTCTATTCTAAGAACATTTGCCACTTTGCACATAGTTTGTGAGTTTGATACGTTGACACAGTAAGTTTAACATGCCGATTATGAGGCGAGCATAACTGCAACACACTGCACCCACCTCAATCTATGACAATTGAAGGAACACTCACGCTGCGGTGACGCGTTCCTGTGGCACTGCCTCATTTGCGCGTCACTGTTCCGTGAAATGTCATAGATTGAGGTGGGTCGCTTACGTTCCTTTTTGCAGATCGTATCATTGATCCTGTATTGTTATGTTACTATATCTGTAAATGCTGACGTATCTCACTGTGAAATCTAGTTAGTAAGTGAATGCTTAATTTCAGGGTTTGAAAAAACCGGGTTTTTAAAAAAAAACAAGAAAAACCATGTTTTTTTTAGAAAAAAACAAGAAAAACCATGTTTTTTTAGAAAACAACAAAAAAACATTGTTTTTTTGTTTATTTGGTTTTTTTACACTTTGCACACACAAATCAAAAAAAGGATTGTACCATGCTATTTAGTATATAGTTAAACATATTTTAGTACCACTTACCGAGAGTTTTGTAAATATTTAAAAAAGTTAAAAATAAAAATATCATAAAAATGTACACACAGGATCTTGAATTTCACCTTGTAGCATCTATAGGCAACAAAAGTTTTAAACCGCTTCCAATTGCGAAAGCAGTCGATTTTAAACACCCACATATGTTTGCAAAGTCCAAGTCCAAATACCCAGTGGCCTTATTTATGAAAACCTAGTGACTAAAAATCATTTTGTCCATGGAGGTTAATTCATGTTTGTTTTCAGAGTAAACACAGTTTATTTTAACTAAGAGGTTTCTAAAAATAGTGTTTTTAATAGAAACTCAAATGTTTTGTCGTAAAATATATGATTTCTCATAAATACCAACTACAATGTAACTCCAGCAAAAACCAAAAATGTTAATAAAAATGTTTCCCATATCGTGCAAACCCTTAAAATCATGTCAGAAAGTAATCTTTATGAAGATTTAAAACTGCATTAATGAACTCATTTACTAATTCTGAAAATATTTGATCATCCCTATATGAGAAAAATCATTTCTGTCAAAAAATACAATTTAAAAAACATGTTTTTTTTGTTGAAAAAACACTTGGCTTAAACAATGGTTTAAACTATGGTTTAAACCAAATGGTTTAAACCAAACAAACCCTGCTTAATTTCCTTTGTTATTGCAAGTGTTTTTTCAGATTGTATGGTTATGGCTAATACCAGCAGATCTTGCTGCTGTCTCCAGATTATGTCTGTTTTGTCTGCGGATATTACATCAGCCCCAATCAGGCCAAACACGATTATACAGGGATCAGCCTTTCCTTCCTTACGAGGCTTTTGGCATGTCTATGGGTGATCAGGACCAATCATGAGCACCCCATGTATTCTGTGGAAATTGTCGGCCAACCTTGGGAGGGTGGTTAAGTGGCAGTCGGAAGTGTATGACATTTGTAATTCCTCGAATTTGGAGAGAACCAACTAACCACTATGATGACTGTTACTTTTGTATTGTTGACATATCTAAGTACAAGAAGGGTAAGGATACAATAACTGCTGTTGTGTATCCGTATATTCCTTCTTCTATTGCTCCCGTGCCACATTGTGAAGGCTTACCTATTCCAACTCCTCCTTATTTATCCGTGATTGCCGAAACTGATGAATTTGAAGGCAGCAATAATAATACTCTCTATATAGCAGGATCAAGCAGCTCCTAACATTTTCCTGCACAACCCGAACTAGGTGATTTGATCAGGGATTTAAGCTTTACCTAGGAAAATGCAGATATTTTTACATCTCGTGAAATTTATTAGACCCTAGTTGCAAGATTTCTGTGTACATGAAAAACATCTAATTTTCCACTTTCTACAAAGTTTCGGAAGACAATTTGCTTTGCTACTGCTCTTATGTGTCCGGTGTTTTTGGTGAAATAGGCATTGAGTACAATTCTTCTGAATGACGTTTATTTATTGACAGCTCCACCAAAAGTATCAAGGTTGTATTGCTTCACAACGGCAACCAACATCCGTCAGTTCCGGTAGGACATTCTGGTCACATGAAGGAAGGCTATGAAAATGTCAATATTATAATGAGCATTTTTAATTACGCACAACACAACTGGTATGTGAAGACTTTAAAATGCCTGTATTACTTATTGGACTTTAACATGGTTATACAAAGTATTGTTGCGTCCTCTGTCTTTGCGACAGCAGAGCAGATTCAGAACACTATCACAGGAGAGATTGGACTGTCAGAAATATATTGACTCTTGGTACACACAATGTGCTTAACTTTTTTGGAGAGAGGAAATATTGGTTCCTTCACTGCACAAAAAGCTCGGGCTTATGAAGCAAATAATGAAAGCATGAAGCCCACAAAATGAAGCCTTTAAACATATCGTTTCAATGTTCCCAAATGTATCTAAGGCCAAGTGAAAGCTGGCATTTTTATTGAGGCACAAATATGAGAGATGTTGGCATCTGAAGAGTTGGAAAGCAAAATGTCAAGTGATGAAAAAAGGCATGACAAGCTTTTCCGCTGATAGAAAAATGGCTTTTGGGCAACAAGAACCTGACTTCAGAAACATGATATTAAAGAAAAATGTGTCTTCATTTATGAGAAAACTATTGACGATAGAACAAAAATGAAGTGATTTTTGTAATCAGCGAATAAAACTACATATATAAACGATGACAAATTAAGATAAACAAAACTTTCATAAAATTTTGTTGCACAGAGGACCATGTATCACTAAGTAGGAAATAGGTAACACTGATAAACAAGCTGTATATATCCTATACGGTGATTACAATTTATTGTGTATTTTCTATGCTGACTTCAAATATGAAAACTGTTTTGCTCTACCACGTCAGGTTTTGAACATATTTATATTGAAAATTATCCATAAGCACAGTTGATTGCATTTTACCGTCAAGTTATTAGCAGTTGTCCACGCAGCGCCATGTATTATTATAGTTGCCTGCGGAGAGTATATTTCAATAATGATACCTGAGTCATATATTTGAGCTATATTTGAGTGGGCTGGAACACAGCATTGAAGCATGGCGATTGTTTTAACATGTTTTAAAGCAGTATTATTGCACAATGGAAACAAATATGCATCACTGCTTTTTTCTGCCATCTTCAAACAAGCGTATGAACGAATGTTGCTACTTCTAGTATAAATGCGCTATTACGAGTATAAATTATGTACCTGCGGTGATTTTAGATTTACCATCATTTTCATGGTAATGCAGGCAGGGTACACCAAGTATTGCTTATATATCTGCGAGTGGGACATTAGAGACAGAAAACAACATTACACAAAGATGAGTTGGCCAATTATAGACAGAATAGAGTCAAGAAATATAAATGTATTTCGCGAATCGTTGAATGACCGTGATATAGTTCTCATGGCACCGCTTCACATCAAGTTGGGGCTGAGGAAGAACCTTATGAGGACGCTAGACAAATTTTCAGATGCTTTTCGGTATCTGCGCCACAAGTTTCCAGGTTTGAGTCATACGAAGGTAAAATAAGCGTTTTCATAGGTCCACAAATAAGGGATATGATTGCTGACACACACTTTCCGGCTTAGTGTACTGGTACTGGTACTGGTAATGGTACTGAACGAATTGCACGGGTGGCATTCAGATCAATTGTAGTCAATTTTCTGGGAAATTATAAATCTGCTGACTACGTTGATGTTGTGAAGAACTGCATCAACGGTGTACAAGCGGCTGGGTGCTAACATGTTTCTCAAAAGTCATCTGGACTCGCATCTTGACTTCATCCCAAACACCCTGGTCAGTCAGCGATCAACACGGTGAGCGTTCTCATCAGGATGTTTCGATGCTGGAATCACGGTAGCAAGGTCGATGGAGTGCATCAATATTGGCTGACTATTGCTGGACACTTCAGCGTGACATACTTAATGAGCAGTACAAACGCAAGTCTGCTGTCGAGAAATTCAAATCAAACAATCTTAGTAAGGAAAAAATTCAAAGTTAAACTACTGTTTGTGACTTAATATGTTTATCTAAATTTTACTATGCATTTACATTGCATGTGTCATATTCCTCCTCAATATCGCCATTTCCATTGCTAGCGCTTTGTTTATCATTGGGCACGTGAAAATGAGCTGGTCTAGCGAATTACTGAATGATGAGAAGCTTACGGAACATTGTTGAGAATGTATATATCGAGGACGATAGAGTCAAATGATCGGCATATTCTGAGTCAGCATGCTTCACTTGCCTTTAAACAAGTAATGGAGAACAAGATATCCACAAATTTGTACAATTTGTTTATCAGTGTAATTTATTGCAGATATTGCATTTTTAGTATTGTATTGATGTTTCGCATGTTTGTCATTGTGCGTGCTTACAATTATGAAATATATTTAGCGGTAACAACATCTAACATTTACAAATTTCAATGATGTTGGCATTCAGATAACTACAGCTTCACATTTTGTGAAGAATGTGCTCGTCTTTGTTTTTATGTACAGTCGACCTTCCAAATTGCGGACCTCCAAACAGCGGAATCCTCCAACTAGCGGAATACTTCATTGATCCCGATCAAAAGCCTATGCGTGGTAACTTTGGTGTGGTTCTTAATTGAATAATGTATGGGCTACAATGACCCCAGCTTGTCGAGTGACAACAGTTGACTGTTGCAGGTTGATTGGTATAAATGTGTGACATATTGGGGCCGGCTATAGGCATAGAAATACTAGGCGGCCGCCTAGGATTTCAGATTGGTTGTGGTCTCGCACAGAAATCACAGAGTAATATATACCTTATGACGATTCCGATTAATATTGCATCAGATACTAATGATGTGTGCAATATTGATGAAACGGCGATCTCCGGCAAACTGCAGTATGTCAAAATCATCGCGTACAGAGAATAACGCCGCGCCGCTGAATACTTTTCTGGATTATTAAAAATCTTGCTAAAATCATCTGAGAAAGATCGCTTGAAAGATAGATGCCAAACTTGTAAATAATGATGGAATAGTTTGTAAAAATGGATGATTCACAGTAAAAAAGATTGGTACAGTAAGTCACAGTAAGAAAGATGGACAAGGCACGCCTCCAAATAGCGAAAACCTCAAAATAGCGGAATATTTTTTCGATCCCTTCGATTCCGTTATTTGGAGGGATGACTGTATTTGGTTGATGCATGTGCGGTGAAAATTTGGTCGTACGTACACACACACTCATATATACAAATACATACACAAACACACATAATACGCACATATACAAACTAAATTTGTGAGCACGTTCATCATGCATGTGATAATATTGTTCAAATGCAAGTTGCAACATTAATTTTGGGATGGCTTGCGAAATATCAGCGTGAACATGATGCGAAATGTCTCGCTAACGCTTGCTAACACTGACAAGAGTGATTGCATTGGATCAGTATATCTTCCATGCTGTCACTGTGTAGCTAACATATGTTGTATAGCATAATTGTGCTTCATATATAAGTCGAGAGGAATATCAGAATATAATGAAACATTTGTGTAGCATAGTTTCAATATATTACGCAAGAACATCAAAATGTCTGTATATAATGGTTTATGTGTGGGGCGTCATGCGGGGGCTCAGAGCAAGCGTAGTTGCGTAGATCATATCGTATCACAGCGGCTCCTGACCGGCATGGCGTGTAGAAAAAGAAAGAGGCTCTTTGTGGCGTTTGTTGACTTTAGCAAGGCGTACGATAGTGTTCCTCGTGAGAGGCTGTGACATCTTGAAGAGGATCGGGTTCGGAAAAAGAATGTTTGGAGCGCTTGTGGCCATGTATCGTGTAACGGAATCAATTTTGAGGGTGCTACCGTGACTGCATCAGTAGGGGTTAGGCAGGGCTCGCCGACATCCTGTGTCCTGTTTACAATTTACATGGACGAGCTTGTGAGAAATGATAAAGAGGAAATGCGACCCAGACGGATTTATGCTGGTTGCATGCCCTAGTGATGATGGACGATATTGTATTGGTAGCAACAACTAGGGAAGGATTGAAGGACAAGATCGAAAATTTTTAGTATTTTTGCGAAGTATACGGGATGAAAATCAACACCGGGAAAACCAAGTTTTTCGTTATAAATGGCACCGAAAGCGATAGCGAGGCGATTCAGGTAGGCGGGCTTGTCATTGATTCATGTTCCCATTATGTGTATCTCGGCTCCGTCTTCACCTGCAGTGGTTCAGTCTCGAGTGCAATAAAAATGCACGCGAATGCCAAGATAGGACATGTGCTGAAGTTTGTAGCCTTTATAAGCAAGAACAATGACATTCCGTTTATTGTTAAGTGCAGAGTGTTCGATACTGCACTTGTATCAGCGTTGCTTTACAGATGCGAATCGTGGGTGGGAGGAGACTTGAAGCCAATCATGAAGTTGTACAACTGGGCATTGAAAGAACTATTGGGCGTAAGAAGATCTACTCCAAATAACGTTTGCTACGCGGAAATAGGGTACCCAGGACTTCCAGAGTTTGTACAGCAGAGACAGCACAAATTATATGCCAAGATGATGGCAGAGAGGTGCGGCATGTCCGACGATCCTTTAATGTTTTGCATATATGTTGCTGTAGAAGCGGGAACGATGACTGGAAATATCATACGGAAATTCATGACCTCCGGTGTGCCTACCAAGCGGGACCAAATGGCGGAAGTGCACAAGAGTGTGTCGTCATAGAGCGGTTCCCGGTGTGTGGCTTATTTAGAAGTTTATTAGAAATTTTATTAGAATTTAGGCTTATTAGAATCCCACCCTCGATGTTCATGAAATTTACAGGGGAAGGCATTCGGTGGATGATCGGTATAGGATGGCTTTCACAAGATTAAGAGTCTCAGCGCATAGTTTAAGCATCGAGACTGGTAGATGAAACAGGAGGGGTAAAGGGAGACTACCCAAGGAAGAGCGATTGTGTGTGTGTGACATGGTTCAGACAGAAAGATATGTTATAGAAGATTGTCCGATATCACGTCATGTGAGGGATGGGATAGAGTTGGGTGCGATGGAGAATCTATACGATGGAACATTTTCCCATTGTAAGAGTTGTAAGATCGTATTTGATATTTTAAGTTTATATTAAGTGTAACCGGAATTTGTTGAAAATAGCTCATTGTTGTTCTTCTTCTGCAATTAGGTATGTCACTCTGTTGTTTATGCGGAGTCACGTAGACATGAAGGCACGTTGTGCCACAAAGATGTACTGCGGTGGTACTGCATTGGGAGTATGAAACTGTGTGTATATGTATATGTTATTGTATGTATTATCAATATAAAAGCATTTGTGTACACTGTGGTCAATAAACTCTCTCTCTCTCTTTGTGTGTGTGTGTATGTGTGTGTGTGTGTTTGTGTGTATGTGTGTGTGTGTGTGTTTGTGTGTGTGTGTGTGTGTTGTTGAAAGGATGGCTGGAGCCGTTGTTGGCGCGTATCGCGGCAAATCGCACGACAGTGGTGTGTCCTGTGATTGATGTCATCGACGACACGACACTGGAGTATCACTTTCAACCGGCTGCTGGCACGTCTGTCGGTGGATTCGACTGGAATCTGCAGGTACACACTCACACACACACACACACACACACACACACACACACACACACACACACACACACACACACACACACACACACACACACACACACACACACACACACACACACAAGCACACACACACACACACACACACACACATGTGCTTTTATCTCGTGTATACGTACTCGTGTACACGTACTATTGACTGAACTGCTTGTATGAGTGACCAATAAACTTACTTACTTACTTACTTACTTACACACACACACACACGGCCCTCAATCACTCTCCACACGGTACTCGATCAAACTTTACATATGGGATGCTGACACATCATTACATTTGAAGCGATGGATGTGGTTATTGACACCTTCACTTGGCATGTTCTTGTAACATCTGCGTATCCTACTCTGAGCTGACTCTGGGAAAGCAAATCAAATGATAATAGTTGAGTTGGAACACAGAGGTTTGTCTGTTTATTTGTCACACTCGGCGCGATAATGCTTCTGGGTTGGTGCCTCTGCACAACGCTGCTTTTTCTTTCATCCTACCCGAATAAATGTGTATGTGTGTGCGTGTGTGCGTGTGTGTTTGTCGTGTAAGATTGTTGTAAACCAAGTTATTTAGCAAGATTGTTTTTTACCGAACACACGCACAAACACAAACACACACACACACACATTCTTTGTTTTGTTGTGGTCGTGTGAGGCTGTGTCAAGTGAGCAGTGACCTTGATTTTGATAGTATAAGTGAGCTTGTGATTGAAGTGTGTGGTTTTGTTTGGACACCGGATTCTGTGAACCAATCATCAAATATGGATCCGGAGACTATGAAGGTGCTTCTGGACTCCCAGCAAGCTGCTTATAGAGAAGCTATGGAATGCATCAGATCCGAGATGAACGCACGTATCACGTCGCTGGAAGAAACAGTATCTGATTTGCGTAGAAGCCTGGATTTCTCTCAAGATGAAATCCGTGAGCTACAGAATGAAGGCAGAAAGGCCAAACAACAAATGAGGGATGACAATAGAAGATAAATAATAGAAGAACAAAAAAGCAAGATTGCTCAGATGGAAGTGAGAGCGAACAACGCAGAAGATCACAGTAGACGTAAAAATCTGAGAGTAAATGGCATTCAAGAGAGGGGAAATGAAACATGGGAACAGACAACATCGATTGTCAAGGATATAATTGCTGACAAAATGCAGCTGCCCTCGCCCTCGATCGAGCACGCCCATCGGGTTGGAGCCAAATCGACGGGCAAGCCGCGGAGTATTCTTGTCTGCTTCGACAAATTCTGTGACCGCGAAGCCGCGCTGAGAAACGCCAAAAAACTCAAGGGTACTGGTGTATTCATAAACGAAGATTTGTGCGCCGCGTCTAGAGAGGCTAGGAGAGAAAAGATGCCGCTCCTACATGAGGCGCGTGCAGAAGGAAAGATTGCCTACTTCAGGCACACGAGGCTGGTCATTCGTGACCGCCAAACAGGTGATCATGTGACTGGCCCGACCATCGGATCCGGTCGCGAAGTCAGCGCAGCGGCTGGAGTTGGGGTCTCCTCTGCCGTAACGGTGGGTCGCGCGTCGGGAGGTATCCGCGATCCTCAGCATGCGACTGCCGACGTGAGCCTTGTTCCGGGGGCATCTCAAGATGGCACATCCAGCAGCGCAGGTCATGTTGAGAAGCTGCACACTAGCACTGTGAACGCTACTCAAACTGACGCACATCAGGCTGCGGATAAAGGCCGATCCACTCATCAAAGGATTGTGCGTCGCACTACACCAGACCATGAGCCGCGTACTCCGGTGGACATTGTGCTGGCACAACAGGGAGCATCTCCGTCTGCCCATGTGCGCTCGCCAGCACACGGTGCTCAGGCCTCGTCGAAGCGAGCAAAATCAGCTCGACGAAAATATTGATAAGTGATACACCCGCGTTTTCATTCAAAATTCTCACTTTTTCTATTGGTAAAACTATATGTCAAATTTGCAAGAATCTGAATTTAATGATAATGATAAAAGCGAATGTCTAGATTTAGACTTATTCAATTTTTGTAATGAACCGGAGAATGAACCTGACCTTGATAGTAAAAAGTATTTTTCGTCAACAGACACAAATTATATTGATTCTATCGAACAATTAAGTAAACTGCAGAATAGCGAATTCTCATTCACAATCCTGTCAATGAATATAGCAAGTGTTACTTCAAATTTCCAAAAATTTCAAGATGAATTACTCAATTTCATGATAGCACCTGATGTAATTGGACTCAGCGAAACGCGCTTAGATCGCAGTATAAGCTCCTTATATAAACTAGATGATTATGACATGTTTGGCCAGCACAGGAACACATATGGTGGTGGTGTAGTCATGTATGTGAGAAAGAAATTTGAATCACACGTCATTAATGACATATCCTTCACTGAGCCTTACCTGGAAAATATCGCAGTAGAAATCATCATTAGTCGAAAAAAATAGTCATGTCTTCTTTGTATAGACCACCAAACGGTAGCTTCAAGGACTTTCAAGAAACGTTCACATCAATTTTAAACTATATTGAATCAAAATCATACGATAAAATATTTATTTTTGGTGATTTCAATCTAGATTTATCGAAACAAGGCGATAAAAATGTGAACGAATTCACTTCAACAATGATGAGTAGAAGTTTATACCCATTAATTTCAAAGCCAACTCGAGTAACTCACAATACGGCGTCAATAATAGACCATATATGGTGCAACGAAAGTGAAAACAATATATGTAATTGGATTATAAGGAACGATATATCAGACCATTTTCCAGTGATGTCACAATTCCAGCTATGCACTGAAACTGGACCAGGATATCAAACTAGATGGATTAGATCATGCAAAACAGCGAATGAACAGAATTCTATAGATGAAGTCTCGTATGTGGATTGGCATAGTGTGTACAATAATCAATGTGCAAATTCTGCGTATAATATCTTCCATGAAACCATCAGTGAAATTTTCAATAGGAATTTCCCGTTAGTCAAAATTACCCATTCTAAAAAAGCAGTAAAAAATCAGTATATCACTGCTAACATGAAAAAATGTATCAGAAATAAACACCGTTTGTCAAGGCTGGCAAAAAAATGGCCGGTAACATACAGGAATTACTACAAAAGATACAGGAATACTCTCACAAATCTACTCCGTCAATCTAAAGATAATTATTATAAGGAGAAATTTAAGGACGGTCAGGGCAACCCTAAGCAAACATGGAAAATTATTAATTCGTTGCTGGGTCGAGGCGAAAGGGAGGAAGTAGTCATCGAAACTGACAAAGAGCAGGCAGCTGAAAAATTTATAGAATATTTTTCATCAATTAGCAGCAGTACTCAGCCACCAAATAATACTTACAAGGAGTTTCTGACTGACTCGCCGACTTTTTCCTTATATTTGACAACATGTAATGAAATTGAGGTTAAAAAATATGTTGAACAAATACACTCATCAGCAGAAGGCTACGATGGAATTACCAAAAATGTAGTAAAATTTATAAAAGAATCAATCAGTGCACCTCTTGCACATATAATCAACCTTTCATTACGAACTGGAATTTTCCCGGACAGACTTAAGATAGCGAAATCGATTCCGATCTTTAAAGCGGGCAATAAAAATGATCCTGGAAATTACAGGCTAATTTCGATTTCACCGGTTTTCAGCAAAATTTTTGAAAAAGTAATATCAGAAAAGGTGTGCAATTTCTTGGAAAAAAATAAATTTCTATCTAAGCATCAATTCGGCTTTAGGAAGGGCAAATCAACCACCTCAGCTCTAAAGCACTTTACAAATAATATTTACAGAAATTTAGATGCAAAACTATACACAGCAGGAGCATTTTTAGATATATCCAAAGCCTTTGATTCCTTAAATCATCAAATTTTGTTAGACAAGCTGTGGAATATTGGTATAAGAGTTATTCCAAATAAACTCCTCAAAAGCCATCTAAGTAATCGCAAGCAATTTGTTTCCTGCAATGGACGTGATTCAAGCACCAGGATAATAAATTGTGGAGTCCCACAGGGATCACTTTTGGGTCCCACACTTTTTTTGGTATACATAAACGATATATTTAAATCTACAGAGATGGCAGAATTCACCCTATTTGCGGACGATACAAGCATATCTGTTTCGGCAGAAAATCTGATCGACTTACATAAAAGATTATCTAAAGCACTACAGGACGTCGAGATTTGGATCCATCGAAATAGATTAAGACTGAACACAAATAAGTAAAAAAAAATTGTATTTCAGAATAGATCAATGACACATAAATTTGATACCGTAAAACTTGGTAATGAAATAATCGAAAGGGTCAAAACTACCACATTTTTGGGCATAATTATAGACGAAAATCTGAATTGGAAACCGCACATTACAAAATTGGGGATAGACATATCCAAATATTGTGGAATAATATATAGAATAAGAGATAAATTATTGCCCGAAATTTTAGTTATGTTATATTACACCTTTTGTTATTCTAGACTTATCTATGGTATATCAGTGTGGGCGTTTACTTGGCCATCTTTCTTGGACAATTTAATTAAAGTACAAAAAGTAGTTGTTAGAATTATTGATTATAGGAAAAAATTGGAACCAACAGATGAAATTTTTAATAAATTAAAATTGCTCAAATTCCCTAATGTGGTGAAATATTTCTCTGCACTCGGTATTTCTGATTGCCTAAAATCCAATCAAACAGATGATAAGCTCTTCCAACTGCAAGCACATAGATTTAATACTAGATGCAATCAATTGAATCTGCTGCTGCCTGCATTCAGGACAACACTCTACAGAAACTCCTTTTTATACTCCGCACCCACGATATGGAACTCTTTACCTGCTCAGCTTAAGGAATCAGGAATATTTGAATCCTTAGTCCAATTCAAGAAAAAACTGAAAACTCACATATTTACCTCACAAACTGACTCATAAAATATATTTCATTTTCCTGCTCGTGAGGAAAATATATATATATATATATATATATATATATATATATATATATATATATATATATATTCAGTATTTGATGTATTTCATTTGCCATAAATTATGTTATATCAGTTAATGTATATAACTCTATATGCGAGTTAAGAAGTGTTGAATTAGTAATAAAAATTTGTCACTCGTTATGCCTTATTGTTATACGTGCGTGTCCAAATGGAAATATGTGTTTGTATGCTTGGCGAATTCATGTGTCGGCAGGTGATTATATTAGAAAGTGTGCGCTAGCTCCGTGTGTTTGTATGTGATGTGTATATGTTTCTAGTAATTTCTTGTGTTTGCATTACCACAACTGTTTATATTTTATGTATAGTTAAGTCTGTCAAAGAGTGTTTCACTCGATAGACTGAGCCTCTCGAAATGGTGTAATCTAAATGTTGTTATGTACATGTATATGTTGGCAATAAACGAACTGAACTGAACTGAACTGAACACACACACACACACACACACACACACACACACACACACACACACACACAAGTACAACTACACACAAACAATTAAACAAACACACACATATAAAAAAATTGTCACACACACATATAACTGAGCATTATGAGGAAACATTACAATGGGGCATCGTTCCATCGAGCCAAGAGCCCAATAGAGTGAGGACATGTGCCACAGGCTGAGCTACTGGTCTAAAGGCTTTTGGTAATGCATAAGCTACTGTCACTGGCATGCTTGCACTGGTGTTGCTTCTGCCACATTCAAGTCTTAGCTATCGGACGAAATAATTTGTTTTTGTTTAACTCCATTGCTCAACTGGTCTAAACTTTTCTTAATGTTCCTATACAACGTTTGTCTTGTCGCTTGGCTAATACTTTACCCGTCATCATTTTCTCTCTCTAATACTGCTTTTGTGCAGTTATTTCCTCTCATGTTGTCACTGATCTCTTTCATATCCTTTTAGTCTTATTATGGTATGGCTGATCTTTCCCTTTTTATCCTATGATTTTCAACGTGAATTCTAAATACATTTCAATATTATTGTATCTCGTTATTTTTCCCGATATTTTTCGCATGTTTGCATAATGTCTATCGTTACGTTTTATACTTTTTGTTACTTCTGGGTGCGTATTGTCGCTTTTTTGTTATCTGTAGTGCTTTCTCAAATTTGTTCCTGATATGCCTTATTTCTTCTTAATGAGCCGAATTGCTGGTTCCAACTTTTAGGTACGCTTTTTTGGGTTCGGTTTATTGGCCATTCATCAACTTTTGACGATCAAATACGGAAGGCCAAAATTATCCCCAGACTCACATCTTAATCTCTTAGTTACGGCGGTTATTTCTTTGGTATGAACTGTATTTGTCTAATACATGTTTTGTATTTCAGGTGCATTTAGATAAATGAGTAATAAAAAATATTTTAATCTCATGATTTTATAAACAATCCATCGAAATAATAGTATCGTTCAACGTGGCGCTTATATATTAATATTATTTATAATGATAATGATCTATAATAATAATTAACCTGGTATATAATATATGTATGATATATAATATATATATGATATATAATATATATATGATATATAATATATATATGATATATAATAATATAATGAACTATAACAATATACTAAAATGAACTATACTAATATAATGATATATGATATTAATTATAAAATGAACTATAATAATATAATGCTATATAATAATAATAATGAACTCGTATATTTTATAATGAACCTGGCTTAATGGGCGATAATAAGCAAACACTCGCTTTCATAGCAAAAACTTGGTTTCGACTTAATTATCGATTCGGCATATTACACGGCAAATAAGTTAATTATCATTTGTTCTGTTGTGCGTCCGTCTTGTCTCAGCGCTATTTCGGTTGCCTAGTTATTGCCAATGTTGGTCGCGAACTTTGTGTTTAAACCAAGTTGGTGAATGAGTTCAATGGATAAATTCAGATGCGGACGAGGTAAGGGTTTGTCGAACTTTCTGTTTGTTTTCGGGTTTTTTCCGACTAGGTTTGATTCACTCACCAATGTTGAACGTTGAGTTAGCCAGTTCAAATGTTGGCACAAAGCCAATTAAACTCTCAGCTAAAAGTATTCACGTCGTTCCCTCAGCTTACCTTATTTGGTTCTTTATTGTATACTTTATGCTATGTAATTAGGGCTAATTTTTCTGGTAGGGCATATCGATGAACATCCATGTTATTTTGGATAATTGAGGGGCGGTTTTAGAAAATAGGTTTATACGAGTACTCGTATTTGGAATTTTTCAGCTTAGGAGATTTTCATGTTTGACGTAGAGGTTATATAGGTTTTAACTACAGCTACACATTCAGAACAACTTTTCCCCTCTCGGTCTTTGGCTTATCCTGTGATATCGAAGCGTGATCATGTGATAGCGAAGCGTGAGAGTAGTCAGTAGTGAGTTATTGCGATAGGACGTGTTTGTTGTGGCTCCGAGTTTTTGTGGATTTTTGGAAGTTTTTTGCAGGATTTTGGTGACTGAATGGTACATGGGTGTCCGGTGGATGTTGTGTGATGTGACCTCACTTGCGGGTCAGGGCGACAGGAGCATTGAGAGCCGATAGAAGCTGCCAAACTTTGATAGTTTTGAATAGGTTTCCGTTATATTTGTTAGATTCGTCAGATTTCCTGCATAATTTGCTGACATATAATTTTTTGCAAAAACTCGTGCTGTGAATATTGGTGGCATCTCAATTTTCTGCATCAAATGTGGATATTTAGAATAGTATCTATAATAATAAAAACGTTATTCTGTGTGTGTGTGTGTGCACAAACGAGTTTTTCACATTTTGGTGATTTTATGCCACGGGTTTGAGGAATACTGCTCAACAGA
Organism: Sacculina carcini; assembly: GCA_916048095.2. Taxonomy (NCBI): domain Eukaryota; kingdom Metazoa; phylum Arthropoda; class Thecostraca; family Sacculinidae; genus Sacculina; species Sacculina carcini. The sequence continues at coordinate 7,293,339 of OU696572.1, forward strand.
ATTTCCAGTTTTTTATAACCACAGATTGGAAATTTTGTCTTCTACAAGATGATTTATTTTTCAAATATGTAGTGTCAACATTTCAAAAAATATAATTGTTTATTCAAGGCCATGTCATTTCCACCGACGACTGATAGATTTAACACAGCGTTTAACAACAAAGGAGTCTATTGTTCAACAAAGGAGCCTATTGAAAATTGAATTGCTGACAAAAGAGCCTATTGAAAAAAATTGAAAACTTCCTAATATCGTGCATTATTTTTGAGGGCTCTACCAGTTCAATATTTAAAGTCCGAATTAAATTAAAAACTTCCTAATATCGTGCATTATTTGTGAGGGCTCTTCCGGTTCAATATTTATAGTCTGAATTTAATTGAAAACTTCCAAATATCGTGCATTATTTGTCAGGACTCTTCCATCCAATTATTGAAAACGTTATTCTATGTGTGTGTGTGTGTGCACAAACAAATTGTTCACATTTTGGTGATTTTATGCCACGGGTTTGAGGAAAACTGCTCAACAGAATTTACAGTTTTTTATATCCACAGATGGGAAATTTTGTCTTCTACAAGATTTTTCAAATATGTAGTCTCAACATTTCAAAAGATATAATTGTTTATTCAAGACCATATCATTTCCACCGACGACTTTCCCATCACACGAACGCTTTCCTGCAATACAACAGCTGGTTGTTCACCTTGAGAACGGCCAGAGAGTGAGCTTCACCAATGAGACTGCTGAACAAACAGCTTCAAATCCTAAAAACACGACGCTGACTGGGTTTTTCGAGCTGTGTCAGCATGATGACTTTGCCAAGACACTCATGTACCATCAAGTTCCTTCTTATTTCACGTGGAGTAATAACAAGTGGTGAAGGCTAAAGAGAGGAGTAAATGATGACGGACACCCAGGGGTGAAGATTGACATTACAATAGGCAGAGTTTACTCTGTGCATTGAATATAAATTTCATTTTATGAATTGTTCCGCACGACGGGCGGGTTTTACGGGCGGGCTTGTAATAATTGAATTGATAAAAATGCATAGCATGCCACAAAAAAACAATTGCCTGACAAGTTATCCCATGGAATCTTGCATAAAAATATTAATGTTTTGTGAATTATATTAACGAACATTTTCATTTACAAAATCACTGTTTGAAATCGCTTTGCCATTTCATGAAACGTTATTCTCGAAAATGCCTCGAAAAAAATTTGGTTATACCCACCGACGTCGGACCCGTGTCCGTACAAATCCAAGTGAAAACCCCGACAGCACCCGACGACCTGGTCCATCAACACCCCAGAACATGGGCCGATGTGTTTCGTACACCGGCCGAAATTCGGGCTTACAAAACCCCATGGAGGAAATCCACACCATTGAATACCACCTAATGGTAGAACAAGGAATTCGTCAAAACAACGGACAACATCCAATGGTGGAGCCAGAAGACGATCAAAACGACGGTGAACAGCCAATGTTGGAGCCAGAAGACGATCAAAACGCCGGTGAACAGCCAACCCTGGAGAAGACCTTATGGGGGAAATCTGCCAAAAACCCAGTCTCCCATTCTATCAGAATTTCCATGATAATGAGAATGCTCAAAGGCGAGGGGACGCAAGGGTCATATTGGACCGAATTCCCCGAACTCAAATGAGGCGGCGCTGGAACGCTGCTAGAATGGCAGCCATCCGAGCTGCTGAGACTCAGTCTCAGTCTCAGCAGAGGCTATCTGACAACAGAGAGAGGACCACCGCCGCCCGAGCTGCTGAGACTGAGCCTCAGTCTCGACTTTGACAAGTGAGACTCAATTGTTCCGAGACGCCTAGAGAACTTCTCCACAGTAGACAACAAAAGTCGGTTAGAATCTGTCAATGAAGCTATGGATGTCTCCACTATCTGTTGACTGGCCATAATCTTGTCAATATTATCCTCAACAGCTGTCATTCTTTCCTCAAAAACTCTGCATTGAATATTCAGAGATTCAACTGTACTTTTGAGGGCTATCAACTTCGGGGACATTTTCGTCTGCCGCGTATCCAAGGCAGGACTTAGATCTGGCCGGGCTGGGTGCTCTGTGGGTGCTGGTTGCTCGGCAGCTACGACTGGGCGCCGGGGACACCCATGTCACACGCTAACACCTTGCTGATGACAGCGCGGGCAATACCATTTGGAGGATATTTCTTGTGGTGGTGGTGTCGGGGGAGACCCATCCTTCTTCGCAGGCTTTTTAGCGACTTTATGTGGACATGAGTCTGTGCGGTGGGCTTCCGAACACCAAGCACAAGCCTCTTGGTGCTTACAATATCGGGAGATGTGCCCCACCCCCCAACATTTATAACAAGTAGGTGCGTCATTGTTTACTCTCATAATTACACAGGATGGCAAGAAAGGAAGGAATGTGAAAGTATGAGTTTCTGGTGGCGGCTCAGTGTGCTTCCACGCAATCACTATCCGGTTCAGAGGCTCACCATTGTGTCGAAATCGTCTGGCGTTGTACACACCATCCAGCATCAAGCACACACCACCATGTTCACTTTTTCTTTTCAATTTGTATCTCTTCTTTTTATAATTGAATATCAATTTAATTGTATGAATTTTTCCGCACAACGGGCGGATCTTAATGCTAGTAAAATAATAAAAACGTTATTCTGTGTGTGTGTGCACAAACGAGTTTTTCACATTTTGGTGATTTTATGCCACGGGTTTGAGAAAAACTGCTCAACAGAATTTACTGTTTTTATATCCACATATTGGAAATTTTGTCTTCTACAAGATGATTTATTTTCAAATATGTAGTGTCAACATTTCAAAAGATATAACCGTATATTCAAGACCATGTCATTTCCACCGACGACTGATAGATTTAACACAGCGTTTAACAATAATGGAGTCTATTGTTACAACAAAATTTGTATATTTACAACAACAAGTCTGCTCTGAATCAACAAAGGAGCCTATTGAAAATTGAATTGCTGACAAAGGAGCCTATTGAAAATTGAATTGCTGACAAAGGAGCCTATTGAAAAAATTTGAAAACATCCTAATATCGTGCATTATTTGTGAGGACTCTTCCAGTTCAATATTTATAGTCTGATTTAAATCGAAAACTTCCAAATATCGTGCATTATTTGTCAGGACCCTTCCAGTTCAATATTTATAGTCTGAATTATATTTAAAACTTCCATATATCGTGCATTCTTTGTGAGGATTCTTCCAGTTCAATATTTATAGTCTGAATTAAATTGAAAAATTCCAGATGTCCACACCAGTGAATACCACCGAATGGTAGAACAAGGAATTCGTCAAAACAACGGACAACGACGACGATTTCGACGATGCCAGACGATTCAATCGTCCAGAGTGTAGCGAAGTTGCCGTTATTTTGAGAGACGAACAGCACGGAAAACGTAATATTGTATTACACTCCCGCGATGCAACATTACAACGTGTTTGTGTGACGCATCGCTCCTATGACGCCCTCCAGTACCCACTGTCGTTCCCTACGGGAGAAGATGGTTATCATTTTGGCATACCACAACATGGCAGTACGAAAACTGTGTCGTGTATGGACATATTCGTTTATTCGTTTACGTTTATTCATATCAATTTATGGTACGAGAAAACTCTTTTAACGCTGTACACAGGGGTCAAAACCTCTTTCATCAGTACGCCGTTGATATGTACGCATATATAGAGGCAGAAAGACTACTGTACATAAAAACTCACCAAAAAGAGCTCAGAGTTGACTCATATATACACCTGAGAGACCACATTAATAACGACGGACAGGCTAGCGATATTGGTCAACTCTTTATATTACCAGCAACATTTACAGGTGGTCCTCGGTACATGCATGAAAGGACTCAGGATGCAATGACATATGTTCGGAATTTCGGTAAACCTGACCTCTTCATAACTTTCACATCAAATCCAAAATGGACACAGATTGAAAACGAGCTTCTAACTGGCCAAAGAAATTCCAATAGACAAGAGTTGATAGCTAGAGTATTTAGATTGAAACTTTACATTTTGATGAAACTTAATCTTTAATAAAAAATCTCAGATATTTGGACCAGTAAGAAGCTTTATGTACACAGTAGAGTGGCAAAAATGAGGACTGCTCATATATTACTATGGATAATTTCCCATATGTATCCTAACGATATAGACTCCGTGATTTCAGCAGAGCTTCCTCATCAACAGAGTGACCCTATACTCTTTGATATCGTAAAGAGGCACATGGTACATGGACCATGTGGCGCTCTCAATTACAATTCCCCTTGCATGATCAATGGTAAATGCTCGAAAAATTACCCAAAGCGGCTTCAACCGAACACGCAGATTAGCGAAGGTGGCTATCCCACTTACAGAAGATCAATTCAAGATGGCGGCTACCGAACTACGGTTGGAGAACATGATGTTGATAATAGGTGGATAGTTCCATATTGTCCAGTACTGTCGAAAATTTTCGACGCGCATATCATTGTTGAATATTGTAACTCTGTAAAATCAATAAAATACGTTTGCAAGTACATAAACAAAGGTTCGGATGCGGCTATGTTTGCCCTTGGAAATGAAACGACGCACGATGAAGTAACTCAGTATCAGCTTGGTCGATACTTGAGTACCAATGAGGCCTTGTGGCGGATATTCGGCTTTCCCATACACGAACGCTTTCCTGCAATACATCAGCTGGCTGTTCACCTTGAGAACGGCCAGAGAGTGAGCTTCACCAATGAGACTGCTGAACAAACAGCTTCAAATCCTAAAGACACGACACTGACTGGGTTTTTCGAGCTGTGTCAGCATGATGACTTTGCCAAGACACTCCTGTACCATCAAGTTCCTTCTTATTTCACGTGGAGTAATAACAAGTGGTGAAGGCGAAAGAGAGGAGTAAATGATGACGGACACCCAGGAGTGAAGATTGACACTACAATAGACAGAGTTTACTCTGTGCATTGAATATAAATTATAAATGCTGAAAGGCGAGGGGACGCAAGGGTCATATTGGACCGAATTCCCCGAACTCAAATGAGGCGGCGCTGGAAACAACAGACAACAGAGAGAGGACCGCCGCCACCCGAGATGCTGAGACTGAGGCTGTGCACAGCACCACCAAGCCAACACAAATCGGGCAGGTGCTGGTTATACGGAAATGTTAGTGTTTGATGCTGTTACAACTTCAATCATAGTCTGACTAAAACATAACTGTGCTGACCAACTCAAACATTCTTCCGCACAACGGGCGGGTTTTAATGCTAGTAGTAAATATATATGAAGTGCTTAGTGTTAGTATTACTGCACTTGGGTACGTAAGTGATCAGTCTCCGAAGTGTGAGGACGTGTTTCTTCCGTACTCCTGCCAGTCTTCTGTGGGCTGTACTCGCGTGCGCACCCTGCCGGGACGTGCTCTTTCCAACCGACATTTATTGTTCGGTTTTTCAGTTTATCTTATTTTTGCGACTACTGCGTAGTGTGAGTTGATGTTTTTTGTTTTCTTGTGACAATTATTTTGTGTCATTTGGCGTCGTTGGTGGTGTTAAACATACTTTAAGTGTTGTTGTGTGTTCTGTATTCTGTGAGAGCATTGGACTATAGTAATGCGCTAACGAAATCTTGCGCTAAATCGCGTGAAGTGTACATACGAACGGAGCGGTCATTTTCGAGATATATTCCGATCCGCAGTGCAGTCGAAAGTGGCAGCAGCGCTCAGGGTCAGAAATGCAGGCAAGTACCACCGAACAACAGGTGTTCAGCGACAACTCCAAAATAATCTCTACTAGATAAATAAATCCACAATCACGCAAGCATCGTAGAGGACGGAGGGGTTCAGGCCGTCGAAGAGGACTCAGAGGCGGCGTCAGATGGAGGACTGGAAAAACTAACCGAAATGAAAGAATTGTAGCGCAGCTCAACGTGCAGTCTCTCTTGCCAAAGTTAACGGAGATTCAAAGCGACAGTGACAAAACATATAACATAGACATTTTTAGCCCTGTCCGAAACGTGTTTATCACTGTCAACTTCCAGTCGTTTAGTCACAGTTAGCGACTACAACATATAACGCAACGATCGCAACCCCGCTCGCCCCAGATCGAGGTCGTACGGTGGAGTAGCTATCATGGTGCGCAATACATTTGCTGCTAACGGACTGTAACGTGCTACATACTAACGTACGTAACCTTACATGCGTGGTCGGTTCCAAGCTGGAGATATTGTGGGTGCGTGTACAAGTCGGCAAAAATCGGTCCATCACGATCGCATCATGCTACCGCGCACCATTCAACACGGTCGCTCAACTCACCGCCGATCTGGACGATCTTGAGGCGCAGCTGCGGCATGTTGTCGCTTCTCACGGCGGATTGGTGATTTTGGCGGGAGATCTTAACTGTGACCTCTTCAATACTACAGCTTCAGCTTGTTGCACGCTTCAACAAACGCTAGACTCACAGCTTGTAACACAAGCTCGCCGAAGTATCGTCCTGCACAGTCGCTACTGGGCATTATTGCCCTGAACAATGGTGGCCAGGTTATGCGGTCCGGCGTAACACTTTGTCACTATGGAACTCCGCATGACATATCGCGTGCGTTGTTGAAGATAGGAGAACAGTCCGCAGAAAAAGAATAACTGTTTTCGGAAGACGCCTGTCACGTATTGATAATGTCGACCTCAATTATCAGTTAGCAGTGCAAGACTGGAGCCAAGTAGAAAATGCAGAGGAAACGGAGCAAAAGTGGCAACATTTCATCAGTATCTTCACTAATATGCTGGACGCTGTTGCTCCTGTTACTAAGATCCGTCTTCCGCCAACCCAAGCACCTCCAATGTCGGCACATACGTGGCAGTTAAATAAATCCAGAATGGAAGCTTTGATGAAAGGCGAAATGACAAACTACTAAGAAATCAACCGGAAATATCGCGCCGCGGTTCGAAAAGACACTCAATCATTTTCAGAATAAGGTTCACGGAGTTAAACCACACGCAATGTGACCAGTAATTCGACCGATTATCGACCACAAGCACAACGTCGCTGCTGTGAGCGCAACTCCTGAAGAGCTGAACAGGTATTGTGTCTCCATCGGACCCGACTCTGTTTCGACTATTACTGCAACGTCTGTGCCGGTACCGACTCTGTTGCCGAGAATCACAACAGCTCACTTGTGTATTCAGCCGATCACCATGAGCCAATTGGGACACATTGTGATGTCTCTAAAGACGTCAAACTCAGTTGGTGCTGATTGTGTGAGTGTACGCATGATGCAGCAGTTCCTGCCTGGCTTTGGACGTCAACTGCTCGACATTGTCAACAGCTGCCTCGTCAAATGTGTAGTGCCGGCGGCATGGAAACACGCCCTGGTCACGCCCATTCCCAAATCCAGTACAGTGTCGTCCAAACCTAGCGCAACTCGACCAATTTCTATACTTACTGCAATCACAAAGATTGTAGAGAAAGTTGTGCAGGTGCAGCTGCTGAGGCACATAGAGCGACACCAGCTGATTTATGACAGTCATCACGGCTTCAGGCGTAAATACTCCACTGAGACCGCACTACACACGATGACAGAGCACTGCCTGCGCGCCATGGACAGCAGAAAAGTAACCTTAGTAGTGTCACTTCATTTTTCTAAATGTTTCGACACAGTTCCGCATGGAGAGCTAGCGGATAAGCTCCAACTCTATGGCGTAGAGACGGACTAGTTTGAAGACCACCTCAAAGCGCACACCCAGCGGGTGCAGCTCAGGGATCCGTCCGGTCAGACTCGGTACTCCTCTATCAGGGAAAACGGTCTCGGGGTGTTCCAGGGCGGAGCACTCAGCTGCATTCTGCTCACCGTGTATTCAAATGACCTGACTTCTTGTCTTGCCAAATACAGCGGGATGACTACAGTTCAATAGGCGGACGACCTACAGCTGGCGATATCTGGCGCCAAAAAAGACCTATCACACTTAATTCGGGCCGTAAAGGAAGCACTTTCCGATATAATCCGGTGGTGCTCAACCAACCGGTTGAAGATCAACTCGGCGAAAACGAAATTCATGCTTGTCGGTACGAAACACCTACTTCAAGGCATTCCACCTGTGACTGTTTCGTGCGACGTCAGCGCGATACATTAAAGCAGGACAGTCAAAACACTGGGACTGACTGTTGACCGACACCTGCGTTTCACTGATCACATCGACCAGCTCGTCCGCGGATGCACAGTTATGCTCATCGGAATATCGCACGCAATGAGCAGTATTCATAAAAATTGCATGCGCAGAATAATCGAGTGTCTTGTGATCAGTAGACTGCGTTATTGTGTCTCAGTGTACGGCACCTGTGGCAAAGCCGAACTGAACAAGCTTCAAAAAGTGTTGAATTTTTGCGCCAGAGTGGTCACAGGGCGGAGGAAGTACGACAGCATCGCACAACAATACCGATCCCTCCGCTGGCTATCTGCTGAACTACTTGTTGATTATCACCGTGCTATTGCTGTGCACAACATTTGCGTCTTTGGCGTGCCTAATCAACTCGCAAGCGAGGTGGCGTTAAACGCGCAGCATGAGCACAACACACGAGGCTCGACACAGTGTCTGCTGCCGCGCATATCGACCGAAACTGGAAGGCGGAGGCTGCTGTACAGCGGTGTACAGCTGTACAACAACGTCAAAACAGACAAACTGCGAGTTGAATTCAAGTCTAAGCTGCACAAAGAGCTATTAAACCAGATACCAATGTCGCCAAATTAACGCCAAAAACACCAAGAAGCAGCATATTGACTGATTTTATTTTATTTTTATTTATTTGACCTTACCATTTCCATGCGCTCTATCGTGTTTCAGCACATTCACCAATTTTATACATTTCATTCATCGACTTTTTATTAGAATTTCACTATGTACTTAAACGACAAAGAGCTGAAAAGCCGTTTGTAATGGATGTTTTTTGATAAATACATGATGATGGTGATCAACGGACATCTATTGGGCAAGTTTTGTTTCATACGCTACGTTTCGCATTTGACATTTACTACGCGTTCCGTGTTGCCGAACCAAATTGAGCGGCCACGAACACGAGGCTTGATTTATCGTCGAGTGTATTGTGTTCTCAAGTTATTGTGTTCTCAAGTCTCAGCAACTCCCCTGGTTCGATTATATTGCGTTTAAAATTTCTTCCAGTAACTATACAAAATATACAAACAATTGTTTGTTTAGTTATATGCTGGTGTAGTCATGTGTGCATGAGTGTATTGTGTGGACAAACTGTGAAGCGATGTTTAATGTTTTAAATTAATCAAATTAAATATTATTATACTGAGAACGTTGAAACGTAATGCTATATTTTAACACAGCAAAGCAACCGATAATTCAAGCAACACATTGGTAATACAGCAAACCATCTGGTAATTCAACACGCTCCCAACACACTCATTCCATCACACATAAACCAGCACACACGATACTTGAATTGCCAACTGTCCATAACCCAAAGTTGCCAGACCAAATGCCAAGATACCACAAATATGATTAGAATAATCATGTGCTAAATCGAAATAATATTTTTGGTGTTATCAGGCAAGTATTTGAATTGAAAGTTGGTTCAGTTGTATATACCGTACATCTATTTGAGCGGCATGCCGTTCTATTTTTAAAACTTTCCTCCGTGGTGACATCAAATTAGAGGCGCCGTTTAATTAGAGGGTGCCACTCTATTTTCCGGCTAGTTAGTCAAATATATGAGAGAATATGGTAAATTTTATGGATGAAATAAGAACCCGATAACGTATACTTATGTATTTAACAAAGAACACAAATACGGTGATACGGGGGTGATTGTTGGTAAGTAAGCACAAATTCACTGATAAAAATCAGTCAGTTATGGCTATTACAAAAATAGAAGGAGTCATCAAAGTGGCTTTTAATTAGAGGTACCGTCCAATTAGAAGGTGCCGTTCAGTCTGTGTCTTTGTGCCGTTCAGTCTTTGTGCTCGGCGTGTAAGTTTCGCTAAACTCCAGTAGACAGTGAGCCGGTGCGGCAATGGCGTATGCAGCAGAAATGATGGAAGAGTGTTTATCCAATGATGAGCTACTCAATATGATCAGGCAGAATATTGTCGAGCCTGCTGTGAAAGCTGTAGTCGCAGAGGCAGTGCAGGCAAAAGAGCATGAGATTGCGATCCTGAAAGAAGATCTGAACTCTGCACTGGACAGAATCGACAGTATTGAACAGCACTCCAGGCGAAAAAATCTTTGCATCTCAGGCCTGGTGGAGGAGAAATCTGAAGATGCCAACAAGCTCCTGCAAGATGTTGCCAAGAGAATGAAGGTGGAAATATGCGCGGATGACGTGGAATCGGTACACCGAATTGGCAAACCTGTCACAGGCAAATCCAGACCACTCCTGATCTGCTTTGAAAAACTCAGAAAGCGAAATGAGTTTTGCAGGGCCCGCACATTTTTGAAGGCGGCTGCGGATGCCGCTGGAAATTGCTCTGGGCCCATATTTGTTAACGATCATTTGACGAGAAAAAACAGCAAGCTGATGTATGACTTGAGGCAAATGAGAAGAGCTGGAAATATTCACGCGGTATGGACTGACATGGGATTGGTGAAAATTCGAGTAACTGAATACGCCTGTGCTGTTACGGTATTATCAATGGATGATGCCCTTCGCCACACTGGACCAGCCGGAGCAATGACCGAAGAAACAGATTCTATTCAGTTGTCTCAGGCAGAACGCACGGCTGAGTGGAAAATGTCAGCCGCAATGTTACAGCCACGACAAACAAAGTGAAGCGACCCAACACCAGATTCAATCAATCAAACAGGCGGCAGTTCAACTAGCTACAACCAATATACCTCACCTCACACAGGTCACACCTGCCACACAGTGAGTGTACACACTTGCCTTGACGTCGTATTGTCGTGCGTTTGTTTTGCGTCCTGTAATCTTAACCTAGTTGTATTGTTGTTCACGTATTGTATGCCAATTGTCTGTATATACTTTAAAATGTGTTTTTTATCGCTTCACTCACCTATTCGCCGCTGACCGGTAGAATGTTTGTGCACCCACATCGCAACTCTTATTTTTGTTCTAGCTATACGTGCAATTTTCATTCTGTGTTTTTTATTTTATTTTTTTCTATAGACTGATATTTTCTTTTTTTCATTGTAATTCATCCATCTATTTTTTATATTTATTCCTGGGTTTATTGATTGCCTTTTTGTGATCATTAGTATGAATTATTGGGATGATGAGCTGGGTATAGAACTGGAGCCCGAAAGTAATTTTTTCACACAACATTTGGACATGGGTGACAAAAAGATATATGAACAATGCACATACAAGATTCCTTCTACAATTGTGAAAAATTCATTGGAGTTGGCCATATTGCAAGTCAATATAAAATCGTTGAAGCAAAACTTTGAAAAACTGAAATACTTACTCTCCAGTTCAATAATGTTTGATATTATCCTATTATCAGAGACTTGGATTGATGACCGTTCATCTAAATTTTTCCAGATTGATGACTATAATTTAGTGACCGCTTCGCCGGACAAAGAAAGAACGAGGGGTAAAGGATCTGCCATTTATGTGAGCAAAAAATATAATTACATGGTCAGTGACAAGTATTCAAGTGGCACAGAGATTGCATTTCAGGCAGTTACTATTGAGCTGTTTAACCCAAATCAAAGAAATATAGTTTTTATCTCTGTCTACAGGTCTCCCTCTCATCAGTCTTCCCTTTTTATGAATTTTTAGACACATCACATTTTGACACATTGTTTAATGATAAACTAGTAGTTATTGGCGGTGATTTTAACATTGATATCTTGGATAATTCGCAAACAGATTTTATTGATCTCATGGCTTCCAAAGGATTCTACCCAACAATCAATAAGCCGACTCGTATAACACAGACATGCTCCACTCTGATCGACAACATATTCATCAACAACGCGTTTCTAGTCTCTTCCAGTGGCATAATAACGCATGATATCAGTGATCACCTGTCAACTTTTTGCACTGTGACGTACAATACTGTTTCACCCACAACATTGCATCAAAATAGAAGATTATTCAATTTTAAACATGCTGACAAATTAATACAACAAGTCAAAGTTGAGATGGACAAGTTCTATGAGATATCAGAAGCCGAAGAATGTGCCAACTTCCTGCTACAAACATGTGTAACCCAAATCGACAAATTATCAAATGCTAAAAAGAACCTGAGGAAACTGCCTCAACAGCCGTGGATTGACAAAAGACTCTTAGCAGACATCAATCTAAAAAACAAATTGCATCTCAAATACGTCAACAAAAGGTAAAAAGGAAGACTTTCAAATATTTATATTATTTCGCAATAGATTAAAAAGCGAAATACAATTGGCAAAACAGAAATACTACCTTGAGCAACTAAAACGTCATCAATGCATTAAGCGAATGATGTGGAACACATTACTAACCATAACTAACGTGAAAAAACGAAAGGAGATTTTACCGTCCTGTTTTATACACAATGATGTTTTACATGAAAACCCAACAGACATTGCTGAAGAATTCAACATGTATTTTACTAACGTTAATCTTAATATAGCGAGAAATATACCGCTTACCAACGTACACCATAGGATGTTTCTCGATCATTTAAAGTCGTGTGAAAGCAACAAATTCGTGTTTCAAACTGTTCCAAATCTTGTCGTACACTCCATAATAACTCAACTGAAGAGTGGCAAGAGCGCACATGACGGTCTCATAGGTGAAATTCTAAAACTTATTGCCTCGTCATTCCTCACCGAAATTGCACACATGATTAACTTATGTATCACACAATCATGCTTTCCGAGTACTTTCAAAATTGCGCGTTATTCCAATTTTCAAACAAGGTAATAAGCAAAACTTTATTAACTACAGATCTATATCAATTTTAACGCCTATGTCTAAAGTACTAGAGAGAATTGTATATAATCAGCTCATGGATGATTTTACTACCAATGATCTTCTATTTGACTTTCAATTTGGTTTTAGAAAACAACGATCTACATACATGCCAATCGGTATTTTAACTTAACTAATTAACAAAGCACGTGGTTCTAACTCAATCGCACTTACAATTTTCCTTCACATACAAAAAGCTTTTGATTGTGTAGATCACGCTATCCTGCTGGACAAACTCCGCTTTTACAACTTGGCCGAGTCAACAATAAAGCTTCTCAAGGCATTCCTGTCAAATCGCGTGCAATTTCTTGATTTTAATGGTTGTTGTTCAAGTACAAAAGAAGTCAAAATGGGAGTACCTCAGGGCTCAATTTTGGGACCATTACTGTTTTTAATCTATGTTAATGACCTTTTTAAATGTAGCACTTCATCGCAATTTTTAATGTTTGCTGACGACACTGCTGTCTTTATCTCAGCCTCTACACAGAATGAATTGACGAGTAAAACCAACAATCTTTTAAGTAACATATCAGAGTGGTCCAAAGCAAATACGTAGACTACGGTTAAACACTTCTAAGATGAAATATCAAATATATAATTTCACCAAAAATGAGCTGAGTGATTTAAACTTATTAATTGACAATGCTCGAATTGATCACTCGCCAGTGGTGAAATATCTGTGGGTAATGTTAGATAATGACCTCAAATTCCTTGTTCATATCAGGTATACAACTTCAATAATTAACAGGCACATTGGAATTATTTCGAAAGCTCGTAAATTTTAACCTCTGAACACGCGCTTGTATTATACAATGCCTTAATTCAACCTTTCTTATCGTATTGTAATTTAAATTGGGTATTGAGGTATCCTACCCATTACAATCCTTTAATTGTTGCGCAAACGAGAATTATGAGGATTATCGACATGGCTCCATATGGTTCACATACAAGCACAATTTTATATAAGTATATGGTACAAAAATTTCGTGATATCGTCAAATCAAACTGGATGGTTTTAATGCATAGTTTTTTAACCAATTCACTTCCCCCATGTATTTCTCACATTTAATTTTGAAACTCAATACAAGAAATCTAAGAGAAAAACATAATTTTGAGGAGCTAATAGTGAATAACAATTATGAAGAACATTGCATGTTTATCAAGGCACCCAAGTACTGGAATCAGATAGTTGCCAAACATATTCCGTCTCTGGTGAATGTTCCTCCTTCTAAACGTAGACTCAAACAAGTTACGAACAAGCTGATTATGGACAATTACTGATTATTGACTCAGTGATCTAGTTGATGGTGACAATGTTGACAATGTTGATGATAATGATAGCTGATAGCACCAATGCTGATAGTTAAATGTGACAATATCACGTGTACTTGGCTCGGTCTATTTCCTCGGCTCATCATCTCCTCATTTTTATTATTTTTTGTTATGAATATTTTTTTTATCTGTAATGATCTACTTTTGTTTTGGTTGACCAAAAATTGAAACGATGACTTTTTCTTCTCTTTACTTCACAATTGTTCTTAATTGCATGATATATAATTATTTTTAATTAATTCAGTGGTTGAGACAGGATTCTTCCTTACACCCTGAAAATATAATTTTTGCAACTGTTTTTGTGATGTTCTTCATATTCTGTTTCGAGTGTGAAATATACTTTCTTCTTTCAAATAGAGATTTTACTGTAGTTTTGATTGTTTGCGCATTTCATTATACTTTCATTTTATTTTAGACACATTAAAATAGTATGCCTGTATGTGAGAGTTCTATACATTTCAATACATTTCAGTTTCAGTATCATCTTTGTTGATTATCCACTTTTATTGCGCTTGCACAGTATTTGTGTCTGAATTTGAAGGTCCTCTCGTGTTTGCTACAGTGTTTAACTGTCTCAGAAAGCGAGTGAACCTGGCATGGAGAATTGTATGTTATATAAAATATTACCGTATTTTCCGTATATTAGAGACCCTTGTGTATATGATACCCCTTACGTTTTAATGCAAATATTCTGGGATACATTTTTTGAGTAATTAATAACTTTATTAACAATAGAAGTCGTTATCAATTAAAAGCATCATTATAGTCAAATCTCGCTACTATGCCACCCGTCGGGACCGAGCAAAAATGGCATAGTAGCGAGAGTGGCATACTAGCGAGAGTTTGTATGAACGCCCGTATTTTCTCAACGAAATCGGTTTTACAATAAAACAGTTTTGTTCTAAATTTATACACCATTTTCGATCAAAAACTCTCAAAAGTCGACGTCTGGTGCATCTTGTTTCGGCGGATTTCGAGCATCTCGTTGTCTAAATGATCGCACGCTGGCATCACACCGGGTTTTCCGCTACTCTGCTGCATGAACTTCACGGGGTGGCTAGTAGCGAGATTTGACTGCATATCGGATATCATTACATACTGGTGCTAAAAGACTTACTCCCATGTTTAAGTTACCCCTATTCTTACAATGAAATTTTTGGCCAAAAGTGGTATCTTATATGCTGGAAAATACTCTTATATTCGTCTTATATGAAGATAGTTTAGCTGTATAGTCTTATAGACCTAACCTCTTATATACGGAAAATATTTTTATATACAGAACATTTTCTCATATACGGTGTATATATAAGTTTTCATTAGTACTCATAAAATATGAGGCTGTACAATTTTCTAAGCCATGGGATTTTGTCACGGTTGCGAGAGTTATGGGACTTTGTAAACTCATTTGCGTGGTTCTGAGTTTTCATGTGTTTCATATGGACGCGTAGTGATTGTGTGTGTGTGTGTGTGTGTGTGTGTGTGTGTGTGTGTGTGTGTGTGTGTGTGTGTGTGTGTGTGTGTGTGTGTGTGTGTGTGTGTGTGTGTGTGTGTGTGTGTTTGTTTGTGTATGTGTGTGTGTGTGTGTGTGTGTGCGTGTGTGCGTGTGTGTGCGTGTGTGTGTGCGTGTGTGTGTGTGTGTGTGTGTGTGTGTGTGTGTTTGTTTGTGTATGTGTGTATGTGCGTGTGTGTGCGTGTGTGCGTGTGTGTGCGTGTGTGTGTGCGTGTGTTGAGCTGGAGTTGTCGTGCTGTGTGGACGTGTTTTTGATCTCTGCCAATCTAGCTTGGTTTGACTAGGCGTAACTGTGCTTTTGACACTATAAGGGTATACTATTTTGAGTTTGAGTTTTATTGAGTTTATTGAGTTTATTGCCAATTCCATCAAACAATAACATTGCAAAATTCAACTCAAAACATTAGGCTAGTGCCTGTCAAGCGGACTTTTAGACATGCATTGATAAATAATTGAACGTGATACAGCGAAATATTGTCAAACGTTAACAGTTAACATAAACAGATAAAATAAACGGACACATTTAGACACACAAAAAATTATCCGCATATATCATCACCTATATAACCATTCATACCATAATAATCTCGCTTATGTAGCCATATATTCACAACTTTCATATACATTTAATCAAAGTGAAAAAAGAGACCAAATGGGGAAAGTGACAAAATTCCCGACGTTTATCGCATATTTGCTAGCACATTAAAATTTATATTTCCTCACACGAAAGCCACACACATATATTTTCACACCAAATACCCCCAGCAGCATGCACTTACATACATACAATCACCTTCGTACGTACACATACGCAAATACGAGTACAACAATAACATACACAACAACAATAACACACACAACAAGCACTTAATCTCACGTACAGGACAAATTATATTATTATAAGACAATATCAAGGCGGAAAGAAAGACGCAACTCAATAACCAACAACATACCCAATGTCCCAATTAACTTGCTATACCCAGATTTGTCACTCTCCGCTCTGCAAAGTATAGAGGTGTTTTTTAATATATCGTTTGAATGTGTCAACTGACATGAAGTAGCATTGGGATTTTATCCAGTTGGGTAAGGAGTTCCAAACTTCTGGTTCACGATATATAATAGAGTTTTTATACAGTGATGTTCTGTAGCTCGGAATTTTTATGTCAAGGTTGTTCCTTCTCGTGGATTGTTGATGCCTCTGTACGTGAAATATACTTTCGTTACACTTCATTGATCTGAACACCCTTAGTAATAGGAAAAATTTGTGTACATACTTCATTTTGAGTACTTTAAGTTCACTAAATACTTTTTTGGTAGTTTCTGCTCTTCTCATGAACGACATTATCCGTAGCATGCGCTTTTGTACAACACTCAATTTTTCTGTAAATGAAGGCCATGTACATCCCCAAATTGAAATACAATAGATTAATTTGGAATAGAATAAGCAATAGTATAATGACAAAAGCGCATCCTGTGTTAAACTGTATCTCGTACGGTAGATGATTCCAGCTATTTTCGATAATGTTGTAGAGAGCGAGTCAATGTGATCTTTCCAATTTAAATTCTCATCTACTGTTACACCCAAAAATTTGGTTGCATGTACTCTCTGAATAATTTCACCATCCACCTTTACTGCACCTATACAATGTGACAACGATCGATTTTGGAATAACATTAACTGTGTCTTTTTTACGTTTAGTTTCAGCTTGTTAGCTTTTATCCAATTGTAGATTTTGTCTAACACTGAAGAAAGTTTAGCATGCAGATTGTGTATATTTCTGTCCGAGATTACAATACTTGTGTCGTCTGCATGAATTGTGAAGTGTGCATCAGCACCATTAACAATGTCATCGATGTAGATCAAGAACAATATGGGCCCTAATATGGAGCCCTGCGGGACACCATGTCTGATAATTTTTTGACTAGAACTTTCATTATTGCATGTTACATATTGAAATCGGTTAGATAAATAACTATTCAGCAATTTGAGAGCATTACCTCTCACTCCAATATTTTGTACCTTTTTCGACAGTATATTGTGATTTAATGAGTCGAACGCCTTTGATATATCCAGAAATGCGGCAGCCACATGCATTTTATTATCCATTTTATTGTTAATTTCAGATACAAAATGAAGAAGGGCTGTTTCAGTTGAGCGGTTTTTCCTGAACCCGAATTGAGATTTAGTTAATAATCCATTTTTTTCTAAATAATCAGTCAATCTTTTTGCGATAATTTTTTCGAAAATTTTGCTGAAAACTGGTAGAATCGATATTAATCTATAATTATTTACATCAGATTTCACACCCGATTTATGTAAGGGTAGAGATTTAGCAATCTTCAACTTATCCGGGAAGACACCCTTGTACAAAGTCAAATTTATTATGTGACTTAGAGGAGTGGCTATGTGAATAGCAATCCGCTTCAAAATAGATGCAGGAATTTCATCATGACCAGCAGAGTTAGATTTTAATGAATTAATATATGATAGTACTTCTGATTCAGCGCAAGGATACAAATACATGGAGGACAATGTCGGTTGTTTGAGATAGGTGGTGAAGCTCGGTCCCGATATATTAGTGTTTTCATTTGTTTTGTCTATCAAGCCAGTGAAGTGCTTGTTGAAGGTTTCAGCTGTTTCCTTCTCTTCTACCTGGTCCAATTTTATATTTCTATTCATAGCACTTTCATTATTACCCAGAATAGTATTTAACACTTTCCACGTTTCTTTTGGGTTGCCCTGTTTAACTTTCAGCTGGTTTCTGAAAAATTTATTTTTGGCAGTTCTCAACGCTCCAGTCAGTATATTTCTATATCTTTTAAATCTCTCTTTATAGGTGAGCGGCCACTTATACGCTAGTCTGCTTAGTCTGTGCTTCTCTTTGATACAGTTTATTAATCCTGTGGTTAAATAGCTTGATGCTTTCTTTGGTTTGAAGTACTTCAAAGGAAAATGACATTTAAACATTTCTCTGAAAGCGTCGGAGAACAAATCATATGCTTCATTAGGGCAAACTGATGATAATACATGATCCCACTTGAAATCACTTAACTCATTGGAAAAAGATAATAAATTTTTTTGACCAAAGTCCCGTTTCAACAATTGTTTGGATTGACGCTCCATATGACTTTTCTTTTGGAAATACGACAGCACTATAAAATGATCTGATATATCACTCAATATAATGAGGTTGCGTGAGTTGTTCTCCCACTGGTTGGTCCATATATGGTCAATTATTGATGCTGAATCTTCGGTTACCCTCGTGGGTTTAGTTGTACATGACAATAAAGAAAAACTGAACATTAGTTCTGTAAATTCTTTCACTTGGTAATTTGAGTCGCCGATATTTATGTTCCAATCACCAAACAAATAAATAGATTTAAATCTGTGAGAGAGAATGTAGTCAAATATATGATTAAGCTCGTCAATAAAATCAGAAAAGTTGCCACTTGGTGGACGATATACAGATGCGAGAAAGTGCTTCTGATCGCCATAATTTAACTGAACACACACACATTCAAAGTGCGGCTTACTCGTGTTAAGGTCATTGATGGGCAATGACGACAGTTTTTCATTCACGATCATTGCTACCCCTCCTCCATGTCTATTTCGGTGCACTGAATACATATTATATTTAGGTATCTTGTACAGAGGGGCAATTTCGGCGTCTAGTCTGGTCTCTGAGAAACCGACCACGTCAAAATTTACTTTGCCAAAGTTTAATATGGTATCCACGAAACTTTGCAGATTGGAAGCAACGCTCGCAATATTCAAAGTCGCAATAGAGAACTCTGATCTTTCGTTATATCTGTCATTGACGCTAGTGTATGAGTCTACTTCACGTGTAACTATTTGCTTATCTGAGATAGTGACATAGCTTGATTCAGGGACATTTTTGGCATTAAAAGAAGAAAACAAAGGCTGAACAAATTCATCAAAACTTTTAAGCTCTGTAAACTGAGCCATATCAAATAGATATAAGATAATTTAACAGTAAAAAAAAAATTACCAGATCAGTTTTTCTTTGGAGCTCTCTTTCTTCGAGTTTGTCCCACTGCAACGGCAGATTTGACCGCTCTAGCTGCAGGAGAATCGACCACCGGCGAGGCCGCCGCCCCAGGCGCAGGAGCCGCAACAATTTTAGCCGCCGTTGGAACTGTTGATACAGTTCCGCCTGCACCTTCTTTACGGCCCACTCTCGATGTACTGGCCTTTGTTGAACTGTCCCCGGCCCCCGCCCCTGCAGTCGCCT
The DNA here is from genome assembly GCA_916048095.2 of Sacculina carcini. Lineage (NCBI taxonomy): Eukaryota > Metazoa > Arthropoda > Thecostraca > Sacculinidae > Sacculina > Sacculina carcini. The sequence goes on from OU696572.1 coordinate 7,313,355, forward strand.
CCGCTGCGACCGCTCCTGCTCCAATGGTGTTGTGTGTACGGTTTCGGCCTTGACCGCTGGTCACGTGATCACCAGGACGATTGATTGGCGCAGCACGACCAGGAAACTCATCCTTTTCTCGGATTATTAGGCGTGTATGCCTGAAATAGGCAATTTTGCCACGCGCTCTTGCCTCCTTCAGCATTGGCATCTGATCTTTCTTTTTCTGTTGTGAGGCAATACAGAGGTCTTCATTAATATAGATGCCTGTCCCCTTGAGTTTACGAGCGTTGCGCATAGCCGCTTCCCTGTCAGAAAACCGGTCGAATTGAACAACGACGTTGCGGGGTCGATCTCCAAACGGACGTCCAACTCGATGCGCCCGCTCAATGCTCACTGATGTCAGGTCCATTTTTTCTGAAAGTAGCTTGTGCACACCCTGTGTGGTCTGTTCCCAGGTTTCTCGTCCCGTTTCTTGTATTCCGGCGATGCACACATTCTTCCTCCGGCTGAAATCTTCAGCTTTGTCACTTCTCAGTTGCAGTTCCATGAGCTTACCTCGGAGGTATTCAATTGTCTCTTTGTTCTCTATATTTTCCCGTTTGATGTCTTTGACTTCATCTTTGAGATCGTAAATCTCAGCTTGTGAGAATTCCAGGCTTCTCTTGATTTGATATAGGAAGTGTGATAGGAGGTGTGTTTCAGCAGCGCACGTGGCGTCGCGTGCCTTTGTGCGGTACTGTGCGCGTTGTACGCACAGTATATTCTATAGAATTATCCAAGTTTAGTTAGTTAGTTTGTACATTGCTTCGGTGATTTCAAACGGAAAATTAAAGTCTTGGTAATTCCGTGAAAATCATTTGCCACATCGAATGTGGTGCGTCCGATAATTGAAATTCGGAATTTTCTGCATACTTCCAATTGGATATCGGCTGCATAAAAACTGACAACTGGAAAAAAGAAGAAGGAAAGGAAACCATCATGGAAAATGGAAAATGAAGTGTTAATAGTGACTAAACCGATACTTGGCCATGGCCAAAGCGAATGATTTGCCTTCTGGATCATTGGATATGACAGAGTTGAACTCTACCAATACCCAAGCACAGATGATTTCACACGTCGACACGTCAAATCTTACAGCCGCACAGGTATCTTGTGAATCCTGTGGCGAGCAATGTCTATCAGAATGCCTGAAATGCGGTAAGCGTAAACGCTACACGCATATTGTTTGTTCTAAGCTGCCTGTGTACGCAATTGTGAACTTCATGAACAGCAGGTGTCAGTACACTTGTGATATGTGTGTCAAGACTTTATATGGAGACGAAACTGACCAATTGTTCACTAAAGTTATATCAATAATGGACACTGAAAATGGGGTCAAAATGCAAAACACTCAAAGTAGTAATGAAAATACTGAATATATTGAGACCGTTAATCAGGCATCGAAAATTCATCGCAGCACGGACGAGGACGACACAATCAAGCAACCGACTACGAAGAAAAGTGAGCACACTAATGATAGCTGGAAAAGAAAAATATGTTTTTTCTACAAACAAGGAAAGTGTAAGTTTGGTCTCAAGGGTCGCGAATGCCCTTATGCACACCCAAAGCTATGCGTGAAGTACAAAAGAAATGTTTTGGATGCTACAACAGGCTGCAGGGATGGCAAACAGTGCAATTTTTCCATCCGCCTATTTATTACCAATCCAAATTGAAAAGAGAATGTGTGATGAAAAATGTAAAAAGCTTCATTTGAAAGGTACACGTCGCACCCATTCTGTGATAACTGAAAATCCACCGACGCAATTTCCGGCAATGCAGGGTCATTGTATGAGCTCATCACAGTGCAATATTGACACGCAAAAAATGAGAACTCAGCCATGGAAACATTACCAAAACCGTCCATCATATTCGGCCGTGGTTGCATCCAACATAAGACGCACTATGCACAATACAAATCGTTCGGATAATTCACAGACAGTGAATATTGGCCAAGTACCGGTGAACACTTCAGCTGCACAGACACAACATGATACGATGTTGACTTTTTTAGTAGAGCAGGTGCGGCAGCTACATGCAACACAAGCGCAGATCTTGCATATGTTGCAGAGAACGAGCCCACAGTGCAATACAGCTCTGCAGACACAGGTGTGCTTCCCGCCGCTCCGGCCAGCAAGTTACACAAGCTAGTAACTTTCAATGTAGCCGGCCTATTACCGTACAAATGTAGGGGCAAAATAAAACTAATTGAAGAGTTTGTGAAGCAAGAAAATTCCTTCGCATTATTATTGTCAGAAGCACACCTTAACGAAGACGTCAGGGACGCTGAAATCCAAATACCAATTTTCACTGCTTTTAGGACCGATAGAACATGCAATCGAAAGTAAGGTGGTATTATAACATATCTCAATGAAGATTTGGCGAGGAAAACTACAGTTCTTTTGTCCCGGTCAAATTCCTACACAGAACAACATATATTGTTTGTACGTCCCATTAACACTATTTTAATTAATATTTATAGACCACCTGCATGCCCAACAAATAAATTTACCGATCAACTGGCCGAATTGCGAAGAATTCTGGAAGAATTGTCATCCCCTACACCTACTATTCTAATTCTTGGAGATCTCAATTTTCCTAGAATCGACTGGGATTCACAGAGTGTCTACGGAGGAACGTTGGAAATGAGATCTCAAGCAGAAAAATTACTTCTATTTTTTAATGACTTTTGTCTGGAGCAAATTATCCGGTTACCTAATAGAGATGTGAATATTTTAGATCTTATCACGGTTAATAACGACAATATCATACATGAATACCGTATCGACAAGACCAATCTCTCGGACCACAACATTATCATCTTGACCACTAAAATTGAATGGATGAATCAGAGGAATATTGTAGAAAGGAAAGACCGAGAGAAAGGCTTCAGCAGCATGAAATTTCTTTCGGAAAAAGTTTGTTGGACAGATGTGTAATCATGTCTTAATACAATCAATTGGGTGGAAGAAATGAAGAATTTAGAGCCTAATCAACAGTACAACTACTTGATTAAACAATGCCTAGAAATATGTGAGAAATACATACCGTTGAGACGACCTGCTAAGAAAAATCAGATACCGCACGATCGCAAATTATTGATGAGGAGGCGTGGAAAGTTGAGAAGAAAACTATGTGCTCAATCTGATGATCAGACAAGAAAAAAACTGGAGCAGTCGATATGTCTGATCAACATTGAATTGAAAAACTCAGTGGAAAATGAACACAATCGCAATGAGCAAAAGGCTATATCTCGTATAAAAAGTAATCCTAAATATTTTTACAAATATGCAGCCAATAAGCTGAAAGCCAGAATTGGCATTTGACCCTTAGTTAATCTTGAAGGTGAAATTTCAGACGAGCCTGATGAGATAGTGGATGTTCTATGTAGACAGTACAAGGAAACATTTAGCGAGTCTCTCTAGGAAAAAGCTGTTCTCAAGCCTGAAATTTTGTTCGTGGAAACAAATGAGGGAACTCCATGTCTGGCTAACATCGATATAACTGCTGGAAAAATAATCCTGGCAATCAAACAGCTGAGGATTAATGCAGCTGCGGGCCCAGACCAATTTCCAGCAGTTCTCATGAAAAAATGTGCCGTGGAGCTGAGTACCCCTCTTCAAGTTTTCTACGAGACATCACTTAAAACAGGAAAGATCCCTCAGTGCTTGAAGAATGCTAGGATTACGCCAATATTCAAAGGCGGTTTGAAAAGGGCTGCTAAGAACTACAGACCAGTAGCGCTGACATCACACATAATAAAAAAATTTGAAAAAATACTGGTGGGACACATAACATCATATCTCGAGTAAATGCACATCTTCAACACTAATCAATATGGATTTAGAGCTGGTCGGTCGTGCCTGTCACAACTACTGGCACACCACGAGCAAGTGTTGAACTCACTCGAAAATAACATTGACATGGACATAATCTACCTAGACTTCTCCAAAGCTTTTGACAAAGTGGACCACGGTATACTTTTCCATAAATTCCGGGACAGTGGCATCACTGGTAAACTAGGTATATGGCTGCATAGTTTTTTAACAGGCAGGTCTCAAATTGTAGCTGCCGACGGTGCCGAGTCGATTTCAACACCAGTAACCAGCGGTGTTCCCCAGGGCACTGGGCTCGGACCCCTCATGTTCATTTTGTACAATGCCTACATCGACACAAATGTCCGTCACTCTCGCGTTGCTTCCTTTGCGGACGACACCCGAATTTCAAGGGGAATATTTTCCAACGCCGACAGAGAGCTGCTCCGAGAGGACCTTCACGTGCTTTACAATTGGGCAAAAGAAAATAACATGCTGTTCAATAGCTGTAAATTCGAGCATATGAACTACACTGTGAAAGGTGATAGCGACGGTATCTCTATGTACGCGGCCCACGACGGTTCCGATATCACCGTTAAGTCCTATGTGAAAGATCTGGGTATTACACTCAGTAAGGACTGTCAATTCACAACCCATATTCATAGCGTGGCTAAAAAAGCGCGGTCTCAAATGGCTTGGATTCTTCGCACATTCCATACTCGAGAGTCGGGACCAATGATGACCTTGTTCAAATCCCTAGTTCTACCGCTGCTAGAATATTGATGCATTCTGTGGAGTCCATCGTCAGTCACCCTGAAACAACTACTAGAAGGTGTGCAGAGATCGTTCACCGCCAAAATATTCTCAGTGAAACATCTAGACTACTGGGAGCGGCTTCAAACTCTCAAACTGTATTCGCTAGAGAGGCGTCGTGAGAGATACTTTATACTATAAGCTTACAAAATTCTATCAGAAAAAAACTGTCAATAGCACTGAATTTGAATTATATATTCATCGCCGTCTTGGTCGACTTTGCACATCGAGACGAGTCAACGCACGAGCGACAACAAGAATAAAGAACTTGGTGCCTAACACATTTTTTTCGCGAGCTGCAAAACTGTATAATGCTCTGCCGATGCAACTGAGGAATGTGAAGGATTCCAGTGTCGAATCATTCAAGAAACAGCTCGACGCATTTTTGAGAACAATACCAGACCAACCTAATCTACCTCATTACTACAGCTGGGCAGTGTCCAACTCCATCGTCGACCAGCTATTGGTGCAACGGGCCGACAAAGTTAGTGGTGGCGCATCAGCGTGACCACGGACGACCAGTGTCGTCTGAAACTGCACACTACAGGAACTACAGGTGTGTGTGTGTGTGTGTGTGTATGTATGCATGCGTAGTACATCCGTAGTCTGCACGCAGTGAATGAGTGAATGAGATTGAGAAGTGCTGATTAAGTTCCTCTCACGCGAACGCTTCAGCCCCCACCATTTTGACATCACCATTTTGACAGCCCCCACCATTTTGACATCAGCTGATTTCGCAATTGGAATCGACAGAATTATGTTTTGAAATAGATAACTCTTGCAACATTTTAAGTCATACTGTGGTGGACACACTTGTATAGTATTTACGGAGTATGCTTATTTTAATATTGCAATATTGTATACGTGTTATCATGTTCTATTTGTTTGTATTTTAATATTACTTAATATGACGTCATAATACTGTGTACATATGCACAGCATATGTCTCATATGTATCTTATTTTGTCTTGTTTTGCCTGGTTGCATCGGTGAGGTTATCTTTGATTTATTTGATGTAAGTATACATTGAATTATATAAATTAAATTAAATTAATAGGTTATTCATTGTTTTTATGATATAAATGTTTTCTCAGTTGATTTTATTAGGTATTTAACATGTGTGACCTGTGACGTGGCATGATCATGTGCCAACAATTGCTGAAGTGGCCCTAGGGCACCCATTCACGTACGGGTCAATACATGTCACTTGTGATCTGACTGTCTTTGTGGCAACATCTGGCGTGGTTTACTGTAACTCGCCACAAATGCATTTTAATACATTATTATATTTACATTATTTGAACACTATATACAATAATTGAGATTACGTTATTTACAATAGATGAAATGGTAATGTATTATAAATATATTATATATTTTAGATGTATTTGTTTGATTTTCTGGTGACCATGAAGTTGTAATATGTTTAGTCTGGCCGTGGGCGAAGGAAATGGTTGTGAGTGAAGACCTTTATGACAAATAATTGGCTACTGTGAACTTGTCTGCCAACTAATAGGATCTTTTGTATCAATAGGGAGATTTTAGTTTGACAAATCAACTCACATTCTCTCAAGTTTACAGCCATTGCCTTGTTCGTCTGCGTGGTTTTCATTAATCATCGCTTTTATTCACGTTGGCTGGTTACATTGCTGACGACTACTTGTGTCCAATCTGAATTTTCACAATATAATTGACTTAAATTATTTATGAAATCATAATATTTTGCTGGTCTATTTACGTATTTAATGATCAAGTAAATAATTCTTAAATAAGTATGTGTTTTATATTTGAGAGCGTCATGCACGCATTTCGTCATTAAATCTGTCATTTGCTTCAAATCTTTGTGATTGCCATTCAATAGGCACTAGCATTCAGTGAGGATGGCTTCAGGCGTGCGCTTTTAGTTATGTGGTTTTACACATGAAATTGCCATTCTGCAGTTTCAACTTTCCATTTTGCATTCAAGTTTCGCAACGACCACAAATCTGCATGCATATTCTTTATGCACGACGGAAGGTACCAATCGGCTTTGGTGAGAGGGTGGGAATTTTTTTATTTGCCATTGCCGTGTGCAATATAAATGAGCAGTTTCGCACTTCTGGCGCGGTACGAAACCACGGACGCAATCGTGCGTGCGCAAATGTGCCTTTGTGTGTGTGTGTGTGTGTGTGTGTGTGTGTGTGTGTGTGTGTGTGTGTGTGTGTGTGTGTGTGTGTGTGTGTGTGTGTGTGTGTGTGTGTGTGTGTGTGTGTGTGTGTGTGTGTGTGTGTGTGTGTGTGTGTGTGTGTGTGTGTGTGTGTGTGTGTGTGTGTGTATGTGTGTTGTGTTGAGCTCTGTTATCTGTGTTTGTGTGTCTGTTGTGTTGTGTTCTCTGTCTATTTGTTTGAGTATATGTCTTTGTGTGTCTGTTATGTTGTGTTTTCTGGTTTGTATTTGTGTCTCCATTGTGTTGTGATTTGTCAATCTGAGTGTATGTCGTTGTATGTTTGCTGTGTTGTCTTAATGTGTTGTATGTTGTGTTGTTTTCTGTGCTGTATGTCTGCTGTGCTATCTTATTCAATATGTATGTGTGTGTGCGTGTGTATTTTTGTGTCTTTGAGTATGTAAACGTGAGTGTATGTTTGTGTTTGTGCGTATATGTACTTGTCTGTTTTGTGTGTGTGTGTGTGTGTGTGTGTGTGTGTGTGTGTGTGTGTGTGTGTGTGTGTGTGTATGTAGGTGAGTGTGTGTGTTCGTGATTATGTATGTGTATGACGCTTGTGCTTGAGTGTGTGTGTGTGTGTGTGTGTGTGTGTCATCGCTTTCTATGACTATAATCGTATTGATGTTGAATTATTAGTATATGAACTCGGTGAAAAATTCAATGTGTTTAACTACACCTCTCTACCAGTAGACGATCTATACTCATACTTTGAAAGAACCATGAACGACGTTCGTCACATGTGTGTTCCTTATACGCAAAAACTGATTAAATGCCACCAATCCGCTCCTTGGTTCAATACCCAACTAAGCCAACTCAAGAAATTAAATAGAAGGCATGAACACCGCTGGCGCCGAACCTTTTCACCTGAGGATTGGAGTGAGTTTTGCTCTGCCAGATCCAATTATAACCGTTCTATCACAGAAGCGGATCAAGTGTATTTTCATACAATGTTCATGGACTCACGATCTGATGTACTATGGAGGACACTCAATAAACTGTTGGGTAACAAGCATAGCTCAAACCAGAATGTGTGGTATGAAAAAGAATGTATGCCCGATAAATTTCGCTTGTTTTTTCAGGAGAAAATTGAAAAAATACAGTCATCTATTCAGGTCCCGATGAGACAGGCTAATCCTCCATCAGGTCATTCCATATCATTTACCTCATTTGAACCAATCGACTACTGTTCATGTGTTAGACTGATTAATCGAAGTAGTATGCGATCCAATAGTCTAGATCCAATCAGATTTAGTGCTATCAAATCTCATTTAATAATTGTTACACCTTTTATCATGTATCTTGTAAATACTAGCTTCATGCATTGTAAATTTTTAGCTTCCAAACAGTCTATAATTACTCCTATCATTAAAAAAGCTGGATTGAGTGTGCAGTATCTGTGTAATTACCGACCTGTTTCTCAAATACCATGGGTGTCCAAGCTTCTAGAGTATGCCATATATGATCAGCTGTATATATTCTTAGAAAATAACTTTCTTCTTTTACCACAACAATCAGGGTTTCGGAAGCAACATTCTTGTACCACTTCATTGCTCTGTACATATGATTACTCCTTGTCTGCGCTTTTGAGTGGACAAAACGTGCTTCTCATGCAGCTGGACTTTTCGGCGGCATTTGATACTGTGTGCCACGAAATGCTGCTGGAAGATTTATCAAACTGCGGTGTATCTGGAGGTGCACTCTCGCTCATCCGAGATTACCTAACAGATCGCATGCAAACAGTTATACTGAATGGAGTTCAAAGCCTGTCTTTCCCTCTGAAAACTGGTGTTCCTCAAGGGTCAATCCTTGGGCCTCTTTTTTACAATGTATATATATTGTCAATCAGGCAGGTTCTCGAAAACTATGGAGTTGAATATCAAATATTCGCTGACGATATTCTGGTTTACTTTAAATATGTTGACGATGTTCAAGCGTCATCCCCTATTAAAGAAATTTTACTAGCGATCAACACCTGGGCAGCCTCCAAGCACCTGAAGTTGAACAGGGATAAAACAAAGTTTATCGCGTTGACTAGAAGTCAATGGAACGGTTCTCTCAGCAAAGAGTTACATATTGTGGAAACTACCAAGCATCTCGGTGTAAAGTTAGACAGCCACTTAACATTCGAGCCACATGTGTTTGAGCTGGTGCGAAATTGTAATTATCACCTACGTTGAGTGTACTATATAAGAAAAAATTTGACTGTTAATGCTGCTATAAAACTTGTAGATTGTCTAATATTGAATAGGATTAAGTATTGTTCTGTCCTGTTACTGAATATTAACCACCGAACTCTGCGGAAACTGCAGAGTGTGATGAGCAGGTCGTGTCGTCTTGTGTTCAACCTGCCTAGACGCACTTCTCTGGTGGAATATTCAATCAAACTAGCCTGGCTACCGGTCAAGGCTGACATTGAGTACAACCTGCTTTGTATAGTTCACTCTGTCCTTGTAAATAAAACACCTGCCTATCTACAAGACATGTTATCTTTCAGACAAATTTCACCAGATTATGATTTGCGCCAAAATAATCAAAATTTTCTTTACGAACCTGCATTTCCCTCTAGACACTCGCACTATAATCGCTGTTTTCAGTATATGGCTCCCAGGTTGTACAATAAGTTGCCACGGTTCATTAGGGGATCTCACTCTCTCTCACTTTTCAAAAGTAGACTTAAGAAATATTTATTGGAAAAATCTTATAACCGCGAAAAACTCCTCATTAAACCTGAGTATACGATGTAAATTTTGCATATTCACGATTGTAAATACAGTTGCTACATGTATAGAAAATGTATTGTGTTATCTGAGTGTGCGTTTGCTTGGGGTTTCGTATATATGTATATCTATGCTGGATCTTTGTATTTGTACGTGTGTGTGAGTGTGTGCGTGTGTGTATGTGTGCGACTGTCCACGCTGTGTCGGTTTCCTTTGAATTGTGCGTATGTAAGTACTCTTATACCCAACCTGTGCATGTGAGCGTGTAAGTGTATGTGTGCATGTGTGTGTGTTTGTATATGTGTGTGTGTATGTGTGAGGGTCCACGCTGTCCCACCATGCTGTCCCACCGCGCGGGTTCTTTGATTGTCAGCGTGACCCCAATACTGTTTCGACTTGACGTCTTTACGTCTACCTGTCATCATTGTTTATATATGAGGTGTGCGGTGTGCTTGTGATGTATGATGTTTTCGTGCGCTTAGTACAGGTAGTACCTGGCTGAATTCTCTGTAAGATAAGTGTCATCGCTATCTTGATGAACCGGCTAAGGTATTTGCTGATGGGCGCGTGTACGTGTGTGTGCGTGTGTCTGTGTTCTGCCTGCATTGTATTGTCCTGCTTTGTAAATATGAAACATATATTTGAATATGCATGTGATTGTACATGAATGTATGTGGTGTGTAATGTATATATCAGCGCAATTGAGACATGATGTGTGTATTGCGCTATACAAATGACTCAATAAATGAAAAAATGAAATGTGTGTGTGTGTGTGTGTGTGTGTGTGTGTGTGTGTGTGTGTGTGTGTGTGTGTGTGTGTGTGTGTGTGTGTGTGAGCGCTTTTGAGACCTTCGGGTGAAAAGCGCGATATTAATGTCTTAATGTGATGTAAATGTAATGTGTGTGTGTGTGTGTGTGTGTGTGTGTGTGTGTGTGTGTGTGTGTGTGTGTGTGTGTGTGTGTGTTATGCAGCGCCCTAGAGACCCTCTAGGTCAGTGGTTCCCAACCTTTTTCAGCTTGTTACCCAATTTAGCATCCCGTATTAAGCATGTTACCCTTTGTTACCCCTGTACTGTACATGTTACTGTAAGCATTCACACACACACGCACGCGTGAACACACAACTATATATAACACGCCATATGAGCAATACAGTATCCACACAATGCAAACAATAAACATAATATGCTAAGTTAACATTAATCCCAATACAATGTACCGCAATGTTTTCTTGAATTTCAGATTTCTAAACATTTTCCTGTCACCCCTACATTACCCCCGAACAATTTCTAAATTACCCCCAGGGGGTAATTTACCCCCAGGTTGGGAACCACTGCTCTAGGTGTAGGGCGCTATATAAATATCTACCTAATGTAATGTAATGTATATGAGTGTGTGTGTGTGTGTGTATGTGTGTGTGTGTTTTTGTCTGTCTGTCTGTCTGTCTGTCTGTCTGTGCGTGGTCGCTAACTCAATTCTAATGCAACTGAACGTGGACGAATGCTTGCGCTCGCGGGCGTGTGTGTGTGTGTGTGTGTGCGTGTATGTGTGTGTATGTATGTGTGTGTGTATGTATGTGTGTGTTTGTATGTATGTGTGTGTTTGTGTGTGTATGTGTGTGTATGTGTATGTGTATGTGTTTGTGTGTGTGTGTGGATATATATGTCTGTGTGTGGGTATGTGTGTGTGTGGGTGTGTTCGTTCGTGTGTTTGTGCATGTGCTCCAACATAAGAGACATGCATTTAAGACTTGTATCGTTATAGACGTGTGTATACTTTGATTCCTTGTGATTTGAGAAAAATTGCCAGGATACTTCGGATGGCCGACATTCTGAATCATTGGCCTGATCGATATCAAATATTCTATTAACAGTGATTCTTCGTATATTTATTGCTCGAATATTTGGTGAAATTAATGGCTGGACATTTATCGACCCTGCTCCTTGACAGCGCCATACACAAACACACATGCACACACATGCACATATACACACATGTACAAATACAGACACATACAGATATATACTAGAGCAGGGGTTCTTAGCCGGGGGTATTCATGCCTCTTGGGGGTATGGGACCCAAAAGCGGGGGTATGGGACTCGATTTCTGGGCACTGGCATAAATTATTAATGGTTTATAAATAATGAAATTATCAATGGTAAAGTTTTACTAATAATCCGTATCTAAAGTACAATAAATTCAAGCCATTAAAACACTCGTTGATTTAGAAAACATACTGGAAAATCATAGGATTGGTGATAATTATTTGAACAGTCAAATATAGGGGTATGGAACCATATTCGGCAATCCATTGGGAGTATGGGATCATCAAAAGGTTAATAACCCCTGTACTTGATTGACGAAAGCTTGAATTTTAATGAGTGCGGCGGGAATTATGGCGCCATTTGCTCCAAAAACACTCTGCTTAAAATATTTTCGAAAATAATAATTTTTAGAACTAGCTCTACACAGTCGAAGGTTCGCGATTTGCGTCAAAATTGGCCCCTCCACACACTTTTCATAGTAGCTATGTGCACGTCAAATCTAACTTTAATTTATCTTACATAACTCACTACAATCTGTATTGTGGTAATTTTGCAATTTAAATTATTTGTGAAATATTAGCCGCCATATTTTGAAATGAAATCGCATCAAAATGTGCTCAATTTCGCTTGCAACATGTTTCGGCAATTGTCAATTATCTGTATAAAAATTAACTTCTATATTCGGGGCCTTAATTATGGAACTACTTGCCGAATGAACTGAAGGACATCGTCAACAACGGTTATATTGTCATATTGGAGAATAGTCTGAGAAGATACCTTTACAAAATACATAGTAACGATCCATTAATCTGTTATTGTTGAGCATATTATTTCCATGATATTATTCTTGTACATCTTGTGCAATCGTTTCCATGAATTAGTCTAGTTTTATTAGTATTTATTACTTTTTTTGTCATGAAAACTGTGTGTCCTATAGTTTTTACTCTATAGGCTATGTCTGTGATTGTTTATTGCTGCATTATGCATTAATACGTTGGTATGTCCTTTGGCAATACATTTTTAGCTTAACTGAACTGAACAAACACACTATCCCAGGGATGATTGAAGGCCCAGGGATGATTCTCTGAAGGTCAAACCAGCGATAATCTCTGATTTCCTCGACGTGGAGCATACCTCCAAGCGTCATGGATGGTGAAATTTATGTACATGAAAAACAATATTTTTAAGCGCGAGTATGATTGATAAGTTCTTCTCGGAGCAAGCATATGGAATATGACGCTTCATCTTATTCGCTACATCAACGTGGCAGCGTAGTTCAAAACTCCTATAGCAGCGAAGGCTCCAGGGTCGTATACCACAGTACTCAAACCCCCCAGTTTATACCCAGAGTTGAGCAGAGCAGAGTTGTCCGAGGCATCAACATCATCTTTCGTCAAACATCTGTGGTTTTTGCGTGAAATACTTGTGGCAATCGCCGTGTATAAGTGTTTATTAAAGTGTCGACCTGGAAACAAGGCTTAAAATGGTACATGCAATACATGTGAACTTGGACACGGAAGACCCTGCACGACGGGTCATTGTGGATCTGTCTGCTACAATATCTAGTACACATTTAGCTGACTTCATAACAATTTAATCAAAACCGTGCATTATTTTGGAGATTGGTGATAGTTTTATAGACCGATGCTACAAGTCGTCAAGATATTCACTTTTCCTGACTGCCTCACACTGCATCTACCCTCTTTAATTCCTCAAGGATTTCGCATCGCGCGGAGTGGTGCTAATGAAGTTGGCTCTAACAAACTATTAAGTCCAAGCACAATTTTTCTATAATTAGTTGAAAAACATGGTCGTGGCTTTCCATCAACAACAAATGAAGTGAGCAGGCCGTCAGGCTAGTATGTGGCGCCCCACGCGGGCTATGTTATAATGTGGTTTATAGATACATGTACTGGGCATACTTTCTGATGCATATATAATGTTTTAAGTCTTTATAAATGATGTTTTATTATTATAATACAAATCTATCTTAAAAATATATAGGTCTAATTTGCTTGAGTGGAGTAAATAATCTGGGAAATATGTTTTGCCTAAAAATATTAAAACATTTACCTCTTTGAGCTAGTTATAAAATTAATATTGTTCCAAAAATATTTTACCCGTAGTGTTTTTGGAGCAGATGGAACCATGAGTTTACCCGCATTTGTTGAAGTATAAACTTTAGTAAAATATGTGTCACCTTAATATATACTCATGCACACGTACACGCACATATACACATGCACACACACAAGTATATATATGTTTGTATATTTAATGCTAATATATGTATATATATATATATATATATATATATATATATATATATATATTCCGCATAAAGAAGTTTCACTCACTCACCCGGTAATGTTATATCATGAAAAGAGTATACTTCATCGGGCACAATTATTGCTGTATTCGTACAACGTTTCGCCTCAACAAGGCTTTATCAAGTACTGGTGTTTGTACATTCTTGTTTCGCACATTCTTTGGTGAGTTTTAGTGATGTTTCTCTTTCAAGTGCCAATTGCAGGTGTTCAATTTCACTCGGTGATGTGACTCTGATAAATATACCGACAGTATATTGCCGGCTTGCTGTTTTTGAGCACATTTGTCTCCGCTGCACCCATGAAAAAACAGCGTAAAGAACACCCAAGGGACTACCTATCGCTATTCTATCCACCTGCTGGTATAGCTGCCCAGCGGAACATGTGAAGGGAGCTTCCTTGGTGAAGACACGCAATAGAGCACCTAATACCTTCTTAGGTGTTCTCAATGGCTGCGTTTTGTCGCATCTGTACACGCGATCAATTATTATGTCGATGGTGCGGTCGACTGGGACGTTTGTGAAGAGGCTTTCGACATCCAAAGACGCAATGATATCACCTTCTTGATTTTCTGTTCTCAATAATTTAATAAAAAAATCCTGCGAGCTGCTCAAGCTGTAATCAGACTGCACGTATGGTCGCAGGATTTGGTTCATTGTAGTTGAACATTGTAGGTGGCAGTCGAGATTTGCGAAATTATTGGTATCAATGGATGTCCAGGCATATGCGTTTTGACGTTGCTATATGCGTATCCAGGTGCGAATTCGCCAGTCAACGTGGGCAGGCTGTGTGTGTGTCGTCAGCTTTGTTAAACTGTTCAATCAACCTGTTGAGCTTTTTCTTGATGTCATCTGCTGGATGTTCGCGACTTTTTTAACTTTGTGCTGTCGCTCAATATTTGGCTCATTTTTTCCAAGTACTCGCCTTTCTTCAGCACTACAAACGATGAGCTTTTATCCGCGCGACGTATGACAATGGGTTGTTGCGTAGTTCGTTTGCTGCTTTTCTCAGTCGTTTGCTAATTATCTGACTCTGATACGATCCTCTAGTCTTGGTTGATTCTGCTAGAAGTAGAGAATTCAGTTCAGGGTTTGTCTTCAACTCACCTCGTTTTTTCCTCCGCTGTATGTCATCTAGCAGCACTTCAATTTCAACTCTCTTCTGACGCTGTTTTGCTTTAGTTGAGTTGTAGAAATTGAGTTCCATACTGAGTAGTTAAATTTGATCTTCGGATAAATTCTCATCAGAAAGATTAAACAATGCTTCAGTTTGATGTGGAATATTCAACTTTCCTCCGTTTATTCTGATAAGTTTTTTCTGCACTGTTGATCTTGCGCTCTGCTTGTGCTGTTCAACAAGAATGTCGTGTTGTCGTTCAATACTATCTTTTAGGTCTGCCGGAATGCCGGAATGGTGGCTATCCACTTTTATTGTAAAACAGAAAGCTCACCTTGTAGTCGACTCAAAGTTTACCTTTTCTTCTCCAGTTGCTGTTCAACCAGCTCCATCCTGATGCGGCGAGTACTGTCGGTGTTTCTGGCTGTCTCGTCGTGCAATCTGATGCTGTTGTAGCCAGGCAGCAAATTTTCGCGCTTGTAAACGAGATTAAACTGAATTGCTCTTTCACATTTAGCAATTTTCTTTTTGGTCAATTCCATGTCTCTAGCCATTTTTTGATCGCTTCTATTCATACAACTGAACTTCCCTATAATATGTAACGTTTCGGAGTTACCAGACTCCATCATAAGACAATAAACACAAATCACATGAGAACACAATAACAACGCTAATAACAACACACAATTACTACAACATTACTCAGGGTGGTAATAGTGCTTGCACTCTTCCCATGCTACTGGATTTGCCTGTAATTAATAATAATAATAATAATAACATACAAACAATAATTAACTGGCCATTTATGAATATATATATATATATATATATATATATATATTGTAAAGGTAGTGATAATATGTTGTTATGTTGATCTTCGTTCGGCTGATCGTGATGTCTTGATAGTTCCTCTTGATGTTGTGGCCGCGATAACAAGTAATAGTCACCCAGTCGTATTTTAATTGTGTATTTAGAAACCAGTCAAATCTACTCATATAACATAATAAGTCCTGAACTTATTCCTCTAATGACGACTTCATAACTGCCTGCCTGGGTGAGTGGCAAGTCCTACGTCGCAAGTCAAACTAAACCAACCACCAAGCACCGTCACCAAGCACAGCCACCAAGCCCCCAATTCTTAGTAAACCCCGGTATATATACCTACGAACACATGTCGTTGGCATCATATACCACAAGCAAATGCCAACTGGCCAAACAGCGCGAACTACACAACCGGGACACAAACTATTTCTAAACATGTTCTGACTGTACATACGCGTGTTACCACGATCTGCTCAGCCAGGTCAGACACACAAAAAAAGATAATTAATCAAGGGTAACACGTTGCCAAACATATCAGGCGCAGTGTACTACTGGCGTCGTCCTAACACATAAATTAGCCTAACGACAGCTGTAGAAGCAGGCCGCGAAAGAACGCGAAAGTAAACTGAGAAAGAGAGAGAAAGAAAACTGAGTAAGCTGACAGATAGAAAACTGGTCTGATTATAACTTTGTTATATCACAGAGGTTTTGGCCCCTGTGTACAGCGTTAAAATAGTTTTCTCGTACCATAAATTGATATGAATAAAAGTCCATACACGACACAGTTTTCGTACTGCCATGTTGTGGTATGCCAAAATGATAACCATCTTCTCACGTAGGAAAAAGAAGTGTGTACTGGAGGGCGTCATAGGAGCAATGCCTCTCACAAACACGTTGTAATGTTGCATCGCGGGAGTGTAATACAATATCACGTTTTCCGTGCTGTTCGTCTCTCAAAATAACAGCAACTTCCCTACACTCTGGACGATTGAATCGTCTGGCATCGTCGAAATCGTCGTCGTTGTCCGTTGTTTTGACGAATTCCTTGTTCTACCATTCGGTGGTATTCACTGGTGTGGACATCTGGAATTTTTCAATATAATTCAGACTATAAATATTGAACTGGAAGAGTCCTGACAAATAATGCACGATATTTGGAATTTTTCAATTTAATTCAGACTATAAATATTGAACTGGAAGAGTCCTGACAAATAATGCACGATATTTGGAAGTTTTCAATTTAATTTAGACTATAAATATTGAACTGGAAGAGCCCTCACAAATAATGCACGATATTAGGAAGTTTTCAATTTTTTTCAATAGGTTCCTTTGTCAGCAATTCAATTTTCAATAGGCTCCTTTGTTGATTCAGAGCAACAATATACTCCTTTGTTGTTGAACGCTGTGTTAAATCTATCAGTCGTCGGCGGAAATGACATGGTCTTGAATAAGCGGTTACATATTTCGAAATGTTAACACTACATATTTGAAAAGTAAATCATCTTGTAGAAGACAAAATTTCCAATCTGTGGATATAAAAAACTTTAAATTCTGTTGAGCAGTTTTCCTCCAAACCGTGGCATAAAATCACCAAAATGTGAAAAACTCGTTTGTGCGCACACACACAGAATAACGTTTTTATTATTATAGAAGGTAGATATATATATATATATAATGAATATGAAAATTATATATGTATATTATATTATATATTTGTGTGTGTGTGTGTGTGTGCGTCGACGTTCAGTTCAATTGGCATGCGGTTCCCGAACGTGAGCGGCAGGCTCACAAGAGCGCTTCGGAGCCCGTGGCCTCGCCGACTATGGCCGGTGGGCTGTTCGCTATCGATCGTCAGTGGTTCGAAACACTGGGCACCTACGACGAAGGGTTCGACATTTGGGGCGGCGAGAATCTCGAGCTCAGCTTCAAGGTGATCGACCAGTATTTCAGTGCCATATTGGTAGTCATGGTTATTACAGGAGCACCCCATTATTCGTTTTTCAGATATGAGTTAGGAAGTTATCAGACCTCGGTGAACTTATGCCGATTTAGCAAATGCGAAGTAGCTTCAAAAGTAATTTTGACATACATTCACTTCATTGGAACGCAGCCCGTGCTCCTGTACTTGCACAACAGACGTATCTAGTTTACATTTCCGCGTATCATTGGTTATACAGTGGTAATACTACCACCCTTGGGATAGCGGTAGTTATCACTGATCAAACAGTATCTCTGAATTCTCACAACTGAGCAATCGGTATCTGATGTATTATCTCGTGCTTTATCACTGATCAATCGGTTTCTTTGAATTATTATCACTGATCAGTCGGTATCTCTGAAATATCTTCTTCTAGCCAAACACCAACCGTTCTCGCGCTGTTCGCGTCTTTCACATAATTACCATGAAGCAGAACTATGAGAATTACATCAACACATCACACACACGATACATAATTCTGACAGCAAGATAATACCTAGTCAAACAGCAAACTAACAGTTTATATAATGATATGAAATGTATTTTGTACAGCGCCTTGATTAAGCCGCATATTAAATACTGCTGTGAATCCTGTGGAAATACCTTACCAACTTTTGTTTAAAAAAATTGAAGCTCCTCAAAAGTATGCAATAAATTGAGTAATGCAATAAAATTGTCAATGGTAAATTTTTATAACATACTTCCCCAATTTTTAAACAATTGACAATTTTGAAGTTCAAAGATGAGGTTGATTTGGAAACACTAACGAAAGTTTACCTGGTGTTTCACAATAAACTCCCAGGTAGACTGCAGTGTATCTTTCATGTAAATATTCGTCATCCAACACACTTTACGGTCAATTATTCACGATTAAGGATCCAAAATGACAATTTTCGAGAAGGAATCAGGCTATGGAATATATTGGTGAGAACAAATAAAAATGTGCAGGTGCGTTGCCTATATTAAAAAAAACGTATGAAATGGAAAATTGGCTCCCCACTAGTAAGTCGCTCCCCGCCACTACCTATAATTTCAATTGGTGTATATATGTGTATGTTAAGAATGAAATTGCCACATGTGAGCGTCAATGTATGCTGAAGTTTTCATCTGCACGATCGCTATCATATGTTCACTGTGGTAGTATATCTTTATACAGTGTTTATTTCGATATTTGCCTGTTGATCTATGATTTCATATATTGTCGAAAATTATACAAGGTGCGTCCAAAAAGTTCGGTGAATTTTCTCAGAAAGGAATCATAAGGTACTTTACGAAAAAAATATGTATTGGCCTTCGAAATAATCCCCTTCCCCTCGATACAACGCTGACACCGTTCAAAAAGCTTATGGAAACTTCCAGAAAAAGCCTCCGCCGGAATCGTTTGCAGAGTCTTCGTCACACTCTCCTGAATGCCATCGAGATCCTCAAAGCGAGTGCCCTTCAAATCGATTTTTAAGCGAGGAAACAGAAAAAACGTCCGCTGGGCCAGATCTGGTGAGTACGGTGGGTGGTCGATCACAGTAACACTGCGTTGAGCCAAAAATTGGCGCACACGAATTGCAGCCTGATCCGGTGCGTTGTCGTGCAGCAACACCCACGATCCAGTCCTGTGCAGCTCTGGCCGAACGCGATGGATGCGCTGCAGCAAGCGCTTCAAAACTTGCTCGTAGAAAACGGCGTTCACGGTCTGGCCCGGAGGAACAAACTCCTTGTGAATAACCCCGTGGCTGCCGAGGTGATCAACATCGTCTTCACCTTGGATTTTTGAAGCCGACTCTTTGATGGGGGTGCAGACGGAGTACACCAGGCCATCGTTTCCGCGACACATGCTGATGAAATCGTTGGCGCATTCCATTCGTTTCTCCTTTTGTTCTGCTGTCAGTCTGTGCGGTACGAAACGTGAGCAGATATTCTGCTTTCCAAGATCTTCACGAACGATGGTGAGCACGGTCGCTTTGCCTATGCCCAGCTCCTCCGCCATCAGCCGCAATGTCAGCCGCCGGTCTCGCGCCAGCATTTCTCGAAGTTTTTCGATCATGTCAGAAGTTCTGCTTGTTGAGGGCGGGCCAGAGCGTGGCTTATCTTCCACCGTTTCCTTTCCATCTCTGAAGCGTTTGAACCACTCGTAAGCGCACTTCTTGCTCACCGCTTTCTCCCCGTA
Source organism: Sacculina carcini (assembly GCA_916048095.2). NCBI lineage: Eukaryota > Metazoa > Arthropoda > Thecostraca > Sacculinidae > Sacculina > Sacculina carcini. The sequence continues at coordinate 7,333,370 of OU696572.1, forward strand.
CGCTTGAAGCAGCATCTGATGAGTATCTGCTGCGGTCTTAATCAATTTGTAGCAGAACTTGATGTTCACGCGTTGCTCCATTATTCAAAGGAGAGAGGCGGTGATCGATTGTGTGTTCAGTTATCTGTGAAAAGAAGATATCTGTTAAAAACACATATTTGTGAAATTTTGGGGCGTCCTGTGTCACCTGATGCTTCTTGGCTTTTTGACGAACATTTATTTGCACACGCGTGCACCTAACTTAATTTTTCTCTGAGATATGGGACTATCCACCGAACTTTTTGGATATACCTTGTATCATAATATTATTTTACTGATTCACGTACATCACCTGCTGATTTACTATATTATAATATGCTACTGTTTCACGTATAACACGCGCTCATTTACTATATTGTAATATCACATCACTGTTTGCGTACATCGCGTTCTTTTTTCAGTGGTTTATCAAATTACCCAACTTTTATGGTGGAAAATTGGGTTGAGTCATTACGCTAACATTGCTTTATATCACCGTCTGGTTTCGATTTTGTGTCATTCTTGACCACACTTTTCTCTCGTACATGTCTAAATTGTAAAAACCAAGTTTCATCCACCGTGATAATGGTTTTTAACTCTCGTATTACCTTCAAATAAACTAATACATATATATCCTCTGGGTCAATTTCACCCCAGCTGTATAGGTCTCGCATATTTTCACACTATAATTTCATAATTATCAAAATATGAACACCATCAAGATAATATAGACCAGGGGTTCCCAACCGGTGGGTCGCGACCCCCTGGGGGGTCGCGAAGCCTTTGACTGGGGGTCGCCTAGCCTTGTAAAAAGTAGCTTAGGATATCATTATATTTGTTTCATCAGTTACATTTCTCATGCATTTACATTTCTCTTTTTTGCTTCGGTGCAAACGTGTGCTACGTTAGTTTAATGTCAAAAGATGATATTATAGGTGTATGTATGCGTGCCTGTGATCTAATGTGCCTGTGTGAATGTGTATGTGTCTGCAACTGTATGTATGTGTTTATCAGTGAGTAGCGAGTATGTGAGTGCACGTGCATGTATGTATGCGCATGTGTGTGTGTGTGTGTGTGTGCGTGTGTGTGTGCTCTTGCTGTCGACACGTGAGTCATGTGGTTGCTGATTGGTGGATGACGAATGGCGCCACTGGTCACACTCCCTCCCCTCCTTACCAGGCAATGCTTACCCCGTCATTACTCCTGCTGCATATTGTGGTGACAAGTACAACATTTTATTTAATTTCGGCAAGGAGATAAGGCAAGCAGTAGAGGTGAGTTGTTGAGGCAAGCATGCTGTTGTGATATGACACTTTAATTGGAAAAATGCTGTTACTTAAGTTTTTAGTATATTTTCGAATTAAATAAATTAAAAACATTATTTACTCTGTTCACAACCATGGCTAAACGAGGCAGATACTCGGAATGCTACCTCAACATTGGCTTCACCTCTCTGCTTGCCAGTGACGGCATCGGGAAACCACAGTGTGTTTTGTGCCATGCTGTCCTGAGTGGAGAGTCAATAAAACCATCAAAACTCAAGCGTCATCTCGAGACGAAACATCCAGAACACGCAAAGAAGGATTTGGATTTCTTCAAACGGCATCAACAGTGTCTTAAAACTCAAAGACTCGACAGAAGTGGGTCGTTTCAGCAGCAAACTCCAGCCGTAGTAGAAGCCTCGTTTTACATTGCATTCGAAATTGCTAAACAACAAAAGTCTCACACAATTGGAGAAACATTTCATAAACCTTGCATGATGAAAACAGTATATCGTATTCTTGGAGAAGCCAGTGCAATGAAGATGCAGCAAGGATGGAGATGATGATGAGAAGATGATGAGAAGATGCAGCAAGGATGAGAAGCTGAGAATGATGATGAGAAGATGCAGCAATACAGAGGCGCATTTCTAAAATGTCGATGGATGTGAAGGAACAGGCGTTGACTGAAATCAAGAGTTCCCCTTTGTTCTCCTTTCAGCTCGACGAGTCAACAGATACAAGTTCATGTTGTAAGTTGCTTGTCTTCGTGAGATACATTAATTCAGGTGACATTAATGATGAATTCTTATTCTGCAGTGCACTTGAAACCACAAAAAAATCTGATGATGGAAAAAGTTTCAACTTTTTTCCAAGATGAAGATCTTCAATGGGAAAACGTATGTGGGGTTTGTACGGATGGGGCACCGGCTATGCTGGGATCGAAATCAGGATTCCAAATTAGAGTGAAGAAGTTAGCAACTCAAGCAAAGGGAATCCACTGCATGATTCACCGATATGCTCTCACCAGCAAGACTCTCCCTGCCTCTCTGCAGGAAGTGCTTGATTGTGTAATCAAAATTGTAAATTACGTGAAGACTCAAGCACTCAACACTCGCCTACTTAAAGAAGTATACAAAGGCATGAATGCTGACCACGAAGTCCTTCTCTTCTACACAGCAGTACGTTGGTTGTCGAAAGGAAACGTTGTTAATCGTGTCTTTGAAATGAAAGATGAAATAAAGCTTTTCCTGGAGACTCAAGAAAGAATAGATATTTTGGTTCACTTCAAAGATGAAGCCTGGAAAAAAGGGTTGCGTACCTGGCGGACATTTTTCACGAGCTGAACAAGCTCAATATGAAGCTTCAAGGAAAGGAAACACATGTTCTCCTTTCTCAAGGTAGTCTTAGGTCTTTTGTTTCCAAACTGCAGAACTTGAGTCGGAAAACCAATCTTGGAAACATCGCCATGTTTGAAAAACTTTGTGAAGTGATGGATGAGTCTCAGAGCCAACTGGATCAGTTCCTCAAGGATGAGATTATCGAACATCTTCAGTCTCTAGAAAAGGAAGTCGAGCGTTACTTCCCTGAGCTATCACAGGAACAAGAGGCCCTAGTAAGGAACACATTTTGTACTGAACTTGAAGTATCCAGCGTCCCATATAATATCCAAGATGAACTTCTGGATCTAAGGAACGACTCTTCAGCTCGTGATCTCTTCAAGGAGAAATCCATAACTCAGTTCTGGTGCGCTATGTATCCGTCATACTCCAAAGTCAGCATGATAGCTTTACGTGTCCTAGTTCCATTTGCTTCTACCTACTTGTGTGAGGCAGGATTTTCAACGCTTGCTAATATATAAGTAAAGAATAGGAACAGATTGGATGTTGGAGATGACATGAGACTGGCTCTAACAAACGCTCGGCCACGAATTTCAAAGCTTACTGCTGAAATGCAACATCAAACATCCCACTAGTTGGGTTTAATAGCTGTTCAAACCCATGTTAATGTCATTTTAAGGAATATATGTTCTTTTTGTTCAGGTTGGACCAATGTGATTTAATTTCCCAAAACAAAAAATTACTGGATTCTTGAACATATTTTTAGACTTTTCTTTCCCTCTCTATCACAGAAAATACACCCTACTATATCACCTTTTTGTATATATTCAATGTCAAGTGTGACAGTCTTCAAAATCAAAACAAAAGGGGTCGCGTGGACTCCGAGGTCTTGGGAAGGGGGTCCCAAGTACAAAAAGGTTTGGAACCCCTGATATAGACGGTAAAACGCGTGATGCGGATACATTTTCTATCTGTATTTGACATTATTTAACACAAGAAGTGCACAGAGTACACGTATGCTGCTTACAAAAGTATTTTCTGCATTTGTGACAGACACTGCTGGTTGTTGAGTCGTTCCTGTGAGGGCACATTTGGCATCTACCGCGTTTTTACCTCTAACAGGCACTTTAGCATGTGCTGATGGCGATACTTGTGACTGAATGTGTTCGACCACGTCCGCTGCAGCTGTTAATGTTCTGGGCAGATATTTCCTTCTCTCGATTTGAGGTTTCACCAGAAAATATCCAAATTGCTCCAGAAATGTTCTTCTTTTGTTATGATTTCCTTTGCCCCAGTCTAGGTTGATTTCGTGCAAGAGAACAAACGCGCTGTAAGCGCTCACATTAATAATGTGGAAGAAAACAACCAGTGACCAGCGCGCTCAGCAGCTTCTTTGCTTCAGTAGCTGTTAATTTATCCAAATTATCAACACCTCCTGTTGTAGCATTGTAATCAAGAATCATTTGAAGCTTTCTGTCCTCTCGAGCGCTCAAGGCACCATCCTTGTGCATAGTGCTCATCAGTAGCACATATTTCTTTCTTTTCGAGCAATACGATGCCACAGTAGTGCGATCTGTATAGGCGAATATTGAAGAGTTTACTCGTCTGTCCTTCATGCCCAGCAACTCGTGAGGAAGCTCAGGCCTGTTTTTCCTCACTGATCCAAACATGGTCAGTTTTCGTCTCAGGAGTTCTTCTCCTAATGAATATGACGTGAAGAAGTTGTCACACACAATGTTGTGGCCACGCAACCCTTCTACCATGTCGAGAACCACTCGCATTCCTTGGTTTTTCTCCGGTGCTCCCCCTGGAGTGTTTCCTAAGTATATTTGCATATTCCAGCCATAGCTGGAGGTGGCATCACAAGTAGCCCATACCTTGATGCCATATCTGGCAGGTTTACTTGGCATGTATTGCCTGGAACGACAACGCCCCCTGAATGCAACCAGATACTCATCCACTGTCACGTTTGGACCCGGATTATAAAGCAACGGCAAGCGTTCAACCCATTTGTCCCATATATCCTGGATAGGTGTTATCGTATCACTGTTTCTTCGGACACACCTTGTTTCTCGATCATTAAATCGTATGACACGGGAAATAACATGAAATGTGTTCATGGACATGGTAGCTGGAAATATAGCCCTGACAGTTTCAGCGCTCCAAAGGCTATATGTGGCTTCTCCTTTAGATCTATACACTCTAGCCAGGATCAATAAGCCAATATATGCTCGGAGAGTTGTGATGCCCAATATGTCTCATTTTTCTCCGTATACACGTTCTCTCTCGGCGTTAGTTTTATCCAGAATCGTAGATTGAATTTGGTCAGTCAACAATTGCTCGAACGCTGACTGTATATATTATATACGCGTGATGGCATACCTGGTTGGTCCCGGTGTCATTTTTTTAACGTTAGCTGTGTCACGTCGTCCATGATTTTCAGTAGGAACTGATGACCGGGATATTTTTCCATTTTTCGAAAAGAATCTGTCTGAATACGCATGGCTTTCTTGGAATCCATCTGATGCAACAGAGAAAGTATAGTTTGGATCTTCCTCCGTGTCTTCTAATTCCAGAGCCGTATCAACCGCCCCCCGTACCCCCGGCCGGGGGGGCCCCGAATGTTGAGGGGTCCCGTTGCTTCACGTATTATGAGATTATGTCTAATATATACATTCATTATTTGGTGATTTACTTATAATGGGGGCCCCAAGTGTTGTATTCGGTGGGCCCCAGTATTCCTCGCAACGGCTCTGTCTAATTCAGAACATAATCTGTCGTTATCACTATCATCGTCGGATGATTGCGATGAAGAATCATTGACAGAAACTCGTCGACTGGATTCCATTTACTTGAAAATCAACGTAAAAGCCTAATAATATGTCAAAATATCAAAATACCATTAAAAACGATGCATGAATCTCACCGATACTGAAAATGGCTTATCTGTGCGCTATGACCTGCCAATGCAATCAACAGGCACTGTCAGGTGGTGCCAGATGTGTAAGTAGACACACTAAGATGTGTTTAAAATACATGCCAATTATCAGTGTGAGTTCCAGTAGTATGGGGTCAATTTGACCCCAAGGAACAAAGTAGTGAGTAAAAAAATTGTCATTCAATTTTTTTAATTCATAACAGAATGGGGATATAAACAACTTGGTAGACAATTTTGAACAAAATTACCAAAAATCAGTCAAGTTTGAATTATTTTAGCAATTTATATTGAATTGAATATCGCTTGGGGTCAAATTGACCCCAAAGATAATAGGAGGGTTAAAAAAGAGCGGTTTCCGCGAAACATGCTGATTAAATCGTTGGCGCATTCCATTCGTTTCTCCTGTAGTGCGCCACGTGGAATTGCGCCGCGCACAACATCGCCGAGTCTAGCTGCACGCCTATTCATTTGTATGTCTGTATGTCGTGTCTGTCTTTGTCACTGCGTGTGTTGTTGGATCATGTGTGTGTTTGACCAATTGTATGTTTGTATGCTTGTGTGTGACCTGTTGTGTGACCTGTGTCAAATACAGTCGGTCCAAAGAACTCGCACTGCTTGCATGTGACGCTTCGTGGCGAGCTAAACGCCACATTGGTGACCCCGACGTGATGATGGTGTGATGCTGAGTGAATTTGTTTTGACTGTGTCTCATCTGCCTGTGATTTTGCCTCGTTTTTCCGCGCATCGCCTATCCGTCTGTGTCGCAGCCTTCTGTGCCTCCCTACGAGCGACGCACTCTCAGCTGCTGACCAGACGCACCAGCATCACACCATCCAAGGCCGACTCCGTCCGGTGCCGTACTCAATCGTGTTTTATTCTCCTACGGACGCCGGACGTAAAACCACCGAATAGCAAACGCCTGCGCAGCAAGAAGGCAACACAATAATATTGCCTCGTCTTCTTGCTGGATGCAGTTTCCGCTAACCTACGACAAACTTCACCTCACTGAACAGCAAACGTCTGCGCAGCAAGAATACAACGCTTTAAGTATTGCCTCGACTTCTTGCTGGATGCAGTTTCTGCAACCAACGTCAAATTTTGTCTCCAGACTGCTTAGCACGATGACGTCTTTACGACGTTATTATCCAAAATATACCTGTTCTCTTGCTGCCGAGCAGTATGCCTGCCGTGTACGATTCACCGACTCATGAAACATACCGCTCCGCTTCTGGTGGGGGAGTCCTGTAGTGCGCCACGTGGAATTGCGCCGCGCACAACATCGCCGAGTCTAGCTGCACGCCTATTCATTTGTATGTCTGTATGTCGTGTCTGTCTTTGTCACTGCGTGTGTTGTTGGATCATGTGTGTGTTTGACCAATTGTATGTTTGTATGCTTGTGTGTGACCTGTTGTGTGACCTGTGTCAAATACAGTCGGTCCAAAGAACTCGCACTGCTTGCATGTGACGCTTCGTGGCGAGCTAAACGCCACACTCCCTTTGTTCTGCTGTCAGTCTGTGTGGTACGAAACGTGAGCAGATCTTCCGCTTTACAAGATCTTCACGAACGATGGTGCGCACGGTCTTTTTGCCTATGCCCAGCTCCACCTTTTGACGCACATATATTTGCACACGCGTGCACCTAACTTCATTTTTCTCTGGGATATAGGACTATTCACCGAACTTTTTGGACACACCTTGTAGGCGTCGACTCATGGTCCAACAAGCCAAGCTTCATGGACCCGCCATAATTTTTTGTGTGTTCATGTTCAGTTGAAGTGTCGCCAAATATATTTCATTTTGCTTTAAATCAGTGTGTGTTGATGGTTTATTGGCATAGACTTCAGCCTTGGCAGCTCCCCTGAACCAAAAATCAGTAGGACTGAGGTCAGGGCTATGCGGCACGCACTCATGTGTTGTGCGTAAGCTGATCAGCTTGTCGCCAAAGAGCTCTCGCAGCAATTGAAGGGAGTTGTTAGCAGTGTGTGGCGTGGCACCATCTTGCTGAAACCACGTTTGGGTCTTCTGGTGAAAAGTGAGCTTTTGACCAATAGCAGCACTAAACTGCCTGATCACCCTGCAGTAGCGCTCACTGTTGATTGTGAGCTCACTGAGATTGTGAGCCTGTTATCTTGCCACCTTCCTCAAACCAGTAGGGTCCAATGAGACCATGCTTAGCATTGAATTCAATTCACGCAGTCACCTTAGCTCCCTTTAGATGTTTCTCACTGATTTCCTCAGGGCGCTCGTGACCCCAGAAGATGTTGTGGTTATTTACTGCACCATTGAGGTGAAAGTATGCTTCGTCACTAAACCAAATGTTGTTTAACCAGCGTGGGGTGCGCTCCAACTTGTCATTAAACCATTCACACATCTCAACGCGATCAGCCATGTCCTCGGGCTTTAAAACATGATGAGTTGAGATCCTGTAAGGGAAGAGCTGTAGATATTTCCTCATTGTTGGCCATAGAGTGGTTGGTGTAAGGCTCAGCTCTTGAGCACGGATCCGATGTTACTTCTTTGGACTGTTCTCAACTGACTGCTGAATTTGTTGACGTTTCTGTGCTGTGATGCCAGGCTTTGCACCGCTTCTTCCTTTATTGCAAGGGTGAATTGTTTGCTCCATCTCAAAGTGCTTGACAATCCTCCAAATTGACTTGTCATCTGGGATGTTCCTGCCTCGGTGAAGCCTAACTTTCTTCACAAACCTGCTGGTAACTTCCACGTAGGATTTGGTATCATACCAAAATTGCACTATTTTTATCTGCTCCACACTATACATTGTTACATTGAAACAAGAAAAAACACATCAGGGTTAATTGCCACCTAGTTGCAAACAACATCTGCAAAGGAAACATGAGAGCAGCAAAAATTGAAAATTTTGTGAATGAAAAAAATCCTGACATTTTTTCTGAAACACCCTGTATTTCATCCATTCATATAGAAACATATACATAAACTATATTTTCATTGATCAATCCGTATCTCTGAATTGTTATCATATTATTATTAATTATTATAATTGATCAATCCGTATCTCTGAATTGTTATCATATTATTATTAATTATTAGAATTGATCAATCCGTATCTCTGAATTGTTATCATATTATTATTAATTATTATAATTGATCAATCGGTATTTATGTGTGTGCGTGTTTTAGTCAGTATGTGTGCGCGTATGTGTTTGATTTTTTCTTTCTTTCAAATGTTTGCTTCACTACTGTTTTTCATCTCTAGACACTGTAATTCAGGGGGCAACACATGTATACCAGTGTACAGTGTGTGCATTGTTCCCATGTATTTCTTTAATAATAATAATACTCCTTATAATAGTAACGGTTATAATAGATTTGTTTTGCGACTTCCCCCAAAAACTCCTACATCATTCCACATCCGGCAGCTTGGCTGGCTTCCTGCTGTTTCACGAATTCGATTCAAAATTTGCTGTTTGACATTTAAATTGATTCATTCTCCATCTTCTCTTTTGTATTTTCGCTCTCTTCTCATACCCAGCGTCCGTTCTGATAGTCGTCATCGTAAGCATTTAGTTAGTCCTCCCGCTATCAATTTGTCTCCCTGGTCGTCCAAACCTTTTACATTCCATGCTCCTCGTATATACTTGTATAACTCCTTGTATAACTCCTTGTATAACTCCTTGTATAAATCCTTGTATAACTCCTTGTATAACCCCTTGTATAAGTCCTTGTATAACTCCTTGTATAACTCTTTGCTCCTTGTATAACTCGCTTCCCTCACACATCCTTGGAAAATGTCTATCAAGTCTTTTTCTGTCGCCTTGCACAAACACCTACTTGAATCTGCTTGATCTAACCTACTCTGTAATCTGTTTCCATTATCTTCCAACTCTTATCCTCACTGTGATTTACTGTGTCTGGCTGGCTGACTCACTACGGTCTGGGCAATTGTCTGGTCAGGAGAATTCCTGCTACTGGTACTGTGTAACCCAGTACAACCAGTCTTATAGTCGAGTGGTCGGCGACTAAACCGGCTCCCCCACTGGTTCCCACCGATGAGGAGGGTGGCTAGACACCCAGCAGGACTAAAAATATAACCTGTCCTTGGGCGGAAGAGCTACTCGTTAGCCAACGGCCATATAGCTTTTTTTATCTTATGCTTTTTATTTTATTTTTCAATTTTTACCTTGCTTTATTTTCTCCATTTCCATTATATACATATATGTATATCTCTGTATGTGTATATATGTGTATGTGTATATATGTTTATATATATATATATATATATATATATATATATATATATATATATATATATATATATATATATACCAAGAAGGGTGGGACAGACACACAGACAGTATATATATATATATATGTATATATATATATATATATATATATATATATATATATATATATATATATATATATATATATATATATATATATATATATACACATATATCCATTTTCTATCAGCTGCTACTCGGCCATCACTAGGCGTACCCGCTAAGAATTTATACCATCATGTTGGAAATTTCTTTTTCTACACGATTTGTTAAATTTCAAATTTTAAAAATTAAACCAAAAAAAGTTATAGCGGTGAAAAAACAAAATGAACCCTGAAAATTGCGAAAATTTTGGTCAATATTCTGAAGACTACTCTTCCTAAACCAGCAATGGTACAACTGTAAAAATTATACCACTGTGTAGAAAATGTTCTGTTCTATTCAACAAATTATAATTCATATCCAAAAATTGAATATAAAACATGTAAAATGGAAACATTCAATCTACATTCAAAATTTTATTTTAACTCCCCGCGTCCGATTTTCTATACTTTTTTCTCTATTTCTCAAAAACTAATTATCACACATCTAAATAAATAACACCATCATGCTGGGAATTTTGTTTTCTACAACCCCGTATAATTTTTAATTTTCCAAGGTGTATTAAAAAAAGTTACGGCGGTGTGAAGTGTAAATCACAAAGTCAAAAAGGCAAAATTAGCACAAAAAAAGTGAATATTTTGGTCAATATTTAGCTATCTATTCCTTATAAACCAGCAATGGTGCATCTATAAAAATTATACTATTGTGTTGATAATTTTGTGTTCTACAAGAAAAATTATAATTTATACCCATAAATGATACAAAAAACGTGTAAAATTGGCAAAATTCTCAAATGCATCCCAAATTACACTTGAACAACGGTTGACTAAAATTAATTCATTTTTCTACTATTTATCAATAACTGTTTGTTACACATAAAAATAAATTATACCATCGTGCTACAAATTTTGTTTTCTACAATACGGTATAATTTTTAATATTCCAAAGTGTATCTGAAGGAAGTTACGTCGGTGTAAAGTCAAATTGTCATGTTGCCAATTTGACAGCTATTATGCACACTTGCGATTACACATGAATATACACTGAATATACATGAATGTACACTGATTTTATTTCACTGAAGTCCAATCACAATTTACGCACTTGCGATTACACAGGAATATACTACTGTGTAGATAATTTTGTGTTCTACAAGATAAGCTATAATTTATACCCTCAAATGATACAAAATAATATATATATATATATATATATATATATATATATATATATATATATATATATATATATATATATATATATATATATATATATATATATATATATATATGTGTGTGTATGTGTATGTATTCTTTTTTGCAAGCGCCCATGTAGTTTCTGTCGATTTGTGCTCCTTGTTTTTGTCTCCATACCGGTATCCATGTGTCTATACTTTTATTACTGCTGGCGCCTTTGCCCTCGAAAGTGCGCTATATTAAATACATGTTGTTGTTGTTGTTGTTTTTGTTGTGACAACTAACATTGGCGGTTACCATTGCAGATGGCGTGTTGTATATATAGCGTGTGCGTTTACACACACACACACAATTATACAAACACACACATATACAAACAGGTGTGGATGTGCGGAGGTCGGCTGGAGATTGTGCCGTGCAGTCATGTAGGACACATTTTCCGCAAGCGCTCCCCTTATAAATGGCGATCGGGCGTCAATGTGCTGCGCCGTAACAGTATTAGACTGGCCGAGGTGTGGATGGACGACTACAAGAAGTACTATTACCAGAGAATCGGATCTGATCTGGTAATACCTCCATTCACTATGCGTGATTGTTTTTCAAATTGATTGGTGGGCCTCTTTAACCTTGTTTTATTTTTGTGCTTCCATTTGCAGTCTTTCTCTTGTTCTTGTCTTTTTGGTCTTACGGTTTGATGTTGGAATATATATTGTTCTGGCTGGTCCACACAGTTGATTGTTATATTTGTTCCTAGACTTGTCAACTGTGTCTTCCTGTGCCACTTCTATTAACCTCTGCATATAATCTTTCTTTCCCTTCATGAATACTTCTTCAAGGCATTTTATTTTACTCCTACTTTGTGTGTACTATTTTGCATTTTCCACCCTTTTTATTTGTATTGCAATCTACCTTCATTATCCTTTTTGTCGCTCATCTGCAAATTGGTCAGTTTACCTAACAATATTATGTGTTTCTATATATGTTTTATCGTGCATTATTTTATGTGCACTTTATCAAACACGTTCGGTGTTATTATTATTTATATTTATTCACAAGATGTTCAGTTTTGTGAATAGATATCAATTAGCTCAATTGAGATTATCCGTGGTGGATTGTAGTGTAATTATTTTGAGGTTTTTTTCCATGTGCTTTTTTACTGTAATCAAAACTGCTTTTGATATTTTCCAAATGCAATTCAGTGTAGGTAATATGTCTAAATCTGCAAAATGTCACATAGCTGTTTCCATCCGAGAGATTGCAGTGTATTAGTGTACATCAGTAGTCTGTAGCCTGTGAGCAATTCTCCACTGGTGGGTAATGGAGGGGTTATCAAGTGGGGCACAAAAGGACACACAGAAAGACAAATGTGTGTTTTTATCAGTCTTAATTTCATTGCTTTCATTCCTAGTAATTTCCTGATTTTAGAATTGGTGGAATATTTTGACATTTAATTTAGTGGAACAACTGAATTTAATACATTTATCAGCGCTGTTAGCGAACATAAAGGATTGGCTCATTAGCCCATTAACCGGTGACCATAAAATTAATGAAGTTGGCTAATTGAAATTAGTTATTTTTGTATAATTAGGTTCATTATACATGGTGAAATACGAAAAAAAAATTAATATGTTATTTTCTAGGATTTTCAGGGTGATCTGAAAATAGATCACTGCCGTAAAGCGCCGTAGGGTACACTGCGTATAGTGGGTGTATTTCAAATGTCATATATTTTTCAATAGACTGTCTGCACGCTGTGATCTAACTATGAATGAGGCTTTGGCCTTCCTGGACGACCTTGGCCTCGATATCGATGAGGTTGAGGCTGACATTCTTCCAAGTTGAGGTTGGCATTGGGGGGTTTCCAAGACTCTCAATCGATGAGATGATCATGAAGTATTACGGCCATCACGACCTGAAGCTGTTCATTCGAGGAAAACCCATTCGATTCGGATACAAGTTACGGTTATTGTGCGCCTCCGACGGAAACATCTACGCTCCATCTTCGTATCAATACAAGGAGCAGGGTCACTCAGCAGGGATCCCGATGGGGTCTCGAGTAGTACTCAGTCCCATCTCCCTGGTCGACATCGCTAACGGGAAGGAACTCTCCTTCGACAAATTGTCCGCCTCTCTATCACTTCTTGTCTCGTTGACCAAAATGAGATTCAGTGCGTTAGGAACCATCCTCGTCAATTGAACCAAGAAGGATCCGCTCAAGTCGGACAAGGAGATGAAGGTTTGGGAATCTTAGGAGCAGAAATTCAACCAGAAGAACCAGATTATTTTTGTCAAGTGGAACGACAGCAGCTTTGTTTACATGGCGACGAACCACTCCAAATCACGCCCTACAGTGAAGGCGTTGCGGTACAGCCGCGCCGAGAAGAAGGTGAAGGTCAGCAAAAATGCTGTTATGTCCCAGGTTTGTTTGGTCCCGCTTCAGTCCCGGGTCTCTTTTCTCTATGTTAGGTTATATATGATCAGGTTAGTTGGGAAAGTGAAAGAGAGCCGGACTGAAGCAGGGCCAAATATACCTGTGGTGCATATATCCTTATCCAAACGTCCTTAGCTCCGTGTAGGTCGACATACTTCGCTTCATTTCCAAGTACACCAGTAACAAGCGGTCGTGGACCACCATGATTGGATGGTGGCGCACTTTGTGATTGAGATCGAAGATATATATATATATATATATATATATATATATATATATATATATATATATATATATATATATATATATATATGCTTCTCTCTTCTGATGGGGGCAATCCAGATGACCTTGGTGAATGCCTGGTTAATCCACAAGAACCATGGTTGAGAAGCCGGAAGAGGTTTCGGGCCACGACTTCACGCGCGAGGTGGCGGTCTCGTATATGAAGATCACCAATGGCAAGGACTCAATCATCTCACGGGCCCAGATCGCTTCTAGCGTTGGACTGGCAGCGCAGCCTCCGCTGGACTCCAGCTTCGACTGTCTCGGCCATATTCGCCTCGTGCGTGAACAGCAACGTCAATGTCAGGGACCCGGTTGCAAGTCGAGCCCGCTGTTCTACTACGGAAAATGTGCAAACACTACGCTGTGCAGGCAGTATTTCAATCCCTATCATACGACATAAATAATTACCGACAGACAGCTCGAAAAAATCAATTTCGTGTTCCGATACGGACCATCTGGACTTGGATTGAAACTATTGTATATAATCGAAGGCAGTGATAGCACCATGACTTTTCCGGTAGGGGACTGAGAGGGGCTAAGGAAAAAGATGCGGGGCTTTGGGAAACATGAATAACTACTTTCGAAATGTTCATGGTCGGGATTTTTGGTGTGCTCAAGGGGGTTGGCATATTTTGGGGAATTTCAGCCCCTCCAAGTCCCACTTTGGCACCGCCGCTGCGCGAAATTCTAGAAATAAAACCGACAGGAACGCATATTTTCATTATTAGACTAGTTATTATCATTTTTGTGTTAAATTTCGTGCGGTGAACCTATTTCCGCTAAAACATTGAGTTGGTGCCATTATAAGCGTAAACCGGCAGTGATCTATTTTTAGATCACTGAATGTAAATCGCTCCTATGCAGAAGTTATAATTATTAGAGCATTGAAATTTGTTGTGAGGCAGCATTAGGTAATATATATATATATATATTATTGTAGCGTATTGTTTATATAGTATTGTCACACGCGCGCATGATTTGGGGGATTCGGGGTGGTGACTGGGACCGGTGTGATTCTGTGCTGGGATTGGTCGTGTATTCTCTGTTGGGTTTTTGTGTATCTCTTGTATTGCGTTGAATAATAATAATTGATTATGAATGTTGTGCTTCGAGTTTGACGTCACTACATATGGCGACGAGGTAAATTGCGAACAATTTTGGTTTGCACGTCTGAGCTTCGGCGTGTTGGTGATTTATTGTTGTGTATTCTGATTTTCTGTACGGGTACGATGAATATTGAGGGCATTCCTGCACCACAAGTTTTTCATGCGCAGCCCGGTACATCCTTAGTGCCATGGGCTGAGTGGAAGTACACCTTTCAGGCATATCTCACTGCCATCGGCGGCGACGCTTATCCTGACGAAAGGAAAACAGCGCTCTTGATAAACTGCATCGGTGCAGAGGGCCGACGAACCTTCAGATCCCTGCCGGCGAAGGTCAAGGTCGAGGGGCAGTCTGAGTTTCAACACACACTTCAAAGACTCGAGGAACATTACGTACCCCAGACCAATGTCATATACGAGCGGTTCGTATTCAAACGCAGACGACAACAGCCAGGAGAGTCCACAGTCACATTTGTCAATGCACTGCGTGGTCTGGCGGCCACATGTCGTTACGGCGACCTCACCGAGGAGCTGATTCGGGACCACGTCGTAGAGCACTCGGTTCATTCAGCACTGCAAGAACGGTTTCTCCAAGACCCGAATCTCACTTTGGACAAATTGCTAACCACGGCAGCCGCATTTGAATCATCGAAACAGCAGGCCAACGTCCTGAAAGAGGGACAAACGGGCGAGCCAGCTGGCACACTAGCAGCAGTGAGGCCGATGAAGAGAGAGAAAGAGAGAAACGCCCAACAGCCTAGGATAGAAAATCTCAGTTTTCCCAGCACTGTGGATACTGTGGCAAAACACACGGGTTGCCAAGAATAGAAATGTGTCCGGCTAGAAACGCAAAGTGTCACGCGTGTGGTAAACTCGGACACTGGGCAAGTGTATGTCGTGCTGACTCGAGACAACATTCCACACGCCATAACAAGATACAAGGTGTCACCATACTTTCGTGCGGTTCTCAAGGATACAAGCGTTTCATGTGTGACGCAAGGGTACAGGTGAACGACCGCGGACCAGTCAACATGCAACTTCAGGTCGACACCGGAGCGAGCGTCTCGGTGCTTAGTCTGCCACTCGCTCGTCAGATGTTTCCGGGCGCAGCTGTTGTGCACACAACAAGGCAACTATTTTGAGTTGGTCGACAACCACTTAAGCTCGTCGGCACTCTCGAAACCGAGGTGTCAGTCGGCGAGCACATGTCGCCCGTCTACTTTTACGTGATATATACCAAGTCATCTGAAGGTTTGCTCGGACTGGACGCATTGGCAGATTTGGGTCTCACATTGCACCCGGAAACCGGTGAAATCGCAACAGTTGGTCATGCTGAGACGGGAACGTGCAATAACCACGTGTCATATACGCCTTTGCGGGATGCGTCAGCGGAGCAGCATCTACCCGCCATTAAAGGCTACCAACACCAGATAAGGTTGAAACCCGACGCGGTACCGACGCGTCAACTTCTCAGACGGCTGCCGCTTGCTATAAGAAGCGAAGTTACCAAGGAACTTCAACCGCTGTGTGACACCGGCGTGATCGAGAGAGTGGAGTCTTCACCGTGGATCAGTCCAGTAGTGGTAGCGCGCAAAGCCAATGGTGATATTCGCCTCTGTGTTGATTTGAGAAGGCCGAATAGTCAGCTCATAAGCGAGGTGCATCCGATACCAACGCTCCAAGAGTTGCAAACGCAGTTGGCCGGTAGCATTCGCACAAAACTGGATCTACCACCACCAGATGGAGCTGCACTCCGACTCTCGCCCAGTAACAGCCTTCTTGACACATGAAGGTCTGTTCCAGTTCCGAAGAGTACCATTTGGGTTGGCCTCAGCGGGCGCAGCCTTCCAACGACTCCTTGACCACCTACTGGCCGGAGTGGACGGTTGCTGCCATTATATGGATGATATAGTGATATCAGGCCATACGCAACAACAACATGATAGTCGCCTACAAATCGTCATCAAGCGACTGCAAAACGCTAACGTTACCCTGAATTTGCAAAAGTCGAACATAGCGGAGAAGACCGTCACATTCTGTGGTTTCCGGTTCACAGGAGACACTGTCGCTCCCACAGACAATCACCTAGCGGCTGTCCGGAACGCTCCACTACCATCCTCGGCCAAAGAACTCCGAAGTTTTTTGGGATTGTATAGCTGGCTCAGTCAGTTCGTGGAGAATTTTGCCAATCAAACAAGCAAGCTGGCGGCTTTGCTACGCAAACACGCGACATTCCAGTGAACGACAACACACACAAAAGAGTTTCGGTCGCTGCAACAGAGGATAGTTCAAGCTAAACCATTGCACCGGTTTGAACCCAACTTGCGCACAATCGTGACAACCGACGCAAGTGAGTCTGGTGCTGGAGCTGTCCTCTCTCAGCTTTCCGCGGCGGGAGACGAAAAGGTGATTGCCTTCTGGAGTAGTAGGTTCTCAGTTGCCGAGAGCAAGTACTCCGTCACAGAACGAGAGGCGCTAGCTGCCGTCAACGCCATAGAAAAGTGGAGATTGTTTCTGTGGGGACGGAAGTTTGTGCTGCGTACAGATCATTCGACATTGAGAACAATTCTTTCCGAGAAATTCAGTGGCCGTGCTGGAGCAAGGGTAGCCAGATGGCAGGCGAGGTTGATCCCATATTCATATCACGCAGACTATGTCCCGGGGGAGGAGATCAAAGCTGCATATGCACTTTATCGTCTGCCAGTCGCAGAAGAAAATGATTTGCAATGTGACGACAAGGAAGACGAGGAAGTGGTCGGTATGCTGATGGAGGAGCAGCCGGCGCCGTTGCGTGAGCATCTTTGTTCCACATCCCGCGACGACCCTCAGCTGTCGGCTCTAAGAAAGGATATCGGGGATGGTTCTCCTCGCACGGGAGAAGCCGTCGATTCAGTTCTACGCCCGTTTTTCAAGATGAGGGATGAATTATCAATAGCAGGAGACCTGGTCATTCGTGGCGACTGTCAGATAATTGTTCCGAGCAAGCTGCGGTCCGACTACCTCAGTCGTGTCCACGCCGCACACGATGGCGTGGCAAGAACTAAACAGTTCCTGCGCAGTGTGGCCTGGTGGCCCGGAATGGACGAGGATGTTCAGCGAATGGTGTCCGAGTGCGCGTATTGTAAATGTAGCGACAAGTTGATGTCGTCTGCAACTCGACCAGCTCCTATGCAGTCTGCTCCGCTTCCGGACCACCCGAAGCACAAGCTGGCAGTTGATATCGTGGGCCCTATCGACCCGGCGCCGCCAGAAGCCCGCTACGCTATAACTCTAGTTGATTATCTCTCGAAGTGGGACGAAGTAGGCTTTACCAGCACCATTGACAGTGATCACATCATGAGCTTCCTGGATGTCATCTGGAGTCGCGAGGGCTTCCCGGACGAGATCACCGACAATGGGCGACAAATCGTCAGTGAGGCGTTTGAGCGCTATCTCAATCAACGTGACATCAAACATCGGCGATCGGCGGCCTACTGACCACGGGGTAACTTGATCGTCGAACGATTCAACAGGACATTCAAAGCATGGGTTCAACAGTTTTTCGGTAAATCAATGTTCCAAGAGCGTATGCGGGTGCTGTTGACCGAGTACAGATCCACGCCACACTGCACTACCGGAGCGTCTCCATCGGATTGCGCTGGTATCTGCTACCCAACAATTGTTACCAGCAGCAGCCTCTACGCTCAGACTGGCACGGTGCAGGTGTCTCGTACTCTGCGCACAAGGAGACTGACACTACTGGGACATGTGCTGCGCCGGCCTGATGTGCCACTGGCTGTCGTGTTGTCCAGTCCGCCTACCGAGCCACGACGTCGAGGCGGTGCCCTGCGTTTCACTTACCGGCAGCAGATGGAGGAAGACCTGCAGCGGCTCGGTCTGACGCTTAGTAGTGCAGCTGTTACGGCTACTAATCGCCAGCAGTGGAACCGGCTGATACACCAGTAATTCATTCAGCGCATTGCACCTCCTGCTTCAGCTGGGTGTAATATATGCGTAAATCATCATCATCATCATCCATCGAAGATATTGCACGGCCGAGGCATGAAGCTGACTTTACCGGTTTTTATCAAGTGCGTGGATTCATCTATCGAGCAGACTGTCCGCAGGCAGCAGTCACGCAACAAGCGGAACTATGATCGCCATAATGCCACGAAGATTCCGACGTTCGCCCCGGGAGACCGGTGTTTGTTCGGGTGCAAGGCCACGTCGGTAAATCGGGACGTCGTTTCAAGGGTCCGTTGCGTATAACGGCGATGAGAGGATCGGCATACCGCCTGGAAGACGGGTCTGTGCGGAATGCGGCCCATCTCGCCAAAATTCCAGCTGTTCATCGAACTGGTTTACCATCATTGGAGGACGAAACGGACTGTTGGCTTCCTCAGTCGTCAACAGAAGACGCTGTGACAGAACGAGACACGGCGCCGTCACGGAGCCTCGTAAGACCGGCTGAAGGTGATGCGTCAACGGAGGACGCAATTTCTAAGCAGGACTCGGCATCAGCACCCGGGCTCGAGAGACCGGTTGAAGGCGACCAGCTTAAGCTCGCAGGCGCAACGCAGACAGGGGCGACGCGGAGTCACGCTAAGCCCCCGGATGACGGAAGGTCTCGAAAAGAACTACCGTCCTCCTCCAGAGGTCGCAGGCGATGGTTACCTTCTAGCTTAGCCGAGTAGATGTTCTTAAAGTGCGGGGAGATGTAGCGTGTTGTTTATATAGTATTGTCACACGCGCGCAGGATTTGGGGGATTCGGGGTGGTGACTGGGACCGGTGTGATTCTGGGCTGGGACTGGTCGTGTATTCTCTGTTGGGTTTTTGTGTATCTCTGGTATTGCGTTGAACAATAATAATTGATTATGAATGTTTTGCTTCGAGTTTGACGTCACTACAATTATTAAAACCATTTTTTTCTACTTGAAGTCGTGTGTCTATGCTGTTGGTCAACAAAGAGAACCATCGAAAAAAGGGTAAAAATGGTCTACTTCAATGCTCTGTTAGGACAAGCTAAAAACTCTAAAGTAATTATTTAAAATATAATATCATAAGTACAAGGTCCAAATATTATTACAAATAAATTATATTCATCATATCAAAAAACACTTCTGAGAAAAAAATAGTTGAAATTGGTGATATATTTTAGGTCACTGCCGACTAATGGCTTAAAATGTAGGGAATCATAGAAGAAAGCCTGCAGACCACTTGCGTCTATAACCCTGGTCAACACGATTTTTCTGGCAAAAGGGTTTATGACTAATTTTGGGCTGCTGATTACGAAAATAAACTCAGATTTTTGTATCACATCAGGATTTTCAGCTATATCAGTATCTATTTTTATTAAAATTACTCACCAGCTTATATGTCGATGGTGTCATAATCACGGCAAATGCTTTTGATAATACATTTAGCATATCCATAGAGAAGGAGTACCAATGGTTTTATAGTTCATGCACAATAAATCAAATACAGTGACAAAATTCGGATATAAAACATATATATATATATATATATATATATATATATATATATATATATATATATATATGAAAAAAGTGTACTTCATCGGGCACAATTATTTCTGTATTAGTACGACGTTTCGCCTCAACAAGGTTTTATCAAGTGCTGTTTTATAAAATACATCAAAAAGACGAGCCAAGAACACAACATATTTAGTAGATATAAATGAATATAAACATTAAGACACGCGTATATGATTTTGACACACTTTTAAGTAAATAATATAAAACTAACAATCGACAGTTACATGCAATAAATATTACCATTAAATCAGAATTTGCAATTAAGTTCAATTCCTTTGCAGCCGCTCATGATGCAGCTGGAGTCATTTTCTTCAATGTATGCTGCCACTGCATATCTTCTAGTAGCATCGTCTAATATTCCGCTGTGTATAACTGTCCACTTTATCGATACTTCCATTTTGTTATGCTCTTCCATATAATGCTTTATAATCGGACCTCCCAGCTTATAGTTGGAGTGTTCCAGGATTATTCTACGTACTGGTCGCGAGGTCTCACCAATGTAGATTTTTCCACATACCGTGCACACTATCTTATATATGACATTTTTCCTCCAACATAGTTATCTGTCGGGACTCATGGATGTGGCACAGGAATCACATTGTGGTGCGCACCTGAAACGCTCTTTTGGTGGAGCGAAAATCCGCTTCAGCGGTCGACCCGGGTCGAACCACACCCGTATTTTCCCCTGGAGACCTGTTCTCTTGATGAGGGAATAACATTGTCGGCGACTGCTCTCACCCAGATACGGTAGTTTGATGAAATATTTGTCTCCCTTACTTTCAGCTTGCTTGTCTACTCTGATATGTCTAATTGCCTTGTTCTTGCTCCTTTTGATCACATAGTCGGTGTAGCCATTTTGTCTAAATCGGTTCTCAATGGTCTTAATGGAAGTCTGAAGTGTCGCCGGTGTAGTGGCTCCTCTCGAAGCCCTCACAAATTCCCCATATGCTATTGCACACTTAGCACTTTTTGGACTATTAGACATCCAAGATGTGATTGAGCCGCTGTGGTGAGGCTTCATGTATACCTCAGATACAAATTGTTCACCGTTGTAGCTGATGTAGCAGTCCAAAAAGCCAGTCTGCCATTCTTCGGCAGCTCAATAGTAAACTCAATACAATTTGAGATGAGATTGGCGGTAGCTAGCAACACTGCGGTGTCAATGTCGTCATACCAAGCTACAAATATATCATCGATGTATCTCTTGTATTTGAGTGGCCGATGAAATGCCGTTTGAAATTGCTGGTATAAATAGTCGGCGAATATGATGGCCAGTTGAGGAGCCAGTGGATTTCCCATTGATAATACTTCGATCTGTTCATAGAGTTTAGCTCCCTGAATGACGACAGCATTTGATATGGCCATATTGACCAAATCAACAATATCCTCAACGGCCATCTCATGAAACATATCCTCTTTGGACTTGTTGTTAATTAAAAAGTCACGTAACACTTCATCTAGGCCCTTATTGTTGTCATCTGAGCAGCGTGGAATAGTGCCATATAAGTTTTCATGTCAAGAGAGGCAAACCCCTTTACTCCGCATTGTGGTAGTGTTTTAAGCCACTGCAAAAACTCATCTGAACTTCTAAGATGTGCGGGTACATTATTGAGAAGTCCATCCAATTTTTTCGAAAGACATTTTGCTAGTTTTGTGGCTGGCCCGTCGACTGCAGCAACTATGGGTCGCCCTTTCAGGTCTCCGACCTTGTGGTCTTTGGGTAAGGTGTAAGCCGAACTAGGCATTGGGAAGCTACATTTGAGCTTAGAGAGGCAGCTCTGAACAGTTTTGTTCTTTCTATATTTTTGTATAACGTAGTCGAGGTTTTTGTTGAATTGGGCTTGCCTGGTGGATGGAAGCACAGATTTATTTTCCTGAAAATTTCCTCCCTCGACTGTTGATTCAGACAGCATCCTCTCATAGTGCTCAGTGCTGAGTGCCATTAGACGTCCGGTCTTGTCTGTAGGAGTGATGACGGTATTGCTTTGCATCTTAATCTCTTTGATCTTATGCAACTCATCTGGCATTTTATTCGGTAAAAGTTTATGACTGTTTTTCAAAATCTTCATCGCCCCACCAGCAAATTCCTGTATTGCTTCATTTGGGATGCCATCTTTTTCCATTTTTGCGATGCTCTTTTGAATTGTGGCTCCACACTCTTTCGTAATTCGTCGACAATCTCTCCTGCAATATTGTTGAGGCACGTATGATGGACCATTGTTTAGCAAATTTCTGTGAGGAAGACCATCGTTAGACTTGTCTACAAACATTATCCTGTCGCTTTGTTCCGTCGCACCAAAACCGCACTTTGTCACATTCTTCTCGGCCGTCGACAGCAAGTTATTAAACTTTTTCATTTTCTTTGTGTGCAGCTCATTACTCCATTCCACCACCCTGTTATGTTCATTTTGTTCAAGTGGAAATACTGCACAATTAAGGCTTTGCAGGCGTTCATATTCACAATCCAGTGTGAGCTGTAGCCATTCTTTAGCTTGTTTAGCCACTGATCTTTCGGCAGAAATGGTTGTCACAACAGAAATAATTGTGCCCGATGAAGTAAACTTTTTTCATCATATAACATTACCGGGTGCGTGAGTGCAACTTCTTTATGCGGAATATATATATATATATATATATATATATATATATATATATATTCTCATTCAAACAAACGAGATTAAACTGGATTGCCGCTTTGCAGTTTTCAATCTTCTTCTTCGTCGTCTCGATCGCTCGTGCGAGTTTTTGATGATCGCTCTTGAGCTTGTGCTCCAAAATCAGCGCATACATCCGTCGGGCACTGACACACTGCTCAAGCTGGGCTTCAACGCACAAAGAGCTCGAGCGTGTCACACAGGTGCTGCTCAACAACGGTTATCCGAACGAGCAAATTTCAGACGTAATTGCTGCAGCGCTGAACAAGCATTTCGAGAACAACTGTTTAAGCGACGCACAGCAGCATATTTCTCTGTACTAAAGAAATTTTATGTCTTCTGCGCACAAAGTCGACGAACGCGTCATGAAGGAGATTATTGAGAAGAATGTGAGACCCACTGAACCGGAGAAAAAGGTGAAATTGATAATTTATTATCGTTCACAGAAAACATCAAGTCTGATATTGCGCAACAAAGCATGCAATGACAGGCCAGACAAGCTGCAGCGACATCATGTTGTCTACCGGTACACCTGTGAAAACGATGAGGGGTGCGGACCTCATTCCTACATCGGGATGACAACAACAACGCTGTCGCGCCGTTTGACCTGCCATCTCAGCAACGGCGCTATCAAAAACCACAATACATCGGCGCATAACACAAAGATTAGTCGAGAAGAAATAGTGGCACGAACAGACATATTGGCGCACGAAACGGACAACAGGCGCTTGAAACTTTTCGAAGCGATTTACATAACAACAATGCGCCCAAAAATCAACGTGCAATTGGAGGAAAATGGTGTTCTCCCCACCCAAAGACCCCCATCAAGCAGTGAGCTGGACGCGCCCATGCGCGAGATGCCACAAACGGCGGCGCGCAGTAGCGTGAGCCATAGGTGTCATCGACCATAGGTGCGAATTTCGCACACCGCGCGCATACACGAAGCGTGAAAATAACACATACAATTGACGTCCTATATAAAAACACAATCGACAACAAACAAACGGCATTTAGTTGACCACATTGTCTGAGGATGGAGACCGGCTGCTCCGAAACGTTACACATCGGCGAATTACTGCACAAGCTCAAGAGCGATCATCAAAAACTCGCACGAGCGATCGAGACGACGAAGAAGAAGATTGAAAACTGCAAAGCGGCAATCCAGTTTAATCTCGTTTGTCTGAATGAGAATATTCTTCCAGGCTACACCAATATCATATATATATATATATATATATATATATATATATATATATTATGCACAAGCTCAACGGCAAATTACAGGTATTTGAATTTTATTTTTCTTATTGATTGGCTGATGTACAGCTTCTGTTTGGTCTCATAATTTGTCATCATGAGTCCCGTAAGCCTTGGTACCGATCTTCCATTGTTTTAATGTCTTGATGGAGCCGTTCTCCTTTTTCCTCGCTCACAACCCGAAGGATCTCCGCAAAATTGTACAAATAGCTGTGTAAATAGTGAATCTTGTTACTCATCCTACGCCCAAGAGATTGCAGACTCATTAGTAGCTCTTCCACAATAACTTGTCACTAACTGCCAAATGCTACCTTCCACATATTTGTCTGATTTCTTATTCCCTAGGAAATTCTGTACCACATTATATTATTCATTCCAAGCTCTCACTTCTGTCTCATTTATCGATTTGATAAAGTTATCTTCTCTTATAAGTGCTCTAATTTGAAGCTCATAAATTATTCCAGCCTTTTTCTTCTCTTCACTAAGATTAGGAAAAGCTGAACAAATATATATAAAACATTCTCCACTTTCATGAAGAGCTCTAACTATATGTTTCATCGATCCAAATTTTAAGTGCAAGGGAGGAAAGACAACTTTCTTCCTATCCACTAGAGCAGTGACTCTTAACCTTTTTTCTGATTCCCCACTTCTTAATGAGCTCTCTCTTCATTTTCCACAACAGCGCTAATAAATTCAATAAATTTAGTTGTCACATCAAAGTATATGTCAACAGGACATTAGAAACAAAAATAAACGAATTTGAATTGATAAAAAACACCCATTTGTCCTTCTGTCCGACCTTTAGTTTCCCACTTGGTAACTCTTCCATTGTCCACCAGTGGGAAATTCCTCACAGATTAAGAACCACTGCACTAGAGAATCATTGATGACATTCTTATCTCAAGATAACAAGATAACAAGATTAATTTTTCCAACCAATGATTTGCTGTGTATCTACTCTCACCTTGAATTCGTGAAAATATGATACCCACAGCGAAAATACGTGACGTGATGGAGAAAGTGTAAGAACAGATTTGAATTCAGCTCACTCGAATTTGTCAAAATCTTTGCTGAAACTCCATGCCATAATGTGTATATCGTAGACCAGTTTAATCTATCTTGTGATATATTCGGTATGATATATTTCATGACTATGATATGCTTTATATTGTGATATACCCTGGTTACCAGGAAAATATGTTGTGCATGTTTGGTGTGACACGTGTGTTTGTGATCTTAGGGAGATTTCGGTGATGTGTCCTCTCGGAAAGCAATCCGTCAGCGTTTGCAGTGTCACTCGTTCGAGTGGTATTTGGATAACATATATCCCGAACTGTTCATACCCGGAGATGCAGTTGCCAACGGAGAGGTGATATTATATTTTATTTTATTATATATTTTATTTTAAATATCTCAAGCCAATCAGGTATTTACACAGTGAGAGTTAATATAAATATTTATTGGTAAAACAATTAATTATTAGTAAAATTGCTAGTTTATACAGTAAACGAATACATCACGATTTACAATCTGATGGTTTCAGCGCGAATTTATTGTTTTGTACGTCACCATATTATCATCTGGCAGTGTGTCTCGCAACAGAAATGCAGTCATTATTCTCGCATGTATCCGTAGTTATTTCAATTGCTGTAATTTTGTCTCCAATTTTGTCTCCAATTTTGTCTCCAATTGCTGTAATATTGCCTCCAATTTGGTTCATGTATTAATCTGCTTATCTTAGTTATTCATGTTATCTACGCCTCCGTCGTTCCTAGAGCTTTCTCCTCAATCGTTCCATGTTTAGTCACTTGCACATGCCGGTGTCAGATACCCTTCATCAACCGGTCAGATTTTCATTTCATACAGCTATTTGCTTCGAATTTTGTTTTAACTTTATTATTGAGGCTCCATATAAAGTCTTGAAAAATTAAGTCATATATAGTATTAAGTCCATATTAAGTCATATAAAGTCATAGCAGAAAATAATATCATATAGACGGAGAAATTACAAGCGTGATAATTCTAAAATAAGTACAATTTTCTCTTTTTGTCTGACCGGTTGGGGCAGGTTTTCCAATGTGCTTTGCTTGGGCTCGTCCACGGACACTCATAGTAGGGTGAAACTTACTTTACGAAACCTTGATTTCTCATGAGTACAGTGGTTCAATTTGTTCCATAAACGCTGTGTGTAAAATATTTTTGACAATGTTTATGTTTAAAGTTGTAAGTTTAAAGTTTAAAGTTGAACTAGCTAAAATCAGTGAGTTTTGCTGTTTGCATCGAAAGTGGTTCAAAACACTTTCCATAATTGATATTTGCTCTTCAAATATAAATTTAATTTATATTGGCTATATTTTACTGTAGGGGTAGTTCAACAAGACTCTGTAAGTATTTAAGTAGACTATGAGACTGATAGTCATAGTCATCAATGAGAATTTGTCCTTTGTGTTTTTAAAGGAATGTTTTTCAATCTGTTCTTATTGCTTTATATCATCGGAATTTTCCAATGTTTCAATAATGATGATATATGTTCTGAGTATTTTATGTTATAACATGTTATGAATAATGTAAAAGGTGAAGCCGAACGAAACTGTTCCAGGATGTATTAAAGCTGATAAATAATGAAGAAACGAAGAACACCAAGCAACAACGCAGAAATATCAAACACAATGCACACACGCGCAACTCGCTCTCTAACACCACCACACACGACACACTCTGTCAGCTCACTGACGCAATCCCCATTCACACCATAAGACGACATTCGATACAGCCAACACCCGAACATACAAACAAGTGCAAGGATGGTCTCACGCTCCGCCGCTCGCTGCAAACTCAGCGTCTCGTCAAAACTCAACGAACGCACGTGCATATGCAGCGTGCGCTCCTCTCACATGCATCACTCAAGATTTACAGACACACACATAACATACATAGCTAACGCCAACAACTCACAACTCACATCCCCCCTTGATCTTCATAATCACTCAATCGATGAATCACCATCGTCATCCGCGTACACCTCGTAGTCGCCAAATCTCGACGGCATGCGCACCTGTCTTCTCGGCCTCCAACCATTCTCTCCAGGTGACGCTTCCTGTCCTCTTGAAGACGCCACTTCTCCATAGACCTCCATTGGGGGCTCCTCATCTTCGGCTTCCTCCTCCTGTGGTGGCCGGCGCTCGCTCTCCCCCGTCTCACGTGGTCTCACATTACTGACATGCCGGTTCATTCCATTCACCTCGACCACAAGGTCAGACACAACCCTGGAAACAACGCCTTCGTCGCTCACCGCGTCGCACCGCTCCCCCGGCCGCCGAACCCAAACGCGATCGCCCACTTTGAACTTGCTGGTGATAGTAGCTGTTTCACGCCGTGCAGGCTCCTCATCCGACATCCTCACGGCGTAGCGATACAACAGATCCACAGGCCGCCGATTTGCTCCGTTCGACTTCGTCGGCGACAAGTTGTACAGCATGACTGCCTCGAGAATAGAACACCGCTTTCGGGCCGCAATGGTTTTGACGGTCCTGTGACAACGCTCGACTATGCCACATCCTCCAGGTCGGTATGCACATCTGTAGCGTAGCGTTACGTGCCACTTCCTCATGGCCTCCAGGAAAACTTCACCTCGAAATGACGTATCATTGTCCAGAAGCAATTCGGTAGGTGGACCACGTTCACTGAGCACCTCATTGAAAACTTCAGTAACTTCTTGGCTGCTCCTGGAACGAAGCTTCTTCCACACGGTATAGCGTGAAGGTCCACAATCGATCAGGGAAAGATAGATCGAAGAACCACAATGAGTAAAGTCAGCAGACAGTCTACTCCACACTTTGCTGACACTCAGCTCACCCTTCTTCCACTTCGACGGCGCTGGACATACCGAATTGCAGATGTCGCATGACCTCACGACCTCCGCCACCTGACGATTAGACACGAACAATTTCTTCCGCCTGCAGAAATATCTGGTTCGATGTACACCAGGATGCCCAGTCGAATGGTGGATTTCCTTGACTGCAGCGAGGACATCACCCACAACTCCAACTGCACAGGTCGATTTTGCCACCCTCAGCCAGGATCCAGGGACACGGGTGAGAACATCGGCTTTGTTTTTTGAAGACTCCACCTTGTGTACACGAACCGTCAGACCGTATTCGGAAATGATCTCTCTCACCATTTCCAGCCGCCGCCTTATCAATAGTTCACCAGACGCAACAGTCTTCATTCGCTCTCTCGCAGACAGCAGACCATTCATCCACGAAAACACAGTGGCTGAGTCAGTGAATAGGTCGATGTTCCTCAACTTCAGACTCACCGCCAATCCCAGACCTTTCACCACTGAATCTAACTCGCTGATGTTGATGTGCTGGGAATCGTTCCTGAGCCAACATGCATCCTCCAAAGTCTCGCCATTGATGTCCACCACAACACCCAAGGCGATGCTGCTGGCGTCCACCCACACATTTGCCGAGTCGCCTTCAATTTGCCAGACACCTCGAACAGGGTCGCATTTTTCAACGCGTGACAGCAACGACATGACTATACCACGCAGACCGTCATCAGACACCGGATCGTCCCACCCTGTAGTGAATTTTGTCGCCAGTCGTTTGACAAAAGAGGCCGCCACCCGCAACCATCCAGCAACAGGGTAATGCGACACAAGTCTGCTGCATAAAGAAAACACAGTGCGTCGAGTTAGCACCTCAGGGCACTATCCGATGTCGTTGTCCCTCTTCCACCGCAACACATTGCCATTCTTGTACACAAACAATCCCAACACACGCGCTCCCTGATTCAACTTCTCTATTTCTTTGCTTTCAAGTCCAAAACGTTCAAAATGACGCTTGACATACTCCGGTGACACGATGTCAGCATCCACAATCAAATCGTCAACATAAGATGAACATCCTTGATACACGCTTTCATCCTGACTGAGCACCTCATTCACCACAGTCTGCATGATCATGGGTGCTGCACTGAGACCGAAACCCAGCCTTGTTAGGCAGTACAGCTGACCTCCATACCTCACTGTCTGGTAATGCCAGAGAGAGGGGTCCACTTGAATCTGAAGATATGCCTTTTTCAGATCGATGATGAATAGGTTTTCACTTTTCCTCCTCCAGACTCTCAATTTCTCATGGCACACGTCCGCGTCCGCCGTGAAGTTGTCCACGTACTTGTTGAGCTCCCTGAAATCCAGGACGGGCCTGACCTTTCCTTTGTTTCGCTGCACGACGGCCATGAGTGGGAGCAGACAGCGCGGGTGACCATTCACGCTCTCATCATAAGGAACAAGCCACTTGTTCCTGACCCACAAATCCAGCTCACTCTCAAATGCCTCGAGAGCCCCCTCTGGCACACGATATTGCGGTGTTTTATTATGAAACGTTTGGGGCTCCTCTTCATTCACCCACCTCCACTTGCATTTCCACCTGCCCATGCTCCGGTCAAAATCAACTCTGTGACCCAGTTTACACACCTGAAGATCAGGTTCAGCTGCGCAGCACGACTGTGACGGTAGCACTCCAAACAACACTTTGCTGTCAGCATCGACACTCACTCCTCCTAGAGCAGATATCACGTTCATGCCGAGAATAGCGCTGAAGTTCATGGGCCTTTGTTCAGTCACCAACACTTCCACTGTGACCGAGCGACCTCCAATCGTCACACAACACTGCGCCACACCTGAACACACGAAACTCGCACCACCCAACACATTCACCATCATCCTCTCAGGTGTCCACGATTTACACACAGACCTGGCTACTATACACTTCGAACATCCCGTATCCACTAAAACATCACACATGTGCCCGTCAATCGACACGTTCGCAGTGGGCAGCGCCTCGTTGTTCATTGCGGAGAAAGTACCGGCGCCGATGAACCTTCTCCTTCGGAGTTTTCCGGACAATATCTGGCGATGTGTCCCATCTTGGCACATCGAAAACACTTCGTGCCGGACATTCTCTTTGGACAGGATCTACTCCAGTGACCCGTCTCTTTGCACACGAAACACCTCGTAGACGACACTGGAGCACGTCGAAGCACCGCCTGCTGTTCCGCCGATTTCGCCGCAAGACACGTCACATTATCCTTCGTCTGCAGAACCATCCGCGTTCTCACAACGATGTCATTGATGGTCAAGTTCTCCGAAGTAGCACTTGCCCGTATGCTCGCAGCAACATCCTCAGGGAGTCCACTGACAAATGCGCACTTGAGCAGCGAATCCGACACATTCCCGAACGCCTGGGCCAGCCTCCTCAGGTCTGCGACGAACACATCCGGTGATTCGCCGGGGAGCAATCGCCGATTTTTGAACTGCTCGTAGGCTGCGTGCTTGTTCAAGCCGAAAGCATCGTAGAGAGCTCTGCGAGTTTTCTCGGCTGATTTTCTCTTTTCATCAGGCAGCTGTGACCACACAACAAAGGCTCCCTTCGACATTCTCAGAGGAACAACACTCATGATGTCGACACTTTTCAAGCTGCACATCATCTCGGTCCTCGTCCACCACTCCACCACATCACTACTTCCATCAAACTCCGGTATTACCGGGCGTCGAACGAAGCCGACTCCATTTCTTCAATTCACAAATTTGGCCGGTTAGCTTGTAAAAGGTGAAGCCGAACGAAACTGTTCCAGGATGTATTAAAGCTGATAAACAATGAAGAAACGAAGAACACCAAGCAACAACGCAGAAATATCAAACACAATGCACACACGCGCAACTCGCTCTCTAACACCACCACACACGACACACTCTGTCAGCTCACTGACGCAATCCCCATTCACACCATAAGATGACATTCGATACAGCCAACAACCGAACATACAAACAAGTGCAAGGATGGTCTCACGCTCCGCCGCGCGCTGCAAACTCAGCGTCTCGTCAAAACTCAACGAACGCACGTGCATATGCAGCGTGCGCTCCTCTCACATGCATCACTCAAGATTTACAGACACACACATAACATACATAGCTAACGCCAACAACTCACAACTCACATGATGATGATATATGTTCTTATTGCTTTATATCATCGGAATTTTCCAATGTTTCAATAATGATGATATATGTTCTGAGTATTTTATGTTATAACATGTTATGAATAATTATAATCTAAATTTATCAATTTATATGAACTCGGTTGTTTTTTAACAAACATAACTGTTTTCCTATTTGAATTTAGAATATCAAAATAGGTAAGAATGTTTAAACTAATCGTATGCAACCGAAATTTTGAAATACAATGTTGACCAGTTATTGGCCAAGACAACGATGTAACGAACGATTGACTTTACCAACTAATGGCCTCGTGTGAGACAAGGCTTCAGGGAAAACGTGCATTTTTGTCTACGAGACACGTTGTCTAGAGCATTGGCTGACACTGTCTTTCGTTTGCTTATCCCAAATATGGCAACTTTATATAGTATTTGAGTTCTTTTCCTTTTCTTTATCAGTATTGCCAGCTTTTCTTAGGGCTCTATATTTTGTTTTTTATATTAATTTCATGGGATACCCATTCATTGTCAGGCGATTCTCTACGTTTCTCAGATATTTCTGCAGGTTCAACTCATTGCAATTCTGAATGGCAAAATACATTTGATTTGATTGCTGGCTCTTCTTGGGGCCCTCACAAACTCGTCATATTCAACAGAAAATGTTGTTGACGTTGAGCCGCAGGATTGCCATGGTGTCAAGGATCCACTGTTAACTTAACTTTAATTTAAAAAAAATTATGGCAGCGAAGAATCGAACCAATTCCAAATCATCCAGAGACACCACGATGGAAGCATCCAATATATGTACAACCTATATTCAATATTCATTGTAATTTCATGATTCGCACAATGTTATAACTCCCTAGTTTGTTTATTCTTCGGGCCGGTCCTGTTGGCAGTATTGGACATTGTTAACGCTATGCCGGCAACGGTGTGTATTTACTAGTATTTACACATGCTCTTAAAGGTAGACAATAAAATGGACAGGAAAAAAGATAGTCCATTTTATAAATAGACGCAGACCGAATAGAAAATTTATCAGGGACAAGAACAAAGATTAAACAAGAACGCTTGCACTATAATACTGTTCCTATGAATAATCTGTGATTGCATTGACACACTCTTCCCTGCCATAATTCAATCACTTGGATTGTTACCGAAGCGTTTATTCGCTGTGCTCACAAATCAAAGATGGTATTTTGTTGCTTGTTTCACACTGCATGTTCGTGAGAAAGTGCCGCAAACTGTTCTGCAGTCGTAGCTCGTTTCTTTGTGTGTACGTGCTTGTGTCTTTCAGAGCAGCTTCTTTGCCATCTTGGGTGTAATCTTGAGGAATTTCGACGATGT
This sequence comes from Sacculina carcini, assembly GCA_916048095.2. Classification (NCBI taxonomy): domain Eukaryota; kingdom Metazoa; phylum Arthropoda; class Thecostraca; family Sacculinidae; genus Sacculina; species Sacculina carcini. Next base: position 7,366,102 of record OU696572.1, read on the forward strand.
TATTCATGTATCAGGATACAGGCAAATTAGTTATAAATCTTCAAAACGTCACAACACTTTATTCAGCCCTTATTGTATACAATGTAAGTTTCACTTATTGCATTGTGTTTCTAATATATTTGAGCACACATGCTCATATTTTCTATGTTTTTGTCTTCTGAAACTCCGGTCTTTCATCTAAACTTGTCTATTGCTTGAACTCGCCACATTCATTACTTTAAATAACTACTCTGATTCCTAGTGTTAACCCGTGCCTTTTTCTTCTTACACACTTTAAAGGGTTGAGTCGTTGCGTCTCACATCTCTTCGTATGCCGCCAGGACTTTTAACCTACGTGTGGCTGGCACACTCACAACACTGGTGGTGGTGTTGTGCCACTTTGGTTGATGGGCTTGCTCTCTTTTTTTATTGATGTTTCCTTTCTGATCGATATCTGCTTGCTGGTGGGCCGGGGGTTTTGACTTTTGAAATTGTCAGATCCGTAATTTGGGCTTTGATGGACGCACGTGCCTCGACTCGCCGAGTGGACGCAACGACGTACACAAAGCCGTCGGCCTGTATCCTTGCCACAGACAAGGAGGCAACCAGGTGAGACTGCATTCGGCGTCATTGGCCTTTCCGTGAAACGTGCACATGTATGTGTGTGTGTGTGTGTGTGTGTGTGTGCGTGTGTGTGTGCGTGCGGTTGACGGTGCATAAGATTCGAAACATGAAGACATCGATTTGTGTTGACTCGCCGACTGACAGTGACGATGTGTTGAAATCAGTTGGCACGTTTCCTTGTCACAAGCAGGGCGGCAATCAGGTGAACGATTATCGAGATTGTCTGTTTACCATTTGTCATTTCACAATCGTGGTCAGTGTGATGATCTTTTGTAAACGTTATTGCTCATCTTTCTATCGCTATCTGTCTGTCTCTGTCTCAATGTGCACAGAAAGTGCAGTCATGCTCTTCTCATTCTAGTTTTAATTTTTCTACTTTCTCATTTATTTATCAATATAAATTAAGGACCGGATATTCAGGCAGAATGTCTATATTCACTTTTTCATTTTTTTGCTGGATAAATGCATATTTCGCTCATATATCTAAACTATTGCTTATTTTTTCAAAATTGTTCATTATGGTGTGAAAGTGTGTAGTGTAATAGTGTTGTAGTATGTTTGTAATGTAGTAGATTTCAATCGAATGGGTACACAGACAGTGATACAGCTTGGCTCAATTCCGAGTTCACTTGATCGGTGTTGGATACCATACCACACAATTAATCCTATAAGTGCAAATTACGAGCACCACGTGACTAGAGATGCAACAAAACTGGTTTTTATTGCGTTTTTTGCAAAAAAACATGTTTTTGGGTTTTTTGGTTTTATGGTTATATTTAGGATGAACCCAAATTGTCCAATTCCCCAATCGATGTTTTGTACCTTTATACATGTTTTATTTCAATTATAATATAATAATAGTATAAAAACAAAAATATTTATCAATAAATATCTCATGATACTGTCTGAAATTGCATCCCGGCTCGGTGGTTTAGGTTTTATTCATTGAAAAAAACAATGTTTTAAAGATGGTTTTGACGATGTAGATATTTGAAATAATTTGTCGGCAGAACAAGATAAATTCATTGATTGATCGAGTGTTTTTAAGGAAACCATGTTTTTATGAATAGAAGCCATTATGTTTTTAAAACTGGTTTTAAATTTGTTACATTAATGTACAAATTCAGAAAAGGTTGTCAGCAGAACAAGACAAGTTAATTGGTTGGTCAAGTGTTATTAACTAACGTTTTTAAGCCTACATTTGTTTAATAAAACAATCTTTTTTTAAACAGGTTCTATGGAAGATAGATTTGATTGATGTACGTTCAAATACCTCTTGCATGTTAATTAACCTGCTGATATAAGCGGCTGGTTAAACCATTTGATTTAAACCATTGTTTTTCTTTTCATAATCGATGTTTTTAAGAGACGGTTTTCGTATATATAGAGATTCTGAAAAAATTGTCAGCCGAACAAGGCATCTTGAAACAAATTATACCATGTGGTTTTTCATTATTAACCTGTTTTTAGACCGGTTTTATGGATGATTATTTCTTTGATTTAGCTATTTGTTTTCAAATACCTTTTGTACATTAAATATATTTCGTCAGTCGTTAGTTTCCTCCGCCCACCGGATTAGCCCAGGCGCGCAAGGAGGGATGGGGACCCACCGTTTTGCGCTAAATCGTTAAGTCAACGTAAGTTAAATAGGCTCCGCCCACCGGATTAGCCCAGGAGCGCCGAGAGGGATGGGGCTCCGCTCAGTGTGGCAAGAAAGTTTGGGAGCCGTCATTGCAGAGAATGAGCGTAACGCTTCAATTTCGCTGTGCGTTGCTACGAATTTCGCGAATTTCAAGACGCAAAGTAGCCTAGATTGCTCTTGTCGTTTTGAGATGATCGTTTGAGTTTTTTCTAAATATGATTTCTAAGGCTCTCTGACGTGTTTTAGACAGTCTGGAAAATAAAATAAATGTTTATAGATTTAAGTGGAGTTTTAATAATACGTGAGACCTTCATTGCTTAACTTTGAACCAGAAATTAGCTGCTTTTTGTAACGGGATTTCCATGTTTTCGTATGTAATAACTTAACAATCAAATTTAAATAATAAAAAATTTGGCTCTGACGAAAAAACTTTTCAAAGCTGATTAAGCATATTCTATTGTTCGATTTCTTTTATTTTTTGAGATATTTCGACTTTTGTGCCGCTGACAAACACATGAGAAATACATCCAAATGACATCTATTATTACAATAGTATTATTTTAGAGTTATATTAATCAAAACTGATCAACGCACTGTTCTAGTGTTATTTTAGTGTGAAAATATATGCTGGTTATTCCCGACTTCTACTACAGATCCTACTCTTCCTTTTCGGCTTCCCTTCATATATACTTACTGTCTCTTCCGTCGCCGCCCACTTACCCCTATAGAAATTGTTGATACTCTTTTTTGGCTTATCTCTCAACCCCAAAATTAAATATTTTCTCTGTCAGCTACACTTCTCTGATCCCATTCTTTTATTTTCTCTCTCCTCTGATCATGCGCTGTGTATATTTTCCTGATTTGCTTTATTGTTGTATATATTTCCTGCTCTTGATATTTTTTGTGCCTTGTCACTTCAGCTCATATAACTTTATTCTTTTTGAGCCCCTATCACTTTTTATACCTCATTTTGCTCTATTTTGTACGTTTTCGCGCCTTTGCAGCTTAGTGCGCTATACAAAATACATGGTTTGTTGTTGTCGTTACGCACTTGAAACCATACAATGTCAGAACAGCCACGCATGTGCAACGTGCCTTGATTCAACGTGCAAGTTGTATCTATAAATATCAACCAACACATCAGGCGATTCAGATGAATTCATCAGTTGTACTGTTCTAATTGAGCATTAGTAATTGGTATGAGGCGAACACAATACTTATGGAACATAAATGTGACATAAAAAAGCGCATGTCCTTGCAGTGCCTCTCAAAACGTTGAAATAGACTAAAACTCGCAATAAATTTAGAAAAAATTATCAAAGATTCAACGAGTCTCTATAATATGTGATATTATTCAAGCGAGTGATTCATATGAATCTAGTACAATATTGCCCTATGAACATATTAGCCACACATTCCTGTAGTACTCCCATTCATATGTAGTACTCCCATTCATATGTAGTACTCCCATTCATATGTAGTACTCTCATTCATATGTAGTACTCCCATCGATATAAGCTGTCAAAATGTTTTCTCATTAATTTCATTTATTTAATCAATGCGTGTCGAATGACCGATAGCTGTTCAAAAGCAACCGCCAATTTTTCGATGATGAGTGAGCGATAAAATGAAATGGTTATCATGCTGCTCCCATTTTGCCTGTTTTTCCATCATTCTGTGGCTATGGCTGCATGTTGTATTGACCCTCGTACGGCGCACACGCACATACACACACACACACACACACACACACACACACACACACACACACACACACACACACACACACACAGAAACGTGACAGACAAGAAACTGTATGAAATATTGAATTACTCATTTCATATCAGCCTGAACAAAAATATCGCACAAGTACGGTTAAAATCGTTGTAAGAAAATAATTCTATCAACTGAGTTTTGGTCATGAGAATCACAATTGGTCGCACTGTGATGACGGTGACGAGCGGTCAAAGGCGGTGAGCATCCGGTCTAGTGTCAGGTCAGGTCTAACTCTGCTGCTGGAAGACCTGTAGTCCAGTATAATCATTAACACGGTATAGTCATCGGAGACTCATGGTAGACTACGTCGGCTTCCTTCTTCACGGCTGCTACGGATCTGTCTGTATCTGCTCGAAATGGCAGATTCAAAACTGACCTATAAACGTTGGAAATCATTTACGGAAAAGAATGTGAAGGACAAGTTTGGGAAAGTGCAGTTACGAGCAGCTCCTCGGAGCTGTTCAGTTGAGCTTATCACATTATTTCAATATCAATGTGTGACGCAATGGAACCCCTCAACACTCGGGGTGCCCCGGCTGGGGATATGAGGCGGTTGCTACGGATCTGTATGTATTTGTTTGAAATGGCAGATGCAGAACTGACCTGCAAACGTTGCAAATCAAACTCACTATCAATATCCACGAGCGTCGTTCTAACAATAGGTGAGGTGTTTCTGTCATACATAATTAACATGCACTTCATCTAGCTAAATTCGCGTAACGACGAAACCTCAACTTTTTTTCGACTTGGCGAGCTATTGTCATGTCTACAATTGAGATAAGTGTGTAACTGCCGTGCCTTTGGTTTGTCAGGCGGGAATATCAGGCTTATATCCCGTAGTATTGCAAGCGATTATGTTTTCGGCTTATTATGAACAATAGCATCGACTTATTAAATTTAAGCGGCAAAAACAGTGAACAACACGTAAAAACAACAAAAACAACAAAAAAGCCAAAATTGAAATGAAATATTCTGGACTTGACATAAAAACTTGCGCTGGTTCATTCATTTACATCATTACTCTTACATAAAGTGAAGTATGTATGAATATAAAATTGAATAGAATAAATGGTATACATGTGATTGCGCCAATTCTGAATAACTCAGTCTCACCCGCTTGATCATGGCATGTTTGTTTTCGTGTACGCTATGGCGCGATAATCCTTCTGGGTTGGTGCCTCTGCACAACGTTGTTATTTCATTTTTGCCCGAATTAAAAAAAAATCGTGTACGTGCGCGTTTTTGTCGGCCGATAATCTGCTACACACGGTAATTATCCCCTTCCATACTGTGTTGTTACAACGCAGGATTAACTGCCATCTCCTGCTGCGATCTGTTTTCACGCCTGTCTTGTTTGCAATAAAAATGTCATTTAAGCGTGCACAAATATGTTGAATTCATGAACTCCCGCCGCGCGCCAATCAGCAACGGTGACCCCCAGCAGGTTCAAGTGAATGTCCTGAAACTTTGTCCTCTTCTTTTTGTATGACACTGGGAATTTCTGGTGCGAGTGCGACACATCAAGATTCAGTTTAAACAGCGTGTAATTGCCGCACGACACCGCTTTTCCCGTGCTAGATAAGAAAAATCAGCGGCATATAGCATCACGAAAAATTACGATAAATTACACACACTAGTTCTTCTATATTGGGTGATACGATCAGAGCTAGATATATACTTGACGACGATGAGCTACATAGGTATTTTGTGCACTGCGTGGTGTAGTGGTTAGCACCCGCCTCACAAGCCTCACAAGGACGTTCGTGGTTCAAAACCCGTCGGAGGAGAGTTTTTTTGGGTGAATTCTATAATCCCACAGCCCCTGTCCACCCAGCAGTAAATGATGGCACCAGATATCAGTCATGTGTTGTGTCATGCATTCTGGGGAGGTGGTACTCTCTTATACGTATTCCGTTCTTGTGGTGTCATAGCGTGGAGAGAGTCATAAGCTTCGGCTTGTAGCAGCTGTCACTTGAGGCCTTTAACCTTTAATCCATATACGTTCTTCAAGCGGCGTTCAATCCGTGGTTAATGCATAAATTATCGTGTATAACGCTTATTTTGTAGATGCAAATAATCAACTGAGCAGGACAAATAAATGAATTAATGAATATTAAATCCCAGGTCGCTCAGATGAAAACATCATTACGTGAACAGAAAAACCACGCTCTGAAATATCGGCGACACAATTGTATTGCCGAACAACATAATTTATCAATCAAATAAGCGTATATTTATCACACAAACACGCATAAAACAAGCCATTTGCAGAGAGTTTGTTGATAACTCTTTTCTACTTAATAATTTAATTGATATGAAAGATCATCACATATTGAAAACAGGTGTTACAAACAGAATCCTCAACACATAATGCTAACACACACAACACTCATTTCCCCACGAATTTTCTACTGCACGAACGGAGTTGCAACTTATTCTTCTTTCCAGTACCTGCAAAATACAACAGTAAACAAAAATAATGCAAATAATATTCAATCAAAACTGCTGGCAATCAACTAAAACATGCATACTATTGAAACATTTAATTGAAACATACAATTGGCTGAAACAAAGCTTAATTTTTGGTCGAATTCAGGTATGCGTAGAATACGTCTAAAAGCGTGATGTTTACACCACGTGTGAATTGAACATTAACAAAATTTCATGAATAAGCATTGGTTTTAAAAAGGATAGATATCCCAAGTACACAACCAATGGATATATATCCTTTAGAAAGGATAGATATCCCGAGTACCCAAACACACACAGTTCCATAATGAACTACTGCATGGCTAGTTGAATGATAGCAAAACATCGATGCTAAACGCAAATACTAAACTTAACTAAATATAATAATTAACCTCAATACGGCTGTATTCATTGAGGTTGACCACAGAATAATCCATTATTCTCCTTGTAACTTAACTATACTTTACTACAAATGAATATATACAACACCTCACATCTCGAAACACAACATACCCGTCATAATTAAAAACTAACTCATACGCTGCACTCAACAAAATCAGAGTAATGAAAAGCAGAACAACTCAAAAAGTGATTCGCACATATGAATTCTCACATAAACACAAATAGTGAACATAATATATATAAAAATGCATAATATAAGTAATAACAGTATCACGAACTATGCACAAAGATATTTCCAACTGTATATGATATAACATTGTACGAAAATACCGAATACTTACCTGAACATAAGACACCCTTGATGTTAATGCCCTCCTTGGAAACATTGGCAGTTCTTCACAATACGTTCGAAGTAAGCAATTGCCAAATAAGCTAACGACTAAGACCAAAGACGCCAAACGATGTTTTACAGTGCTGCCAGACTAACGCTAGTTACACTTTTTGCCGTCAGAGGGCACTACTTGCACAGTGGACGGAGCCAACGCCACCTAGATACCTAGTATCTAGATACCTAGCCAACGCCACCTAGATACCTAGTATCTAACGACTAAGACCAAAGACGCCAAACGATGTTTTACCTAGATACCTAGTATCTAGGTGGCGTTGACGGAGCGCGCCTGTTAGCTCTGCCTCCATTTTGCTTAGCACACGTTTTGTGTAGCGCAAATAGGATATTGCCCACACACTGCAAAGGCACTACCTTATTTGCGCTAAACAAAAGTGCGCGAAGTGTGTGTACTTGTATACTTGCAAATAATTGATACGTTAAAAGAAATTATGCTTAAGATGGAATTTTATGCATCATAGTACGTAAAGTTATCATCATCAACTTAGTTTCTTTCTGTAGGGAAAAGGTTTTGTGTAAAAAATCATAAAATTTATGCCATTTGTTTTTAAGTGGTTACATGTTTTTAACAGGAAAAACTCTTTCCAAACCCTGCTTTCTTACACAATGATTAACTCAATAATTGAATGCAAAACTGTGCTTTACCTAGCAGAGCAGCACAGTACCGAACGAACAATGATACCAGGACTTTCAGACACACTGCGACACTTATATAGTACATATTTAATGACCATTGAATTTGATAGGGCCACTAATAGCATGAATAACTTATATGATGAGAAAAAAATCATTTAGCATGCCAAAATATATCATTTCTATAATTTAAATTTTTCCCATATTTCTTAAATACCAAAAAGAATGTGTTTTTTGGTCGAGGTTTTTCTGGCAAAAAACGTGTTTTTTTATATAAGCCTGTTTTTTTAGGTTGCATCTCTGCACTTGACTCCCTTCCGAGAAGCGAAGCGCAAACGAGAAATCGTGCGTCCTTGCGAATATACAGGAAAGACTGTCGCTGATGGGCATGATGCCGCTAGCGATCATTCCCAGTGGCTGTGGCAGCAGGTGTGCCGTGAACCAGTGGCGTAGTGTACGAGTGACGGAGGGTGTGAGACCCAGTCACTCACTAACGCCAACTGCAGCGCACTGGAACGACAGGCTGTGCCCTGTCTGTCGACCCGAAATCGACTACCCTACAGCGCGACGCTCGGTATAAAAACCTTCCGTCTTGCTAAGAGACGTCCGAGCTGGGAGTGCACCGCTAAGTGACACTAGCCAGACTCGACGGTTTAAAGCGAACGTCTGATGCCTCAGAATCAAATGTGCTCAAGCCCACCACTATGGGTGTCTGTCTCGGAGGAATAACCGGCTACGGTATTCAGTCCAAGGCAGGCGGCAGAGCACAATCTATCCTTGGCAAAACGCTGTGAGGGCGATGTGGTCTTTAAAAAGACCGAAATGTATATTGCGTAGGTTAACTCGCTAATTTTACAGGGAGCGGGAGCGGTACCGTGGAGACCAGTCAAACTCAGAGCCGACGACGTGAAAGAGACCTTTATTGCCGAAAGTGCACGCTTTATATACCGCACGTTGTAACCGTACGGTGTGGTGTTACACGTGACGTCACTGCTACCGTGTGCAACATGATGAATGTGTATGTGTGTGTGTGTGTGTGTTTGTCTGACGCGCATGCGCGTCTAACATTTTGCGATAAATAAAACAGCAATAACAATCAAAAGCATATACAAACACCGTGCACACATAATTGTTATATAACGGAATTAAAACGTAATGACACTCGCGGTAATACAGTGACAGTGATATAATTGGCAAATGCAAATACAATAAAACAGTGTACACATTTGACATACATGGAACAGAATTGATGTGTGTGGCTACACTACCCCCTCCCTAGACTGTCGAGTACAAAGGCGACATGTCGATATCTCTGTGGGGCACGTACAATGCGTCCACTGCGTGTTCTGATGCACGACTTACTTGTAACCACCGGTGGGTGTGTGTGCTGTGAAGTTCTGTGCGTGCTGCTGTCTGTGCACTCAGATGTCCGGTGAACAGGCGCGTAGGTTCTGACAAACAACTCGGTAGTGTCAGGTTCTGTTGACGTGGAGTCGTTTATGATCGGCGATGAAGCAACACGTTCTTCAGCTATTTCGACAAATGCCGGTTTGCAGCGATCAATGGAGATGACGTCGTCTTTGCTGCGTCGCATGATGGTAATGGTCTTGCCAGTCCTGGCCTTCACCAAGAAGGGACCGTCGTACCGACTCTCCAGGGGATAGCGATGACCATCTTTGCGCACGAAAACGTGAGTGCACGTTGACAGGGCACTGGGAACGTATGAAGGCTGCTGAACCGGACGTGGCAGAGTTGGCCTAAGTTTCGCCATATGACGTCGCAGTCTGTTCACGTACGAAGACGGGTCAGAAGCCGGTGCTGAAGAGTGAAAGAACTCTCCGGGTAATCTCACCTTAGAGCCGTACACGAGCTCCGCTGCTGTGGCACCGATGTCCGGTTTGTGCGTGGCTCGGATGCCTAGCAGAACCAGAGGCAGAGCGTCTGTCCAGGAGGTGAGATCGTGAGCCCTCAGGCCCGTTTTCAGCTGCCGGTGCAGCCGTTCCACCATGCCGTTGCAGGCCGGATGGAAGCTGGTTGTGCGCTTTCGTTGACAACCAAGCATGCGCTGCATGTCACTCCACAACGCCGACTCGAATTGAGCACCGCGGTCACTTGTGATGTTGGTTGGCACGCCGTACCTCGCGATCCAGCTGCTGATGAACGCACGTGCGACTGTCTCGGTGCGTGAATCTGGAATGGGGATGGCTTCCGGCCATCGAGTGAAACGGTCGACACAAGTGAGGGTGTAAGAACAACCACGAGACGGGGGTAGAGGACCCACGAGGTCAACATGGATGTGGTCGAAGCGTTCTTTTGGTGCGTCAAATGTTCCGATTGGTGATTTGGTGTGACGAGTCACTTTGTTTTTCTGGCACTGGATGCAAGCTCTAGCAATGTGTCTCACTTCTCTATCCATATTGGGCCATGCGAAACGCTTGCTCACCAACTTCACAGTGGCGTCGACACCCGGGTGAGAAATGTCGTGGAGAAACTTCGTGTAAGGTTGCCTCAATGCCACCGGTAATACTGGACGCGAAGATCCGGTCGATTTGTCACACAGCAGTGTAGTGTCGTCTGTCAATTTGACGTCCTTGAGCTTCAGTGAGCCAGGTGAACGACGGATTTTCTCTATGGACGGATCCTCCACTTGAGCGTGCGCGAGTGCGGTGAAATCGTCAATGGGTACGCTTGGTTGTGTCAGCATAGTCACAGTACGCGATAGAGCGTCAGCAGCTGCGTTGTCCTTGCCAGGAATATGCCGAATGTCTCCGATGAATTGGCTGATGAAGTCAAGATGTCTCAGCTCACGGGGAGAATGACGATCGGATGCGGCACCGAGTGCACTCACGAGCGGCTTGTGGTCGGTGAATACACAGGGATGCTGCCCTTCGATTATATGTCGGAAGTGTTTCACTGCCAGGTACACACCGAGAAGCTCACGTCCAAAGGTGCTGTACTTGCGCTGCGTTTTGTCGAGTGACTTTGAGAAATATGACAGCGGTTGCCACTGATGGTTGACTTCTTGCTGCAACACTGCTCCTACGCCAGTGTCTGATGCGTCCACTACGATGCTGAGCGGAGCACCAGGCCGTTGATGGGCGAGCTGAGTTGCTTGTGACAACGTGTGTTTGATCGATTCGAACGCATCTTGTGTTGACACAGTCCAGGCGACGGCAGCTCTGGAGCGTTTGGCGCGGTGTGTGATGAGCGCATGGAGGGGCTGAAGCATATGGGCGGCGTTCGGAATGAATCTGTGGTAGTACGCTACCATACCCAAGAAGCGTCGTAGTCCGGACTGGCTGGATGGCAATGGGTAGTGACGTATGGCGTCCACTCTCTCAGGAAGTGGGTGGACACCGCCAGAGTCTACCATGTGTCCCAGGAACTTGACGCGTTTGGCACCGAGTACGCACTTGTCCTTGTTTACGACGATGCCGTACTGTTGAAGTCGAGTGAAAGCGGTTCGCAGGAGGTTCTCATGATGTGTTTCGGACGGACTGGCCAGTAAAATATCATCCAGGTATGCAAAGCAATGAGGAACTCCGCGCAACACCTAGTCGATGAACCGTTGAAAAGTTTGTCCCGCGTTGCGAAGGCCAAACGGCATACGCACCATTTCGTAAAGCCCAAACGGCGTTGTTATTGCGGTTTTTGGAATGTCCGCCGGTTCGACAGGAATCTGATTGTAAGCGCGTACCAAATCCAGCGTAGAAAATAACGTGCAGCCGTGCAGGTGCGTTGAAAAATCTCTGAGGTACGGCAGCGGGTACCTGTCAGGCACTGTGCGTGCGTTCAACCCACGGTAATCGCCGCATGGGCGCCACTCACCTGGTGTTTTCTTCGGCGCGAGATGCAGTGGTGATGCCCAGTTGCTGGACGATGGGCGTATGATGCCGAGTTTCAACATCTTGTCGAATTCGCGTCTGGCAATGACATCGCGACCCTGTGGCAGACGTCTGGGCCTGAAGAACACTGGCTGGCCGGTGGTCACGATGTGGTGTGTGACTGAATGCTTCACCTGTGACGGTGCAGTGGGAGGAGCTGTCAGGTCCGTAAACTCGTCCAGGACGTGTTGGTAGGCGGTGCGCGGCATTGCAATCACCTGAATGCCGGGTGCTGTCAGCTGTAGAATCGAGCCCGTATTCAGGACGACGCCATCTCGTAGTAGCCGTTGCTGGTTGATGTCCACGACCAATCTGTGTGCTCGCAGAAAATCCGCGCCGATAATAGGCATATTTACGTCAGCGACCAGAAATGTCCACGGACACGTTGCGCCGTTGCCGAAGGTAACGGTGCGGTGTCTGGTGCCGTACATCTCAATGGCAGACCCGTTGGCGGCTCGTAGTCGTGTCTGATTTGCGGTGCGTGAAAAGCAATGTTTGTTGCTTTTGTATGGCAAGACACTCACTTGTGCACCAGTGTCTATGAGATATTTTTCATGTGTTGCCCTATCACTCACGAACAATAATGGCACTAACCTTGCATTGCCTCCCAAACACTGCGCCACGTGCTGGGGGCTCTTCAGTTTAACGCCCATGAGCACGGAGGTGAGCATTTACGAGCATCGGCACCGAAGCGCGCGTGGTAATGGCAGATCCGCCGCCGCTGTGAATGTGCTGGCTGTTGTGGTGAGCGTGATGCACTGTGGTGCGTCTCACCTCTACTGAAGGATTGACGATGCCGTGTAGGTCGTGGTGACGGTGATCGCCGGAGATTGTTGTACGCGACGGACTGCTGCCGATCACGTGACGTCGGGCGGTCATGCATCGCTGTGCGTAGCTCCTTGTTGGACGTCTCCAGTCGTTGCACTGCTTCCACGAGTGTAGAAAGCACTTGCTCCAAAGCAGGTGGGTGCTGCTGCTGGATGGCCGTGACGTGCTGAGCTGCTGTGGGTCGAGATGAAAGACCGCTGGCCTCCAGGTATCGATCGGCGGCGCCGGCGAGCTCGTCCAGTGTGCTAGAAGCTGGCAGTAATGCCAGAGCAGCACGTGCTTCCTGTGGTAAGCGCTGAAGAAACAGTGTGCGGAGAAGGCCTGTGTCTGCAGGAACATCGCCAGCTGAACGTAGCTCATGCCGCATAGAGCGCAGTAGGGCGGTGGGCTTCTGGTCGCCCAGTTGTTGGTTGGACAGTAAAGCATCCAGTCGACTGGCGTTTGACTGCGCGAGCCGTTCCTGCAGGGCGGTGCTCAAAGCAGCGAACGATTTGGGTCCACGTAGCACGTCCTTCAATTGCTTGGCGATGTGTGGCGGCAGGTTTGCCACACCAAGTTTGAAGCGCGTCTCGTCGCTCTCGATGCAGGCCACATCAAACGCACACTCCACTTGTACCAACCAGACTTCAGGATCCTCCGGTAGGAACACTGGCAGTCGGAATGTGGTGCTGGGTCTGGGTACGGCTTGCTCGGAGCCATGAGGCTGAGCGCCATGCGCTGCCGTGCTCTGCACGGGGTCACCAGTGTCGCTGATGGGCATGATGCCGCTAGCGATCAGTCCCAGTGGATGTGGCAGCAGGTGTGCCGTGAACCAGTGGCGTAGTGTACGAGTGACGGAGGGTGTGAGACCCAGTCACTCACTAACGCCAACTGCAGCGCACTGGAACGACAGGCTGTGCCCTGTCTGTCGACCCGAAATCGACTACCCTACAGCGCGACGCTCGGTATAAAAACCTTCCGTCTTGCTAAGAGACGTCCGAGCTGGGAGTGCACCGCTAAGTGACACTAGCCAGACTCGACGGTTTAAAGCGAACGTCTGATGCCTCAGAATCAAATGTGCTCAAGCCCACCACTATGGGTGTCTGTCTCGGAGGAATAACCGGCTACGGTATTCAGTCCAAGGCAGGCGGCAGAGCACAATCTATCCTTGGCAAAACGCTGTGAGGGCGATGTGGTCTTTAAAAAGACCGAAATGTATATTGCGTAGGTTAACTCGCTAATTTTACAGGGAGCGGGAGCGGTACCGTGGAGACCAGTCAAACTCAGAGCCGACGACGTGAAAGAGACCTTTATTGCCGAAAGTGCACGCTTTATATACCGCACGTTGTAACCGTACGGTGTGGTGTTACACGTGACGTCACTGCTACCGTGTGCAACATGATGAATGTGTATGTGTGTGTGTGTGTGTTTGTCTGACGCGCATGCGCGTCTAACATTTTGCGATAAATAAAACAGCAATAACAATCAAAAGCATATACAAACACCGTGCACACATAATTGTTATATAACGGAATTAAAACGTAATGACACTCGCGGTAATACAGTGACAGTGATATAATTGGCAAATGCAAATACAATAAAAAAGTGTACACATTTGACATACATGGAACAGAATTGATGTGTGTGGCTACAAGACAAATAGGCAACAAATACATCAATTCAGAATGTCTGTACCAGGGTTTGTATAGTTTAAAAAAACATGTGTTTAAAGGAAGATTTTTTTCGTCGGAGGTATGCAGGAGAGGAGGGTGAGCGGCCAATTTTAAAGATAAGACAGCACAGTTTATAAGTAATCCGAGCCTGAACTGGAAGCCAGCCAAGTTTAGGTAAATAGGGAGAAGTTGGCGTGCGCGGAGGAAGACGCAAGACAAAACTGATTCAATTACTTTTGTAGGGAGCGAAGAGATTTAGATGAGGCGTGAAGAAACAAAGAGTTACAATAGTCAAGACGCGGGAAAATTAAGGATTGGATGAGAGTAATGGCCGACTTAGTGTCAATGTAAGCACGGATGGGATAGAGTTGTTTGAGAATGAGCCTGCAGGATCGCGATATATGCGCGAAATTGTTAGCGAATGACAGAGAGGGATCGAAGTAGACACCAAGATTGCGAATACAAGCTGATAGGAAGACAGAGGTAGAGAAGATGGAGAGATTCTTGGAGGATGGAAGGCCATGTATTCGGTTTTTGGAATGGTTGATGATGAGTTGGCGGGATGATGCCCAGGATGTGATGTCGCAAAGTAGCTTTGGGAGCAGATTATAAGATAATTTTGATAACAAACAAACAAATAAACCGTGTATTTGATATAGCGCACTAATCAACAAAGGCGCGAGAAACATGTGATAAAGAGGTACAAGAGTAATAATAACATTAAAACGTGAGCTCAGAAAGAAGAAAAACAAGAGCTAGCAAGGAGAACATATAACAGAGAACATGAACACCGGCATGTTTTGATATTGATCAAAACATCCACAAATACATGAACAGACAAATACGTCACACACAAGCACGATTAGCACCAACATCAGGGGCTGTGATCGGAATCAAATGCATAAAACAAAGGAAAACAAAACACAAAGTCCTGTAGTATTGGTATGTACATGGCGAAAATATGGAGAGCTATACAGAAGTAGGGGCAATGCAATCTGAAAGGAGGTGTAAGCGGCGATGGAAGAGAAAGCATTTACTTATGCAGCGCAGAGGAAAAGGAAGATTATGAGTTATGCCGAAGGATATGAGGAAAAAGAGAGTTGAATAATCGGGGGGCAGAGAAATAGAAAGATTTCGCGGACCAATTTGATAAGTGGTCGGCGGGAGGGCAAAACAAGAGGTACAGGACGGCGACTGAAGGGACGATCAGAGAAGGTAAGAAGTGAGAGCAAGTACGAGGGAGGAGAGGATGTGTGGAGGAGCTCATATACAATACAACACAGCTTATGCTGTATCCTTGAAAGAGCTGGCAGCCAGCCGAGTTCTCGGATATGAGCGGAGGCTGGTGTCTTAGGAGGTAGGCGAAGAACGAAACGACAAGACAGATTGATAATAGCTTGAAGGGAGCGAATTGACTTTTTAGGAAGATGAAAGAATAAGGAATTACAATAGTCGAGACGAGATATAATAAATGAGTTCACTAGGAGGAGAGCAGACGCAACATCAGTATGAGAGCGGTTCGGGTAGAATTGGCGCAAGATGAAACGACAGAGGAGGGTAATTTTTGACAGATGCTGAGAGAATTTTAGAGAGTGATCGAGAGAGAGAGGCAAGTTGACAGAGCAAGGAGTAATACTTGGAGGGTGAAATAAGAAATATTCAGTTTTTTCAGGGTTCAAAAGGATATTTCTAGGGGACACCTAGGCAGCAATGTGCGAGAGAAGTTGAGAAATTAGACCAATTTTTGAGATAGAAAAGGGAAAGTCAATCTGTATATCGTCTGCATATATATGAAACGATATGGGGTAAGTCCGGAGTATGGGACAGAGAGAGGAAATATACAGATTAAACAGAAGAGGGCCTAGAAGAGAACCTTGAGTGACACGGGAATCGAGTGGAAGAGGAGAGAAAAGCTCGGAGTTGCAGATAACTGTATAAGAACGATTAGTAAGATAGGAAGTCAGAAGAGATAGAGCTGAAGAAAATACACCAATATGGGCTAGATCTTTACAAAGACTCGAGTGATCAACGAGATATAAGGCGGAATAGAAATCTAGGGAGATTAATATTACGGAGTTGCCTGAGGAAAAGGAAGCGAAGATGTCATTCAATAAGGATAGAAGGAGACTTTCAGTTGAGTGATTAGAAACTAAACCAGATTGGCAGGGGTCTAGGGAAGAATAAATACAGTGGCGGAGTTGAGGAAGGATAACAGCCTCTAGAAGCTTAGAAGGTAAAGGAAGCAAAGAGATAGGCCTATAACTAACTGTATAGTTGCAGATCATCGGCGTAGATCTGCAAGATAACAATTGTAATAATTAATTTAATTATATATAATTATAATAATAAATCATATTTAAATTATATATGTCAAAATTCATGTATCTTCGGAGAAATCGTGATTATCCTTTAAAAAATTCTATTTTGCTTACTATGATAAGTTTTCTCTTGAGTAAAACTACACTAATTCGTTTTGCAGAAACAAATGCTTAAATTTGTTACCCAATTTATTTTTCAATTGCAACTGTAACACAAGTTATAAGTGAAACGTGGTTATCCTTCTGCTCATCTCGATGTTTGTATATATCTGCCTTAAACTCTGCTAAACAATCCTACTACAAATCTAAATTATCCTCACTCTCTCGCTGCCCTAAATATCTGTGGTCCATGTGTTTTCCGATATTGAGCTTAGCATAGATTCTGTCACAGTGCAACGCTGGATCACGAATGCACTCAGTGGCCGAACTCGTCTTAGAACAAAAGCACAAAGCGAAATATTGATTAGGCGACCAATCGATTTGCTCTGTGAGTTAGTTAGTAGAGTACAAGTTGAGATTGACAGTGACTGTCAGATTTTCAGTGACTGTGAGATTTTCGTCAAATCAGACGAAAATCTCGCCGACGCACTCACTAGAGTTCCCGGCAAATGGCTGCACGAGAAGGAGTCGACGTATGCAGCAGCCGTTTGCCCACAACCAGCTGATATGGTCGCTGAGGGTTCCATAGCAGAGGCTCATGCGCAAGCGGGCCACCCAGGCGTTCGGCACACACTGTTTTTTGCCCGACGCGAATGTGGCAGAGGAATCAACGGTGTGGGAAGCAGGTGCGCGATATCGTTTCTGGTTGTGACGTGTGCAAGTCAATAGATCCACCTCCGGCTCGGTGGCGACAATGCAGCTTGCATGTTGATCACACATGGTCTAGACTAGCCATTGATGTGACTCATCACATGAACACGTCATATTTGACAGTAATATATTGTGGGCCATCCCTACTTGGAGGGCTGGAGGGCGCTGCGCTCGGCAGACACAGCCAGTGTGGTTCAACATTTGGAGCAATTATTATACGAGCGTGGTGCACCGAGAGAAATATTGGCCAACAACGATACCATTTTTCGTCGGCGACTCATGCAGACACTGTGCAGCAGGTGTAAAATAAAATTGAGGTTTCACGCCGCCTATGCACCACACGAGACCGGCATTGTGGAAAGCAATCACCGTTCGGTCAAAGTCGTTTGTGCTCGATGCCAGTGCAGGAAGCGGTGCACATTTATAATGTAACGCCGCGTGACAATCGGTCATAGGACACAACACCAGCCTGCTGCGTGCATAAGTACAAATGTCGTGACATTGTCAGCGTGGGCGACCTTGACCGTGACCGGCACAGTCAGCGTGAGTCCGCTGTTGATGCGCGCGCAGTGGCGAAAATCATTGCGGGCGACCAGATATGGGTGCGAAACAAAGGCGCACGGTGCACCGAAGTATCGCAGGGTGGCGTTGTCACTGCTGTTGTGTCAGACACAACAGCAGGACTTTCGACATCGCGGCCAGTCACCTGCACTGTGTGATCCGCCTATCTGTGAAGCTCCGATGATGGTGTATAGTAACGTACAACTTGACTCAACTTCAAGCGTCTCGACAGCACCAACAGCGCCGGTGATGTTGCCAGAAACAGCAGCTGAATCACACGAGACTGCGCCGGTGAGCGAGCAGCGCAAGATGTCAGCCAGTGAGACGTCATCGACGCCTGAACCAGTAAGACGTAGTCAACGGACTCGCCGCCCGCCCCGTCGTTTTTGCTGCGATAATTTGTCTGATTATTTTCTGTCATATCATATCCTCTTCATGTCTCAGCTTGATATTTCCTAAGTTATATGTGATCTATAGGATCAGGGGGCGTGTGGAGTTTGTATGCGTGTTTTTGTGTGTGTGTGTCTGTGTGTATTTGCGTGTGCGTCAAAGTGTATGTACGAGCAAGTGTGATTTAGTGTTTTTTGCCATCATTGTTCGTCGTGACATTGTCCAGTGATTGAAGCGGCGTCACGTGACTCGTACAGTTTAAGGTTATAAAATCGCTGTGTTCCATTGTGAGGGCGTAGTCAGTGATCAGTAGCGGACGTGAGAACTGAGCGTGCGATTGAGTCAGTTGTGGCGCGACATTGGTGTATTCAATACAGTATGTATACAATTCACACACCACGCAAAACAATACACTGTATTGTTTTGCGTGGTGTATGAGTGTGCGTGTATTCCTGTGTACCTTTGTGCGAGTGTGCACGCAATATACAGGTGCTTTTTATAACAATATGTAATGTTTACGCTATTAAACATACTTTAGCATAATCATGGTCTGCTTTGATCAAATCTGGATTACAATTGTATCATGTGCTGCTTAGAATCATAATACACATAATACATTTCAGTTATTACATCAGTGGTTTCCAACCTTTTCTAGTTTACGGCACCCTTGGCAAGCCTTTCAAGAGTTCCCGGCACACTTATAAGGAAATAATTGACATATTTAAAATATCCGTTGTTTATATTAATATTTTTGTCATTTTCATGGGTGTATCACCTCATACGTAGATATGAAAATTTTCTTTACACTGATCCTGCTATTACAAAAAAATAGTATTATAATACAAATATGCAATTTTTCCCCAAAATTTTGGCGGCACCCTCAAAAGATCTTTCAGCACCCCTCGGTGCCGCGGCACACCGGTTGGGAATCACTGTATTACAGTATATAATTATAATATATTTTAGTAGCAAAATATTTATTTTCTACGAACTCTTAGAAACCCAATAAAATGGTTTGGCGACCCAGGGGTTAGGAACCACTGATGTATGGGAATAAGTGCAAGAGTTGGAAGAAAGAAAAACAATCAAGAAAACATTCCAACGACTCTTCATATAGCATTGTTAGTATTATTATATGTATATAGGTGTCCTTGTATCGATGCATCATTGCATCGGCATTGTAGTGAGGATTTTATCTCAGATTATAAAAGGTTCGAGAGGAACATCATCTCGATATGTGTCTCACAGGCTATACACATTCACACGAGTAATGTCCATATTTAACACTATACCTGGTGGCGGCAAAGTCAAATGTAGTATTTCTTGAAAATAACAAACTTGAGAGTCAAAACGTATATAATATATTACAATTAATGACATTCAAACACAGTATATATACGAATTCAATTACAATATGAGCGATTTACCAACACAAAAGGAACGCATACACATAGGAGCGCATACGCATTCAAGTACAAGCATACACATGCATGAACGCACACATACAGACACACACACACACACACACACATAAATGGTTGTCCACATTAACTTTTACCCAGTTGAAGCGCAAGAAGCACCGTCAACGGTTTCTCGAAATCTAACTGTAATATGACGTTGTGATGTATGTAAACATTTTGATGTAATGAAGGAATCGCTTTAATATTTGTGTTTTATTTGGGAATATCAGAAACATGGAACGTTTTAATAAATACCTACATTAACCCACTTTGTTTGCCCATTTGTGACCAGTGTGCCTATTTGCCCGCCTGGTTTACCACTTGTAAGTGCCTTAACTTCCGGTCTTTATTAATAATCAATTACTTTGAGATGAACATGTGTGCTTTCAGAATCTTGTTTTTTCAGCACACTGCGATACATTTGGAAAATAAATGAGGTCATTTTGAGGATGTTTTTTTGGAAGGGAATTATTCTACAACAGTTAAATGTGCATATCAGGGACAATTAACATGCGAATTAATTGAACCAACTTGACAGTTCTGGATGCTGAGTAAAACGGGCGAAATTCGTCGAGACGAGGTGTGTCTCGACTACTCTGGAGGAGCGGACGTTGTACTCTACACATGTCACGGCTCCAAAGGCAACCAGGAATGGATCTACGATATCCAGGTGCGTTTCGGTTACTTCAAATGTGTCACCGGCAAGGTGTGCTGTATGACCCGTTAATATGAGGTCATCGATAAATTAAACAACTACCAATCCAGCGGTTTTCTTTTGTTTATTTGAATTGAAACCTTTGGAGAAAAGACTGAAAAATGGTGAGCCCACGTATTCTGGTAGTGTTCAAAAACAGATTTTGAAGTGGTTCTGTTAATCGCTTTGTAATAATGCGACTCTCAATCGACTGATAAATCGAAAAATATTTATTATGAGCATTTGACACCGGGCAGTGGTGGTGCCATGATTGTTCTAGTAGGGGAATCGACATACACATACATATAATAAGCACATACACACACATACACATACTCGTACACTCACACACATACACTCACACACACATACATAGCAAAAGACAAATGTAACCACCCGATTGGTAGCTATGTGATCACGCCAGCACGCAGGCTACTGTGATTGGTGGAACTATTTTCGCAAGCTAACACGCACACACACGTCACCTAACCTACATGGAATATTCTAGAACGTATGCCACACAAACATACAGACACATGCGGCACATACATAGAGACACATACGCACACGTATACACATGCAACAAGCGTGTTTGCGGGTTGTACGCAGACACACGTCACCTAACCTACACCGAACATTCTGGAAGGCATGCCACACAAACATACAAACACGTGCGGCACATACATATAAACGCATACGCGCACGCATACACATTTAAATATACACTCATTTATACGATGAATAAAATATGCATGACACGCCACAACAACTTTCGGCCGGCTCTTGTTAACCCGTTATTTGGGTTCAGCTTAGGACTGGCCTACATAACCGCATGCACGCTTCTAAATTTCTACCCGAATTCACTTGTTTTACATCAAAATGTACCGCTCAATTACACCCCACCTCGTATGAAATACCTTATTCACAATACACAATCTGCCATTCCAACCGAAATTCTGCAAAATTACTATGAATTCAAATCAACTCAGTCTGAGTCTACGTTCATATTCACCGACGGCTCGGTGCAGTCGAAGCTGTCGGCATGTGCTGCAGTTGTACCTTGCAGTTCCATCGAAATTTCTCACCGTCTCCCAGACCTCACTACTATTTACACTGCTGAACAGTTTGCCATATATCAGGCCCTCGAAATTGTCCAAACTGAAAAATTCATCCGTTCAGTCATTGTATCTGACTCGCAAACAGCAATTACATCTCTTATAGATCCTCACAACGCTCTATCAATTAAATCGGCTACTCTCTACATTGATTTGGCATCCCATTTTGACATATCCTTCCTATGGGTCCCCAGTCACTCCGGTATCACTGGCAACGACCTGGCCGACTCCGTTGCCAAACAGGCTTTAAAGCACACCCACATCACCTATCCTCCGCTATCCCCATCATATCTCATGAATACTCTTTCTCACCGCGTCTCCTCCTACTGTGTTGATACCATGCCTTATCCATCAGCACCTTTCTCTCATCAGTCTAGGCATTACATCACACGCGGCCACAAATATCCTCCGTGTCACCGCCGACTACACACAGCCCTCACCAGACTCCGCATCGGGCACACTCTTCTCACACACAGCCACATATTTCGACACAATCCTCCTGCACTATGCGTCATATGCAGCACTACGCTCGACATACAACACGTTCTGTCCCACTGTCCCAAATACAGAACTCAATGTCACCTCATATTACACCGCTTTCCTCAAAATACATCCATATCTCTGGATCTGCTTCTGTTCAACTCTAGATATGTTCCTCACACCTTGAAGTTCTTGACAGACACTGGAATCACAAATCAATTATGATTACTTCAGAACACTATTATCACTGCAAATTGTCCACAATAGTAAAACATCACTTTCTCTGTAGAGTAATACGTATAGTAGTACATCAATAGTACACAGTAGTAATACATCACATCATTTTCTCGATTTATTTTCCTATGCTTCTTTCCTGATTAAAAACAAAACAAAAAACAAACAAAACAAAAACACAAAAACGCCGTTGCGTCATGTATCTGTTCTATTCTCACTATGAACTCAATTCAATTATATCTTCATTTCAACTAATATCTAGTATCTGTACACATAAGGTTAATCGTATTACTGCTCTAGATATTCCCTCTAACTTGAGTTATTTTTTATAACTAGGTTGTAACGGAGTCGTTAGGCGGCGCAATGTTGATATGTTAGGCATTGCGCCGCCTCGTTACACTGGCGAAGCACAAGTACACTCGCGAGAGTTTATTGTACGACTAGTGAATCACATGCCTCATACACACAAATACACACACACACACACACACACACACACACACACACACACACACACACACACACACACACACACACACACACACACACACACACACACACACACACACACACACACACACACACACACACACACACACACACACACACACACACACACACACACACACACACACACACACACACACACACACACACACACACACACACACACACACACACACACACACACACACACACACACACACACACACACACACACACACACACACACACACACACACACACACACACACACACACACACACACACACACACACACACACACACACACACACACACACACACACACACACACACACACACACACACACACACACACACACACACACACACACACACACACACACACACACACACACACACACACACACACACACACACACACACACACACACACACACACACACACACACACACACACACACACACACACACACACACACACAAGTAGAAGGCTTAACCACTTTGTTACATTTGTTTACATTATCCCCCTTGCCCCTCCCCCCTCTGACGTCACCCCCCTCTGACGTCACACTTAACCTAACTTTTTTAACCTAACTTTTTTTCTTTTTTTTTTAACCTAACCTAACTTTTTTAGTTTTTTTTTAACCTAACCTAACTTTTTTTTTCTTTTTTTTAACCTAACCTAACTTTTTTTCTTTTTTCCAACCTAACCTAACTTTTTTTTTAACCTAACCTAACTGTTTTTTAACCTAACCTACCTTTTTTTTTTTAACCTAACCTAACTTTTTTTTAGTTTTTTTTTAACCTAACCTAACTTTTTTTCTTTCTTATTCTTCCTTTCTTATTATATTTATTCTATGCCCAACCTAACTTTTTTTATTTCTTATTCTTCCTTTCTTATTATATTTATTCTATGCCTAACCTAACTTCTTTGTGTATACCTAACCTAACTTCTTTGTGTGTATACCTAACCCAACTTTTTTTTTTCTTTATTCTATTCCTAACCCGACCCAACCCAACTTTTAGTTTTATTTCTTATTCTTCCTTTCTTATTATATTTACTCTTTATTCTATGCCCAACTTTTATTTTTTATTTCCTATTCTTCCTTTCTTATTATATTTACTCTTTATTCTATGCCCAACTTTTATTTTTTATTTCTTATTCTTCCTTTCTTATTATATTTATTCTATGCCTAACCTAACTTCTTTGTGTATACCTAACCTAACTTCTTTGTGTGTATACCTAACCCAACTTTTTTTTTTCTTTATTCTATTCCTAACCCGACCCAACCCAACTTTTAGTTTTATTTCTTATTCTTCCTTTCTTATTATATTTATTCTTTATTCTATACCCAACTTATATTTTTTTATTTCTTATTCTTCTTTTCTTATTATATTTATTCTTTATTCTATGCCCAACTTTTATTTTTTTCCTTTATTTCTATTTTATGTCACGATACTCATTATATCGGGATCGCCAAGTCGATGTTTGGCAGAGACGAGAATATAATAATTTTCAATCATACTTGAAATATATATAAAAAAACGGTTTGACTAAACCGGTCGCAAAGACAATGCACAATATTCATGTTGTATTCAAACACGTTGAAGTTCTTGATAGTAAAATGTCCCGGTAATCAAATTTCCATCATCATCACACAGCTTATACATGGGAATTGATCGACGTTTGTATATGGAATCAATTTTGAACGTTTCGTTGCTAAATGTCTGTCGATATCCTTTTTCAAATAGAGTTTTCGGAATAAACATTCGCACATGATCGCCTACACGAAGCTTTGGTGTTTGCTTTTTGCGCGACAATGTGTTGACCAAGTGTTGATTTGATAAAGTTACAGCGCGAGGTGCCATACCGATTGATCTATGTACAGTGCTGTTATAAAAATTCACCAATTGAGGTAGATTTTTGACAAAGTGTTTTGTGTTGTTTTCGGTCATAAACTTGTGTATCAGCGAGAGCAGAGTACGGAAAAATCGTTCAATTATCCATGCCTTCCATATGATTGTAGATGTCGTATAATGATAGATGTTGTGCTCTTTCATTACACGTTGAAATTCTCGCCCTGTGAATTCACCACCATGGTCGCTCATTATTTGCATCGGTGTGCAATTGTTGGTGAGAATATGGTTCATTGCTTTGGCCACAGCCGGTCCCCGTTTACTATGTAATGCACGCACATATGCTTGTCTGCTAAACACGTCAATTGCACCCAACAAATAACGTACTTGTGTGTTATGCCCACGTAGACGTGAAACATCGCACAAATCAACTTGCCATGTATCATTTAGTCCAGTGGAGGTGTATGCATTGCGCACAAATCGTTTACGTACTGGACGATGGAGTTGTTTGGTTCTTTGCGACCAAATCAGCTTACTATCCATTTGCGCGGGATATTTGCCGATCGTTGATCAACTGTCGAAACTCGCTGCCCGTGAATATTCGGAGCAACTTCTCGCGGTAAATTCAAGGACTCAATCAGTTGTCGCAGCTGTGCCCACCCTGTTGGCTCAGGAACACTTTTACGACGTCGAACGATATAGTTTACCACATCGACAATATTGCTCCGAGGAATTTGTGCGTGGTTGAGATAAATGATACCGGTGTTGTTGTCCCATCTCAGCACATTACTCAATTGGGAAAGCACGAATTGTGCGTGTTTTTTATAGCTGGATGGTACAAGTTGGAGCCATTTATCAGTCTCTACAGACGGAGCAGGAGCGGTGGCCTGTTCAGGGCGCCAGGCGTTCATGTACTCGATCCGTTTCGCTTCGGCATTCCCTGTAGACTTGTTAAGAATTTGTTCTAGAGAGGGTGTGGGTGTGGCTATGGTTCGACCTTGCATTTCATCATATGTGGCTTGCGATATGAGAACCATTCGTTGGAAGGCGCTCATTACTTTGCAGACAGTATACAGCTTATAACCGATGCAACCACGGGTATAAGGGCGGATAAAAATTTTCCGCTTTGCACCAACACTCGTTGTTTTTTCTTCAGTGACGGACGTTTGTCACCCAATTTACGCAGTATTTTCTTGTATTTGGATAGGCGACGCTTTTGTTCTTTTTCCAAAGGGACGCGGTCTTGCAACAGGTTATGACAAATTTCACAAATAGCCCGTATCAGAGCAGGGTCGTACGTGTTGAGAACGGCTTTTTGTTGACGTTGTGTGAGACGCGGAAGTGATTCGATTGTCGGCCAACAGCGTTGCAACGTCGACGACATGTTGACAAATGATTCACTTGCTCAACTATATGTGCTATTTATACCTCAAAGCGGGAAGATATACTGTTATGGGTTGTTCCAACACATTGCTACGCACACGTAGTCTGTTGTCAGTTTGTTGACGCAAATCCACAAGCAAATGACCGTACATTTTCTTCATTACGTCTCTATAAACATCCATAATGAACCTGATATTATCTGGCATGTACTGTTGAGCAAATGCGCGCAGTGGTGTTTGATCTCGAAAATTACGGAAAAATACATAATAATTTGTATTTAGACTGATTGTGCGGTAGTTTGGCGACTTGAGAAACGTGTTTTGGGTGACAAATAGTACACTCATGTTGTCGTGACGTGACGTTTTTGTAAACATGTCACGTACAACAGGCCCTTCCACAGCATCCAGTAAGTCGTCGATAATGACCATGCAACCTTTACCGTGTTTATGTTTGCTTGCCAATCGTTGAATTTCCTCATGCGATGGCACCCCGTACTACATTTCATTAACTAAATTCTTATCTATATGATCTGGCGCTGCAGTTCCGTGGCAATACAGTACATAATCGGGGCTTCGGGTGAGCACTTGGTCCGCCCGTGTCAGCATGTCGACTATAAATTGACTCTTGCCGGACCCTGAAGGACCGGACAAGATCATTGTGAACGGTGTAACAAGACGTGCGTCAAACGTTTCCATACCCGCCGTACCGATGAAACTGATCTACGTTTAACTATAGGGGTATTATATAAAGTATGTTTTGCTGATGTGCGACCAGTTTTGCGCTGAGCATTACTAGCCAAACACCCGCGACGCTTAATCGAATCATATAACAATCCCACTATTACCAGCTCTGCAATTACACTTTCAACATAGTTGACAAGGAGCAATAGTGATAATAGGAGCAACATTATATTCGTCACCATCTCGGTGATTGTCAATTGAATGACACACATATACATCAACACTTGTATATTAAAGCTTGCACAACACACACACACACACACACACACACACACACACACACACACACTAACACACACATACACACCAAAGCATGTATACACATCAACACTTTTATATTTATATAACACACACACACACACACACACACATACACACCAAAACATGTATACACACCAACACTTTGATATTTATATAACACACACACACACACACACACACACACATACACACCAAAACATGTATACACACCAACACTTTTATATTTATATAACACACACACACACACACACACACACACACACCAACACTTTGATATTTATATAACACACACACACACACACACACATACACACCAAAACATGTATACACACCAACACTTTTATATTTATATAACACACACACACACACACACACCAACACTTTGATATTTATATAACACACTAACACAGCTAACACACTAGCACAACTAACACATCTAACACACTAGCACAACTAACACACAGCTAACACACTAGCACAACTAACACACTAACACTGCTAACACTTATATATTAAAAACCAATACATCGAGCACAACTAACACACCTAGCACAACTAACGCTGGTAACACAGCAAATAAGTAGCAATAAATAACGATGATGATGATGTCGGTCGGTCGGTCGGTCAGTCGGTGAAGCCGTACGGGAAGGTGCGATAATCGGGAAGGACCCTGCGTTTGCTGGAAACTAACCTATTAATTTTTTCCCCTCCCACCGTAATTATCTTAAAATCTACAGTCTTTTTAAATTGCCGAAAGGGGACTTTGATTGTGGACCCAGGCGCCTCTAACAGGGATCGGAAAGCGTCCAAGGAAATAAGCTGCTGCGTGTCGTGTGTTTGTGTGATGCCGCGCATTTTTACTATAGTCTTGGTGTGCCCGTCTGGTGTGTGTACAGTAAAAGCGTAATTTTTGGGAGACAGGCAGACTATATGAGAAATATAGCTGCCTGCCCCGAAACAAGTCAGTTCGTCAGTCATGTCGCCGAGAAAGTGTGATGTGTGTATGCGCGGCATTTCTGGTGATGTTTTGTAAATGACTGAATCTGTGTCGCAGTATATTAGCTGAAAAGGATTAAGGCGTTGCAGGAAAGAGTAAAGATAAAGTCGGGATTGGCAAGTGACAAAGGCAGCAAGGATTATGTTAGTTTTAAGCGGACCGGCCACAGTCTTGTCTTGTCGATGGGAATACGTCAGCCTCCATACATCGTGCATTATGCTGTCCCCCTCACTATCGTCAGCCACCGATATGAGGTCACACGCGGAGACCTCCATGTCGGGATCCTCCAGCAGATCGTAAACACGACGCATGGAAGTGACGTATTCAGTCTGCCCCAGGTTTGCGCGCTGAGCCAGCTTGCCCCACTGGCTGTTGAGGCACAATTTGGCCACAGCTCTCAGGCCCGGATTCCTCTCAATGGTCGGCAGGGTTATACCCTCACGCGCTTCGAGAGTCTGTCTGTAGTCGTGTCGGTCGTCGTCAGTCTGCACGTGAGTGGGATAACCCTCGGCGCCGACCTTGAGGGCGTAAAACTTGTTTACATATTCTGCAAACAATCCGCCTGCCTCGCCGTCGTTGAGCTGTGTGGTGTTGGCAAAGTGCCAGAACTCGTGGATGGAAGTGAGCCGATACCCCAACCCCAAAGCTTTTGCTACTTCCAGCGACACCCAGCTGGAAGTGAGACTGCGCTCCTCGTCCGAATGGTGACACTGCGGCGACCTTGTGGTGAAATTGCCACCGATACCCTGCTCGGCACATGTTCTACACAGGGTGAACATGAGGCGGTCGTTGATGCGTGCGGGAAGGACGGGAACGTGAAGATTGTGCGGAGGGAGAATTGTGCAATAAATGATGCCGAAATATTTGTGAAAATCTGTGATGGGAGGACGGAAAATGTGAGAAGGATGACCGAGGGGAAATTTTCCGTTTTTAAGGATGTAAGGATACAAGGAGCACACATCAACGTACTCGATCCGCTCGTCACCAGCACATTCGGCATAGTGACGAAACACCTCTGTTCGCCCTCCGTAGAACGCGTCCCGAACATTCATCGGCGGCAAGACTTGCACTGCTTCGGCGCGACAACGTTGGTCGTCATCGTCTCGAAGCAGTGCATCAAATTCACACTCCCAGATGGTGATGAGAGTTGTGTCGGGTCGGGCTCGTAGTATCGCCAGACGAGCCATGGTGCCATCATATAGATGGCGCGTTGATGGAGCCCCACTGTTCATGACATAGCGACAGTTTTTGCTGGCGCAGAGACACTTACCAGAATGCCGATGACCATGAAAGTAGCAACCGAGAAACTCGAAAAGCAGGTGTTGGTCTCCCACTTTGGCATAGCCGTCCACTTTGTACGACCCAATACGCACCTCACCAGAGTTCAATGCGTGCTGGGTCGTACAAAGTGGACGGCTATGCCAAAGTGGGAGACCAACACCTGCTTTTCGAGTTTCTCGGTTGCTACTTTCATGGTCATCGGCATTCTGGTAAGTGTCTCTGCGCCAGCAAAAACTGTCGCTATGTCATGAACAGTGGGGCTCCATCAACGCGCCATCTATATGATGGCACCATGGCTCGTCTGGCGATACTACGAGCCCGACCCGACACAACTCTCATCACCATCTGGGAGTGTGAATTTGATGCACTGCTTCGAGACGATGACGACCAACGTTGTCGCGCCGAAGTAGTGCAAGTCTTGCCGCCGATGAATGTTCGGGACGCGTTCTACGGAGGGCGAACAGAGGTGTTTCGTCACTATGCCGAATGTGCTGGTGACGAGCGGATCGAGTACGTTGATGTGTGCTCCTTGTATCCTTACATCCTTAAAAACGGAAAATTTCCCCTCGGTCATCCTTCTCACATTTTCCGTCCTCCCATCACAGATTTTCACAAATATTTCGGCATCATTTATTGCACAATTCTCCCTCCGCACAATCTTCACGTTCCCGTCCTTCCCGCACGCATCAACGACCGCCTCATGTTCACCCTGTGTAGAACATGTGCCGAGCAGGGTATCGGTGGCAATTTCACCACAAGGTCGCCGCAGTGTCACCATTCGGACGAGGAGCGCAGTCTCACTTCCAGCTGGGTGTCGCTGGAAGTAGCAAAAGCTTTGGGGTTGGGGTATCGGCTCACTTCCATCCACGAGTTCTGGCACTTTGCCAACACCACACAGCTCAACGACGGCGAGGCAGGCGGATTGTTTGCAGAATATGTAAACAAGTTTTACGCCCTCAAGGTCGGCGCCGAGGGTTATCCCACTCACGTGCAGACTGACGACGACCGACACGACTACAGACAGACTCTCGAAGCGCGTGAGGGTATAACCCTGCCGACCATTGAGAGGAATCCGGGCCTGAGAGCTGTGGCCAAATTGTGCCTCAACAGCCAGTGGGGCAAGCTGGCTCAGCGCGCAAACCTGGGGCAGACTGAATACGTCACTTCCATGCGTCGTGTTTACGATCTGCTGGAGGATCCCGACATGGAGGTCTCCGCGTGTGACCTCATATCGGTGGCTGACGATAGTGAGGGGGACAGCATAATGCACGATGTATGGAGGCTGACGTATTCCCATCGACAAGACAAGACTGTGGCCGGTCCGCTTAAAACTAACATAATCCTTGCTGCCTTTGTCACTTGCCAATCCCGACTTTATCTTTACTCTTTCCTGCAACGCCTTAATCCTTTTCAGCTAATATACTGCGACACAGATTCAGTCATTTACAAAACATCACCAGAAATGCCGCGCATACACACATCACACTTTCTCGGCGACATGACTGACGAACTGACTTGTTTCGGGGCAGGCAGCTATATTTCTCATATAGTCTGCCTGTCTCCCAAAAATTACGCTTTTACTGTACACACACCAGACGGGCACACCAAGACTATAGTAAAAATGCGCGGCATCACACAAACACACGACACGCAGCAGCTTATTTCCTTGGACGCTTTCCGATCCCTGTTAGAGGCGCCTGGGTCCACAATCAAAGTCCCCTTTCGGCAATTTAAAAAGACTGTAGATTTTAAGATAATTACGGTGGGAGGGGAAAAAATTAATAGGTTAGTTTCCAGCAAACGCAGGGTCCTTCCCGATTATCGCACCTTCCCGTACGGCTTCACCGACTGACCGACCGACCGACCGACATCATCATCATCGTTATTTATTGCTACTTATTTGCTGTGTTACCAGCGTTAGTTGTGCTAGGTGTGTTAGTTGTGCTCGATGTATTGGTTTTTAATATAAAAGTGTTAGCAGTGTTAGTGTGTTAGTTGTGCTAGTGTGTTAGCTGTGTGTTAGTTGTGCTAGTGTGTTAGATGTGTTAGTTGTGCTAGTGTGTTAGCTGTGTTAGTGTGTTATATAAATATCAAAGTGTTGGTGTGTGTGTGTGTGTGTGTGTGTTATATAAATATAAAAGTGTTGGTGTGTATACATGTTTTGGTGTGTATGTGTGTGTGTGTGTGTGTGTGTTATATAAATATCAAAGTGTTGGTGTGTGTGTGTGTGTGTGTGTGTGTGTGTGTTATATAAATATAAAAGTGTTGGTGTGTATACATGTTTTGGTGTGTATGTGTGTGTGTGTGTGTGTGTGTGTGTGTGTTATATAAATATCAAAGTGTTGGTGTGTATACATGTTTTGGTGTGTATGTGTGTGTGTGTGTGTGTGTGTGTGTTATATAAATATAAAAGTGTTGATGTGTATACATGCTTTGGTGTGTATGTGTGTGTTAGTGTGTGTGTGTGTGTGTGTGTGTGTGTGTGTGTGTGTGTGTGTTGTGCAAGCTTTAATATACAAGTGTTGATGTATATGTGTGTCATTCAATTGACAATCACCGAGATGGTGACGAATATAATGTTGCTCCTATTATCACTATTGCTCCTTGTCAACTATGTTGAAAGTGTAATTGCAGAGCTGGTAATAGTGGGATTGTTATATGATTCGATTAAGCGTCGCGGGTGTTTGGCTAGTAATGCTCAGCGCAAAACTGGTCGCACATCAGCAAAACATACTTTATATAATACCCCTATAGTTAAACGTAGATCAGTTTCATCGGTACGGCGGGTATGGAAACGTTTGACGCACGTCTTGTTACACCGTTCACAATGATCTTGTCCGGTCCTTCAGGGTCCGGCAAGAGTCAATTTATAGTCGACATGCTGACACGGGCGGACCAAGTGCTCACCCGAAGCCCCGATTATGTACTGTATTGCCACGGAACTGCAGCGCCAGATCATATAGATAAGAATTTAGTTAATGAAATGTAGTACGGGGTGCCATCGCATGAGGAAATTCAACGATTGGCAAGCAAACATAAACACGGTAAAGGTTGCATGGTCATTATCGACGACTTACTGGATGCTGTGGAAGGGCCTGTTGTACGTGACATGTTTACAAAAACGTCACGTCACGACAACATGAGTGTACTATTTGTCACCCAAAACACGTTTCTCACAATCAGTCTAAATACAAATTATTATGTATTTTTCCGTAATTTTCGAGATCAAACACCACTGCGCGCATTTGCTCAACAGTACATGCCAGATAATATCAGGTTCATTATGGATGTTTATAGAGACGTAATGAAGAAAATGTACGGTCATTTGCTTGTGGATTTGCGTCAACA
This sequence comes from Sacculina carcini, assembly GCA_916048095.2. Lineage (NCBI taxonomy): Eukaryota > Metazoa > Arthropoda > Thecostraca > Sacculinidae > Sacculina > Sacculina carcini. The sequence continues at coordinate 7,398,812 of OU696572.1, forward strand.
AACTGACAACAGACTACGTGTGCGTAGCAATGTGTTGGAACAACCCATAACAGTATATCTTCCCGCTTTGAGGTATAAATAGCACATATAGTTGAGCAAGTGAATCATTTGTCAACATGTCGTCGACGTTGCAACGCTGTTGGCCGACAATCGAATCACTTCCGCGTCTCACACAACGTCAACAAAAAGCCGTTCTCAACACGTACGACCCTGCTCTGATACGGGCTATTTGTGAAATTTGTCATAACCTGTTGCAAGACCGCGTCCCTTTGGAAAAAGAACAAAAGCGTCGCCTATCCAAATACAAGAAAATACTGCGTAAATTGGGTGACAAACGTCCGTCACTGAAGAAAAAACAACGAGTGTTGGTGCAAAGCGGAAAATTTTTATCCGCCCTTATACCCGTGGTTGCATCGGTTATAAGCTGTATACTGTCTGCAAAGTAATGAGCGCCTTCCAACGAATGGTTCTCATATCGCAAGCCACATATGATGAAATGCAAGGTCGAACCATAGCCACACCCACACCCTCTCTAGAACAAATTCTTAACAAGTCTACAGGGAATGCCGAAGCGAAACGGATCGAGTACATGAACGCCTGGCGCCCTGAACAGGCCACCGCTCCTGCTCCGTCTGTAGAGACTGATAAATGGCTCCAACTTGTACCATCCAGCTATAAAAAACACGCACAATTCGTGCTTTCCCAATTGAGTAATGTGCTGAGATGGGACAACAACACCGGTATCATTTATCTCAACCACGCACAAATTCCTCGGAGCAATATTGTCGATGTGGTAAACTATATCGTTCGACGTCGTAAAAGTGTTCCTGAGCCAACAGGGTGGGCACAGCTGCGACAACTGATTGAGTCCTTGAATTTACCGCGAGAAGTTGCTCCGAATATTCACGGGCAGCGAGTTTCGACAGTTGATCAACGATCGGCAAATATCCCGCGCAAATGGATAGTAAGCTGATTTGGTCGCAAAGAACCAAACAACTCCATCGTCCAGTACGTAAACGATTTGTGCGCAATGCATACACCTCCACTGGACTAAATGATACATGGCAAGTTGATTTGTGCGATGTTTCACGTCTACGTGGGCATAACACACAAGTACGTTATTTGTTGGGTGCAATTGACGTGTTTAGCAGACAAGCATATGTGCGTGCATTACATAGTAAACGGGGACCGGCTGTGGCCAAAGCAATGAACCATATTCTCACCAACAATTGCACACCGATGCAAATAATGAGCGACCATGGTGGTGAATTCACAGGGCGAGAATTTCAACGTGTAATGAAAGAGCACAACATCTATCATTATACGACATCTACAATCATATGGAAGGCATGGATAATTGAACGATTTTTCCGTACTCTGCTCTCGCTGATACACAAGTTTATGACCGAAAACAACACAAAACACTTTGTCAAAAATCTACCTCAATTGGTGAATTTTTATAACAGCACTGTACATAGATCAATCGGTATGGCACCTCGCGCTGTAACTTTATCAAATCAACACTTGGTCAACACATTGTCGCGCAAAAAGCAAACACCAAAGCTTCGTGTAGGCGATCATGTGCGAATGTTTATTCCGAAAACTCTATTTGAAAAAGGATATCGACAGACATTTAGCAACG